>VWZT01001708.1:516897-588320 GCA_013397055.1 Pachycephala philippinensis
TTTTTTAGTTTTTAGAGCTGTAACAGACTTTTTAGTGGATCATCACGTCAGTTTCCCGAGGCACAGTGATCCCATAAAGCTAAGAGGCACATGATTAAATTAGGAGCTTAACTACACCTCCGTGTCAGGCTCTGAAAAAAGGAACAGTAAATTACATAAAATGGTCAATATAATCTATACCACTCAATGCAGGATGTGACATCCTCAAGCAGCATGCATTAACTTTTTAATGCAATCCACTGATTGCATTATAAATCACAGATTTGTGTATCAGGGATGAGAAAAGCCTATCCAAAAGGTCATCTACTCCAGAATTTTTAAAAGGACTCTCTAATTGGTTTCTGAGAAATTCACAGGCCATTTTGCATGGTGTTTCCAGATTTATTTACAAGCCTGTTAAAACTAGCCTACACTTTGTTTATTTTCTTCCTTTATTTTCCCTCATTCTGTCTGTTTGCTTCATAAAAGAATGCTTCAGTGGGCTTTTGAGACGTATTTTATTATTTCTACAGTCCTTTTACACATCACAGAGGGTACACAAACCATACACAGAAATACATAAATTTAGTGTATTTTTTCCCATTTTAAGGTATTATTTTCATTTGTAGTGTTTTCAGTGTTTAGTTCTTATTTTGTCCATAATGTTGTGATATTTACTGAAGTGCCAGAAATAGGATTGCAAAACTCTGGCATGTATCTTTCAGTATGTACTGCTTTCACTCTCTCAAACTCATGGGAGCTACACACCTTTCTTCTTGCTGGTGGTCTGCAGGAGGTGGAGGGAACAAACCCTGAAAATAGATGAAGGGAAAAAGAAATAACCCACATCATTTCAGTATAAGCAGTCACCAGCTTTTTGTCTGACCATAATCCAATATCATATTAGCAGCTGGACTCCTTTCCTTTCTTTTCCTCTCATTTTTCAGTCCCCTTGCTGAGCCTAGCCTTTCACATCAAAACTTGCAAACAGATGGGCGGCTCCCGAGAAAATTTCCCTGGGACCTCTCTAGGTCCCTGAAGTAGCTTCTTCCACCTGACTCTTCCCACAGACAACAAGGTGCAAAATCTCTGTTTCCACAGAAGCTCTTAGATGCAGTTTAAACCTTCTAGGTTTGCTCAGTGCTTCATCAACCAGCAGGTACTGCCCTTTTTTATTCTTCAGTTTGTTTTGCCCTTTCACTCTCAGGGACTTTTACTTCATTGTGTCAGGAAATGCCCAGTAAACATTTTAAGGGGCTCTCCAAAGTATTGCCTGTGCCTTTGTACTCCTAAGCCTGTGCAGAGAATTGCAAGCTTGTTATTAGTATAATGGTCCCAAGCACAACAAAGGCTCCCACCTGCTCCTCCGTGGAAGGGCGCCTCGGCTCCATAACAATTAGCATCAATTACGGCAGGACTGGTCGGGAACCGCGCGCCCAGCCCTCTGTAGGCTGCAGGTGCAGGATTATCCCCCTGACCTTTCACTCCCAGAGCCCCCTCTGGTGATGGGAGCAGGAGGCAGGCAGAGGAGAGCCACATGCCTTTCAGTGCTTGTGGCAGGCATTAGCTATTCATGTCATTTCCAGAGCTACAAGCTTAGTTAGTTTCAGGAAACTAAACAGAAAGCAGGCTCCCTCTCTTTGGCTCCAGTTTGCCCTGCTAAGTGCTCCCATGCTTGTACATCCACTCATGCCTTGATGTCCGTGCACTAGCCACAGGAAAAATATATTCATGATAGAGTATGTGAGGGAAAACAGGATGTAATAATAGTAATAATGATAATAACAGTAGTAGTGGTAGTAGTAATAAAAAGTAGAGCCCACAGCTGGCTGGCTGAGTGGCAGACAATGGCATGCATGTAATACGCTTGGATAGACTTCATTTCATTGCCTCGGCTTTTAGGTGCAAACGTGATGTCAGACCCCTCTTTAGTTTCAGGGTACACTCTTACAGCCACTTGCAAAGGTGAGCAGTGCAAAGTCAGATGTACTTCAGGTAGTTTAGGTAGCACCCTCTCATGACAGCTCATTTTAAAGAAATGACAACCAACTTTTTTCTAACAAACTGGTGAATTTACAAGTTAAATTATTCCTGGACACAGAGTTCACAGTATCTTCTATGTTGCAAAGATTGCCTTTTTTTTATGTTTAAACATTGTTCATTTTTGACATCCGCTCAAAAGTGTAAGGATAGGTTTCTTTCCAGGGACAAGTAATGTTCTTCATGCATTGCAATTTCTGTATATAATAAATATGTTATTAATTCAGTAATTTTTTTTTCCATGCAAAAAACTACATATATCACGTGTTGTCTGCTTAAAAACATTCACCAAATAGGGGGAAATAAGGGAGAAATCAAACAAATCAATTACAGAGAAAAAGGAAAGGAAAAGCAAGCAAACAAAAAGAGAAACATACAGCCACAGAAAGGGTATTCTTCTTGGAAGGGACCCACAGGGATGATTGAAATCCAAGCCCTGGCCCTGCACAGGACCACCCCAAGAACCACACCACGTGCTTGAGAGCATTGTCCGAACACTTCCTGAACTCTGTCATGTTGGTGCTGTGACCACTTCCCTGGGGAGCCTGTTCCAGTGCCCAACCACCCTCGGGGTGAAGAACCTTTTCCTAATATCCAGCCTAAACCTCCCCTGACACAGCTTCAGGCCGTTCCCTTGGAACCTGTCACTGGTCACAAGAATGAAGAGGTCAATGCCTGCCCTTCCTCCTTCCCTCACAAGGAGGTTTTAGACTTCAGTGAGGTCTCCCCTCAGTCTCCTCCAGGCTGAACAGACCAAGTGACCTCAGCCACTCTTCATACGGCTTCCCCTCAAGGCTCTTCACCATCTTCATTGCCCTCCTTTGGACACTCTCTAATAGCTGTATATCTTTCTTATATTGTGGTGCCCAAAACTGCCCCCAGCTCTTGAGCTGTGGCCGCCCCAGTGCAGAGCACAGCAGGACAATCCTCTCCCCTGCCCAGCTGCTCGTCTGCTCTTGCTAGGTAGTGTTTTAAAAGTGACCAACACTGTTGGACCCCATCTCCTTCAAAAGTATTTTCCTAGAGGAAAAGAAAAAGAAAACGTTTTTAAGCCATTGCTTTTCCAGAAGAGCCGCATGAAGAAGATATGAGAATGATCCTAGAGCAACGCAAGTCAGCTGCATGTGGGATGAAAGCTAAGAGAAGAAAACCATTGAGTGTCCTAGTAAGTAAAAATATCTCTCAAACTTGTCTTTTTGATCCAAAAGTAATGAAATATTAGGAGAACAGTATGTGGTGTCTGTCTGTTTCTGGCTTTTTTTTTTTTCCCCCAAAAAGTCTCTGACATTCTACCTTGGAAAAATAGGTTGCTTTATGAATACTCTGAACTGGATGCTAATTAGCATTGGATATCCCATTGTTCAAGGTTTCTTTCTTTTTTTGTGTCAAAGTTCATCAGGGAAAATAGAAAGGGTTAAAACTCTAAATGGTGAATTTGACATCCATAATCTGAAATTTTTACATCATTTGCTCCAATGACATTACTTCTTCAGGTTATATGGAGGATAATAGCAGCAAGGGATCAGGACACATTCTCAAAGAAACATTGTTTGGTTTTGCTTTAGGCAAAAGACCCTAACCCTGACCTCTTATATATTTTTGAATTAGATATAAGCCTGACAGTAAAACAGTGTAAAAATAGCGTAAGAGGACAACCAATTGTATGGTAGTCAAGTCAGATACATTTAAGTATTCATCATTCTAATGACATGCCATTATTAAAAAGAACAGTAACTTAAGGGCTGGGAATAGTGTCTACTGTTAATTATGTTCTTTATTGTGGGGATTTTTCTTTTATATTAGGTTAGAACTGACCACCACTGCTCACAGAAGGTGTAAATTCTGCATAAGAGAGAAGAAGACTTGGTAGATCTCACTAAAGAATATCTATTCAGTCCACCATGTCAGTAGCCATAGCATTTTTATGGAGTAGGAGATGATGTGGGATCACAATCACTTCAGATTTGCAAATGTTTTTAATGGCAGACACCGTAAGTGCTTTAGACTAAAAAAACCGCATAAATTTCATGACAGCTGAAGTATGGCATGCTGAAGGAGTGAAACCACATAAGGAAGTTTGCAGTTCAAACTTTCATTGTTAAAAATACAGTAAAAAATGACACTATGCATCTCTCAAGAGAAAGTACACACAAAGTGTCACAAATCCTCATCTTATCTAATACATTGAATGAGAAAGAAGGTGGAATGTGAGACCTGTGAAGGTGTTCTACTGAAATTTTGGTGGGGGAGAAGAGCAGACCCTGTATTTTTAGGAGGAAAGAGGGGATTTTATTGTATCCTTTATAAGAGCTTTCAGCAACAGAGGAGAGAGGTTTTCCACTGCTAGAGAACATTTTACACATATACAGGAGTGTGGAGGTAATTTTTAACTGACTGGGAATAAGTACTGTCAAAATAAAAGGGAGGGCTCTTTTTTTATGTTAAATGCTGTAGCCTCACTTGTAAAGGCACACTGGCAAATTGAAAATATCTGTATCCTGATGCATCAGCTGCTGGGAAGCAGTAAAAGTGACTGAAAAATATCCTCCATTGGAGGGGCTGCTCTCCTCTACTGCAAGGATGCCAAAAACACTTCTTCTGCGTGGATCTCATCCCCCCAAGCCAAAACAAACAAACAAATAAATAAATAAATTAGTCACAGACAAAGGATGGTTGTTGAATTGCCATTCCAAGCACAAAGAGGGAATTGAAGGGAAGGAGAAGGGAGGGGAAATCCCTCTGTGTTTATGAGCACACATCAAAGAAACTCTTCTAGAAATCTGAACACTTGGATAGGAGGGAAGGAAACAAAGCCTTGATAGGAAACTTGAAACAATTCAATAAATGCCATTGTGTGCACCCATTCAGGGGGTTCAAGTTACACATTTACACAACTGTGGGGTGGTTTTGTGACAACGCCCTGTACGTGTGAATACGTGTCTTGGGGACTCAGCAAGTGCGCTAAAACTGCACAGGTGTAACATTGACCTGTACATAAAAATGTGTTCTAATGTTTCCAGTTTTGCTAAAGAGAAGTCATGGACACATCTTTTCATTCACTAGCATTTTGCTTAATTAATTTTAGATAGAACATAATTTTTATTGATTTTCGGCATTGTGCAAATTGTTTTTTATAGGACATGAGCTAATTAAGAGCTACAGCATGAGATGTGGTATAAACAACGTGTGCTATGGAAGAATATATCTAGTGTGGTATAAACAATGTGTGTCATGGAAGAATATATCACATAAACTCATGAACAACCATACTAATGGCAAAACTAAATAATCGACTTAGCATGTCAGTCTTGCCTCATGAATATGTATTTATTTACATGCACGTATCCATATATATGTGTGATATTTCTCCAGCATATTTGTAAGCATATTTTCAGTGCAGCCACTTCTGCCACTGACCTTAATGAATTCAAAATGTCTTCTGCATCAGACCTCTCCACTTAGATTGGAAAAGTAGCAGTGATATTTTTCGTTATTATATGTAATATACCCTATGAATATCAAGGTAAACAGTAAACGACAGAAGTTCATGGGACTGTTAACAAAGGCTGCAGATTTATGCTCTCTCATTTTTTGGCTCCAATTAGTAAAACCTGTGAATACAGGAGCACCTGGATCATATTATCATCTGCAAAAATGACAGTGAAGGATGTGAGTTTTATTCCTACTCATTAGAGTATTAGTTTTACTCCCACTCATATTCAACTTTATGCTATACAGAATAATAGAAAAATTACACCTAACATGTAGTTTACCTCTTTTGCTTACAAATCATGATAGCTTAGGATTGAAATATGACACTCTGGTTCTAGTTAGTGAAATCCACTCTTTAGCTGAGAGGAAGGAAGGAACAAGCTCTTCATAAGCAATGAAAAAGCTGGATTTCATTGTTTTTCTTTGGTCTGGTGTTATTAAACTCTTTCAAGGTTTTAATGTTGTTGTTTTCCTTCAAATACATCAGCTCCAGAAATAAGTTTCATAACTTATATAGTTCAAGAACTTAACAAATACTACTCTTCAATAAAATTAGCAGTTTGTAAATATTTCCAAGATATATTTATTGCACATCATAAAAAACCTCTAACTGCCCTTATGCAATACAACTTAAATGAGTAGAGATTCACAGTCATAGTTTATGAAAGTAGTAATGATACTCTTGCTATTCCTTCTAGTTTCCATGAATATTTCTAAAATTTTGTTACTCTAGGCAGTAAATCTAGCCATTGTGAGATTGAAATTGTTGTCAATGGTGCACAAGTGAAAAATACGCTCCTCTACTAGGTGGAATTCCTTTCATCACCAGTGCCAGAGCTGCTTAGAACCTTGACTCTTGGTTGAAGGAGACTACAGTGACACTTTGCTTACAGCTAATCCTCAAGTTTCATTTCCAATTCTCACAGCACGACTCCATCTGAAACCACTACATTTGCCTGATTTTGTTAGAAATGCAGGAATCATCATTCCATATTGAGAAAATGGGCTTGAGCTCTTTTGAGAGCTTGTGACCCTTTCAGTCCTTTCCTACAGGTGTGATCTGAGACATGGGCTTTAAGGCTGAATGGACATGAGTATTTCCTGAAATGAGATCACAAGGGACATATTTCAATTTGATTCACTGTGGATTTTAGTTCACATGTATCACTTAATATCTATGCATTATCCAGTGATACAAAGCGTGATGACTGGAATCAAACGCTTTATTGTAAAACACAGACACAGACACAGACACACACACACACACACGTATACATGGGTACACATATGCATACATGAACACACAGTTTTGTGGGTTTTTTTCACTTGCCTGGGTCTGGCTGTTTCCTGTGTTACAGGAAGTGGAGAAATGTTCCTTGCCCCTAAAGCAAAAGATGAAGGTAAGGTAGCTGTGCTTGCTTCCTTCCTGCCAAAAGCCCTTACATATTTTGTGACCGCTTTTGGGGATGTGTCATACTCTGTAAGGTTAAACCTGTTATTAAAGAGAATTTCCCTGTGAGAATAAATCGTTGCTTGGTCTTGCTCTTATACCACTTTTTCACTTGCTCTTTCACATTGGTTTACAGTTTGATCCAAATTACTTGTCCAAGCTCCTTGTACAGAGAATTAAGGCCTTGCAGAGGGCAAGTTCTTCACCCTATTAGAGACAGTAATCATAGAGCTGGGATGAAGCAGCTTACAGCAGTATTGATCTGTCCCCATTAGCTCTACAGGAAGTTTGCAGAACTGCTAAACACCTGATCTTTGTACAATACCCTCAGTAATACTGAACATCAGCCATCCATTATCTTTACAAGGACTGGGATTAGACCTCCTGTAATATTTTGTTGCTTTTGCCTTACTGAAATCAAAGCCCATTAGGAATCCATACACCCCTGTGGAACAGTACCTAGGACTTTGGACTGCACTTGACACTCTTGAGAAATCAAAGGAGGACAGATCTTTTATGTCGATTGTAGCCTTTGCTTTTTAGGAGACACATTAGAGAGACTTATACCACTTAAATTTCCTATACGGATAGAACCCATCACCTGTGGAACCATGCCTCCAAGCAGAGGAATTTCCTTCTTCATGGATGTCATCTCCAAACTGTTTATGGCTTTGGATCTGTCCAATTGCAGCTCCTTTGCTGGGGTTATTGCAAGTCAGAATAAGCTGTGGTCTGACCTTGCAGTGTAATTACTTCCCCTGACAGACAGAAACAAAGAAAAAGAAGGAACAAGACCTCCCAAGACAAGAAATGAAAATTGAGACAATGAGTCGTCAGTTTTGAACAAGGCATATTCCTGATAGTGGGAACAAAATATTGCATCAATAACTGTATCTAAACTGAATATGTATTAATAATGTATTGATTTATTTTTCAACATTCTCAAATTTTTTTAGAACAGATTTCAGATCTTCCCACTTGATATCAAAATATCAACCCAGTACTTAGGAAAAGAACTCTGAAACTGTGGCAATATCCAATTTCCAGGTAATATAGTAATTTCTGCTCCTTTAATGATTGTATATGTTGAGATATTTCCTTTATGAACATGCTTGAAATCACATTCAGGCCACAGACTTTCTGTTTATTCTGATACATAGATTTGGTCTATTCATCCATTTTGAACTAGACTTCTAATACTTGAATTATTATATTTTCATTTCCAAACCCTCCCTATCTTATCAATTCTCTTTTAAAATTATTGTAGCGCACATCAAAAGTGGAGATAGCAATCTATGGATGGCCTTACTAGTCGGCATGTAGTGTGTGGGGAAATGGTTGTAAGAAATTTAACTCTCTTTTGTGTTGTTCTAGATGGAGAACTGGCAACTTTTCCCTGAATATTCATCCACACTGGATCATAAATTTAATTCTGACCATGCCAATGACCCTGTCTTTCTAAAATTTGCCTAAAATAAGTGTACATTCAGATGGAAACTTCAATTTATGATTGCCGTTTGTAAAAGTTATTTGTTTATAATTATATGCTTAGCCAAATTGAAATGCAAATCAGTATACTTTCTATTACATTAAGACGACAAAGGTGATTTTAATGGTCTGAAAAGGCTTGTGTTGGAGGCATCTTGTGTTTAAATGCAGTGTTCAAAAAGAGATGACAGAGAAAACTGACTTTTCACATCTTGCGAAGTTATTGATGATAAAGGGAAAGAAAAAAAGGAAGGATTAGGAGGCTTAAGATGATTAGTTAAATATTTGATATATGAAATATGTGGTCAAAGCAAGGTGTCCACTGTAAATATCACTGTATGAAAGACTTCTTTGATTTGAAAGTGAGAGTCTAACAAAGGAAAGCGGAGTTTTGATTTTAAGAGCTTTAAAAAGACACTAGAAACAATGGCAATAAATGAGACCTGCATAAAATTGTTGGCCATTTAAAGCACCTTGTCAAATAGGTTGAGCTCAGAGACTATGTCTGTTTTGATAGAAGAGACAGAAAGATGAAAAACTCAAATACATCAGAGTAAAAGTGCAGTAAGGGACTTGATTCTACATTCACGTCACTGACCTGGGTGGAGACAGCTTACATAGGTATAAACCAAGTGGAGGGAGAGTGGACTGCCACATTGCCAGTAAAGGGCAATTGGTTCATCTCTTACAGCATTGTTTGAGAAATTGGTCCTTAAATATTTACAGTATTGATGGTGATCTGACTCTAATCTGTCTGTGCAAATATCTGGTGATAAAAGCAGGTTCATCTTTATCAGTCAGAGCTGTTGTCTTTCCATGGCACTACTGCTCACTTTAGGGTTAGATTCATCTCACTGTACAAAGACTAATGCTATACATTTTAAGACAGTGATGTTTCAAGCCAACATTTGTGTTTCTGGTTTGGATATCAGATTTCTACTACATGCTGTACG
Organism: Pachycephala philippinensis; assembly: GCA_013397055.1. Taxonomy (NCBI): domain Eukaryota; kingdom Metazoa; phylum Chordata; class Aves; order Passeriformes; genus Pachycephala; species Pachycephala philippinensis. Next base: position 526,300 of record VWZT01001708.1, read on the forward strand.
TGCTGTGATAGGAATGAAATGCCTCACAATGACATATTGCTGCAATTTAGTGCGCTAAGTTAAAGGTAATGACAATGTGTTTATGAAACAGTATGATTTCATTGTCCTTAATCCCTCTCTTTCCCCTGTACCTTACCGGACAACTTTATTTCAGAGTCAGTTCAAATAGCTGCAAGAACACGACCAATGCCTCTCTGTGAGCTATCACTTGGCTGAATAATAAATAGTGAAGACAATTGGGAAGCAGAGCTGCCAGGAGAAGGCTGGACTGGTGCCCTCGGCTGATGAGGTTAGGTTGTTGCATATGCACTGCTGGTATGCCCAGGAAAGGGCTGGGATGCCAAAAGGGAACACTTGTCGACATGAACCAGAGCAACCTTCTAAAAAATCTTGGAAGCATTTAAGGCCCAGTAATTGGGCGTATTCTAACTTGGTTTCCTTCCAAGTGGGTTCTTCTCCAAATCTTCCTAGCTTGGAAATATTAATGAATTGTCCTTATTGCTGAGCAACACATTTTCCACAGAGAGCTGTTCCAGTTGTTCTAATGCATTTGCTTCACATTCATCCACATAGGGTTGTTCTGGGGGGTTTTTTACCCGCTTTTTGTGGCAAGTCTAGCAAACAAGCTTAGCGTCTGCAAAAAAAAGGAATGCTAACCTCATGCATTTTTTGAAAGCACTATTTAAATTGCAGACTTAATTAAACTTGGCCAGACAGCTCAATTGATTTTTTTTTATCTGTTTGTACAATAAAACTGTATTGTTGTTGTTTGTAACTCCGTAAACTTAAAAATTAACAGTGGGGTAAACACATGATAATGCCTCTTCCCTGATCCTTGACCTTTGAGAATGAAACTGGAGTAAATAAATTCAGTTTTGTTCTGTTTTCAGGATTCCTGTGTCAGATGTTATGCCCGTGAAATATATGACATAAGACAGAAATATTTCTATATAGCAAAGGCTAATAAACCATCACGGCTTTTAGATATTGGGAAGTGAATGATAAGCTTAGCATGACAGAAATACAGACCAAAGGGGAATCTCTGAGGAAATACCAAGGCACTTCAAATAGATTGATAGAAGAATTTAAGTGTATTTTACCAAATTATTGTTGTCAAATTAGTCACTATCTCTATCCAGTATCTATTGAGTGTTACTTTTCTCCTTTGACCTACCCCCTTAGTCTCTTTGCCACACCATCCAGACAGATTGTCCGTTGGGGGACACAGAAGTTACCTCACACCATCCCTAACACATTTGTGATTATTATAGTAACAGTGAATCCAGCAGACAACTATTTTATCAAATGCTACCCAATAAATGCCTGAAGTTTGTTGCTCAGGTTTTCAAAAATAACAAATTATTTTCTAATTTTAGGACTTAACTCAGGAACCCCTTTTTACTGGAACCCTAATTACAGAAAATGTGGTCTTGCAAAAGTCTGAGATTTTATAAAGGAGAATGTTTACAGCATCACTAAAATTGAAGTAACATTTAGTTGCCTAAATTACATACACTAGTTTTGTTGTGATAGCAACACTTAGGAACCCAAAGCATATGAAGAAAAAATCTGCAATGTTTAGCTAGTTATACTAGCTAAAGTTAGTTATACAGATAAAAGTGAAGCACCTGACTCCATCACCATGCCTCAAAGCCTGTAGGTTTTCTGGAAAGCTGGAGAAAATTTGTACACGTGAAAGCTTATATGCTAAGGGTTCCAACAGGAAACTTTAGGCAGGACTGCATCTGAATGGCTTTCTCCTGACAGGTGTTAGGCAGACAAATCATTAGGTGAGTTATTCTGTGAGAAGGCCCATGGCACAGAATGTTCTCTGGTGGTGCCAGACTGAGCAGGGCTAGGCAATAGCCTAGTTATTGGTTCGCTTGCAGTGAAAGTGGAGTACCCCTTTCCATTTTCTTCCTCACCCTAAAGCATTTGAAACATAGCTTTTTTCTACCACCAAAGTTGGCATGGTGACTTGGAGTGTTTTGGGAGGCATAATCAGCATTGTTACAGATGCAGGGACATTTACTAAGACAGTGCCAGCATTCTTGGACTTAAACTTGTGCAAGGGGAAAATAAGAGCAAGCTGTATGTTATAGAAAGAGCAACAACTGCACTGTTCAGTCTGGGTTTTTTTTGTTGTTGTTTGTTTTGGGGTTTTTTTGTTTTTTTTTTTTTAATTTCAGAATAGGAAAAGGGTTAAAAATAACAGATTCATCATGTTCTTAGCAAAAAGAAAAAAAAAGTGATGTGTGTCAGCATCATGTGGTAGGAAACTTTTAGGCAAAAAAAGGTGGCAAGTTTTTGCCCATCTGGGAAGGAGAAGGAAAAGAAGTACTGTCATATCAGCAATTGCCAGCGGTATTTTTAAAATGCCATTATGGCAACATTTTTGTTCTGCAAGTTTATCTGCTGAAAGACTGGTTAATTTTTTTTTTTTTTTTTTAAATGAGAAAAAAAGATGTTGCCGACTAGTCTGAGGGAGGAAGTGGAAGCAGAAAAGCCTGACTGACATGCAGCCATCAAAAGGTCAGAAGTTCAGACCTTGCTCTTGTTTTTTATTATTTCTAATCCATCCTTATACAGAATGAATGGCAGATTTCAAAGGGAAAATGAGTGAACTGAAGATTGATATTTCCCAACATATATTCCAAGTTGGAGAGCAAATAATTTCATGAAGTAAATATAATTTCACAATGACAATGTTGTTATTACTTTAAGAGCTCCAGACTCTGTTAACAGGACCTTTTCTCTCCTGTTTCCCTTTCCCTTTGAACTGTTAATTAATCATTTTGAGCTCTCCTGTGTTTAATGTCCATTTTTGAAGCATGTGGCCTAACACAAGTCTCTTTCAATTAGGTGCGAGAGGAAGGCAGGCTTGAAATAAAAACATGAAATCAGCTACAAGCAGCACTGTAATTAGCAGTGGAGCTGGACTGCTCACTACAGCCCCTTGCCTCTCCATGTTGCAGCTGTGCCTGATACAAGGCATAAAGATTAGAAGTAGGTCATACAAGTAACTCATGAATAGTTAATAGCTATTTAGCTACTGCCTTGAGAAGCTGTTGGGAAAAGGGTTGGGGGGGGGAACAAACACAAACATTAATCAAAAACAGCAAATAATCAATTGTCTCAAGTGGTTCCAAATGGACCACTGGACAGGAGTCCACTTAAAAGGGCAATTTTTAAAGGAGTACATTTCTGAAAAATGCAAGATGAAACTCCCTTGACTGAATAGTAGCTAAGAAAAACAGCTTTTATATATGCAAAAACCAGAGTACATTTGATTTCTGGAAAAGGCAGTTTACATTGAACCCATTAATGTTCCCAACTTGTTACTTAGTGGTCTGTTCAATTAATGACTAACACACAGAATGAAATGAGAAATATGACTGCCCTACTGTTTTGCAAGAGAGAAAGTTAAAAGGTAATCTGTCATGAGCCATAAACATTCATCACAATTTCCTTCATCTATTAAATTTTAAATTTGTGATTAATAATACTAATACTACCGAACATATGTGCAATATGTGCACATAGGTGACTGCATGAAGGATGGACTAGAAACTGAATACTCCATTCTACTCCTGCCTCTGCCACAGATTTCTCAGTCTCTGACAAGACATACACTGGACATGAAGGAAATTTACTGCCAAATATGTAGAGGAGAAACCAGTAATATATGTAATCATGCACAAGCAAGATGTGTTAAAATTTTTGAAAGAGCTGACTACCTAGCTCTTACTGAAATTACAAATTCGGAAGTGTTTGTAAAACAGAAACAGCCATTTGCTACAGAGAGACTGAAGTAACTAATGAATTGTGCAGCCAAGTATCTTCAAAGTTTTTGCCTGATGTCCAGAAGTTATCAAATAGTAAGGCATGGTGTAATTTAAAGCCAAGTTTATTCTGCAGTAATTTCCTTGATTACCTATGTCCTGAGCTTCTCCATCTGTAAAGTGAGTATTGCAAAACTTAACTCCCTCCTTCACAAGTTTTCCTGAGGATTACTTAACTGTGAAGACATTAAATGCTGAATCAGTCCAAGTGGAAACTCTCCCCCTAACATTTGTTAAGAGCTGCAAAAGCATTTGTACTTCCACCCCTCCCATGCATAGCTCATACATATCTATATTGGAAAGCTACACTAAGGGGAAAGATTCTTCTTCATGAAACTATAGGGACACAACAGGCTCAATCTATAATCCCCCACTCAGTTCCAGAGAATGAAGCAGAAAATCTGTAGCTGATTAAAAGTTTGGGGTTTTTTTTACACACATTCTGGCCAGAGCCAGTATCTTACCCAGCTTTTCCTCTAAACAGTCTTCCATCTTAAACAAAGGAAAGAAGACTCTGATGAGGATCACTCTGTTGCAACAAATTCTTCTATTTTATTCCAATGAATATCACATTGATTTTATTGTCTTATGTCTCTGTCCTTAGAGAAACAGAAATTTCCCCCAGGTATTCTTCTTATCATCCTCTCTTATGAAGTCTCTGTCAATAATTGCACCATATTTTTCCTAATGCAACATGACACTATTAACTTTTTAGGATGAAATGAAGAAAATGCCCAAAGAGATATTTTATGGTTCTAAAAGATATTAAAATTGTTGCTGAATTACAGATATAACTATTTAGTTAATTATCTTGGTGAAAAGAATAGCTCTGAAATTCTATCTTTTAGACAAGACAAAACCAGCTGTTGCTATACAAAATCAAGGAAATTGCACATTTCTGAAACCACTGTGAAATAAATGCCACTTAGAACAGGCATAAAAGACTATTTTTTTTCCTGGGTTTTGTCAGGGAGCTTGGGTTGGGTTTGGCATTTGTATTTTTCTTTTTGTTTGGGTTTTGTTTTTTTTCTGAGAGTAAACAGGGATTTTTCAAGTTTGGAGTAGAGACAGATGAGGGAGGATATGACAAATGTTTTGAAACTGTGAAGGTGGTTGATGAGTCTCACAATGTAAAACCTGGTAGGTGCTTTCACAGCACAAGGCAGCTGAGAAAAGTAAGAGCAGTTCCTCTTCCTACTGTGGGCAGGGAACGTCTGTGAGTGAGATCTGCCACAGGTAGGTGAGGGAGACAGGCACGACTAGAACATCCAAATAGGTGCCTTCAAGCACAGACATTAAAGGAATGAGGCAGGGGAATATGTTCCTTGACACATCGGACCCGGATGCTGAGGGACTCTCAGGCAGCAGATTGCAGGGAGCGACCAGGCTCCTGTGGAATGCTCAACAACACTGCTGGAGACAGCATTGTGCTAGAGATATGCAGATGAGCTCCAGTGGAGATTTCTTAAGTTCTTCTGTTCTTAAAAACATTTCACTTCATCCTTTAATAAACAAGATTCTGTGGAAAAGGTGAAAATACAAAGTTATATTTAGATATGGTGAGATGTGACAAACAAGATCAAGGGAAGCAGAGTATTAGAAAACATCACATGCATTTCTGATTTAGCTTCACTCCATTATAGATGTCTGGCTTTTGACCACAAAATTACAGCACAACCCCCTGACATGGTAAGAATTTGTGCTCCTTGTCAGATACTACCTGTTAATATGCAGAAGGTGTTAGCTACAGCATACTCTTAATTTTATGTGAGAGGGAAGGACAGAGGCCAGATCACAGAAACAGCTGCTGCAGAAGCAGCCAAAATCCAGTGTGCTGGGTGGCATTTGTAACATAGCAGCCACCCAGCAGCCACTTTCCTTCCCATCAGCCTCATATATAGAGTTCCTCAATGGTTCTAGAAGCACTTGAACCTCAAGTATGCTTTATTATTCCCAGTCACATTATTTTGATGACCAGCCAGTAGATGCATATTCAACAAGTAAATTTGTCCAGTTCTGGTGTTGTTTGTGCTGGCATTTTGCATCAATGTTTTGTTTTGGACACTAGTTCTTTGATTATCTACTGCCAAAGCAGCCCTGCATAGGTCCTATGGCAAGTTCTATGCCATATGAATGTGAAGGAATCTTCCCTTCCCTTCCCTCCCCTCCTTTCCCCTCCCCTCCCTTCCCCTCCCCTTTTCTCTTCTCACTTTTAAAACAGGAAATTTAGGCTGCAAGGATTCAGTCTCTCACCTCCATTCATGCCAAAATATGCTCACGTGTTGAGTTTGAGCTCTGCAGAACTGCCAAGTTCAACCTCGTTAGTGCTAACAGACAAAAATCTTATACTTGCCAGAATTCAGAACTTTAGTCCAGAGTGAAATTTCAGCATTTTCATGAACAAGCATCCATCTAGCCATAAAAATGATGAAATTCACAATAAAAATTTTGGTCTTAAATAGATTTGTCCCAGGCTGGACATTTTCCAGAAAACTAAAGGATTTTGGAAGGGAAGAGCATAAGGATGTTAATAGAGCATGAACAGATAGGAAAAGAGGACTCCAGCAAAATAGGTTCCCTCCCTGACCATATTAATATGCTTGATGTTTAAAATATTTTATTGCCTAGTTTTAGCGTTGATTACCTTTATGTAATTGACTTGACAAGATAGCATTCTCCAGGTAGATGAATAGATGGAACAGGGATTCAGCTTGTTCTCCAATAGTTTAGAACAGCGTAGCAAAATCTGCTCTGCCTCCCCAGAACCCTTCCTGATTCATGTTCTGCCATCTATCCTGACATTTTATTCTTATTGCGACTGGGTTGAAGGAAGAGGTTGAGAAATCCACATGCCACCAAGGGACAGTCTTGAACTTTTCCTATAATGTGGGAAAGCCCCCCTGCTCTTTCCTTTGTGTAGAAAAGAGGAATAAAAAAATGACCTGAGCAAAAGTGCTGGAACATGTGACTTCCTGCACAAGAGTGAAATGTGTAATGACCAAGTTGCTATTTCCTTCAGAAAAATAAATGTCTGGCTAACACCAGCACAGAAGAAATTCACAATCAAAATAAAATGGCAGAGCTTCAGATAGTGCTTCTGTGCTTAGGACTGCGGTAAATTTTTTGTTAGAGGTGTCTGTGCATCCCAAAGGCCAAAGCTGTTCCCAGTGACCTAACTCTAGTATGTCTGCAGTGGCTATCTGGTTGGCCAGGTGCAGTGGAAAGACCAGCCACTCAGTAGCTCTGTATACTGTTGCTGCTGCCATTTCAGACTTCTAAAATTTATGTTAAAGGTTGCCTTAATTTATTATTTTTTCTATACGGTGGTCATATGAGAAGAAATGGCATGCCCCTCAGTGACAGTCAGTTATCATCTCACTTTTCTGCCTTGGTAGATCATGCTGTTTCAAGAAACATCTGAACTATCTTAATAAAGAGTTCTCCTAGAAGACTGTTGGATTGAAGGAGTCAACAACCACTGATGAAAATGATACCTCTGTTAAGGAAACTTTCCTGCACCCAGCTTGAGTTGTTGCTATGTTATTGCACCATGATTAAATTATTTTAAGTATTGAGATGTCTGAGACCCTGCTATGGGAAACCAAGGGTTAAAGCAGTAAGGAAACCTTGTCAGACTGTGTGAGTGTGTCAGGCTAGGGAGTCAAACAGAGCCCCTGTAGGCTCCCTGCAGCTGCTCTTAATGAAGGGGCTTTGGTCCCATCTTGGGTGGTGCACAAATGATGCCAGAGTTGCTCCTAGGTGGTCAGACAGGAAAGCTTCCTTAACACCTCTGCAAAACAAGAAAAAGTGATCTCTTACTTCATTTGAAATTTTTAATGGTGGGCTGGAGAGGATGCCAGTTAAAAGAAGATAGGTAGCAAGAATGCTGTAATTTACTAGATAACTGAGGGATCACACACTTACATGACATATAACGTTAAAGTGAACCAAGTCAAAATTAACTTAAACTTCCAAATGAAACTAATGTATAAGAAAACTATTCTACCATCTCGTCTTCATCACTTTTGCTGAAGATATGCACTCAGTATTTCATACTGCAAAATACTTTCTGGAAGTCATCAACTACTCTCATCTTCTATAGAGAGTGATAAAACTTTTGTCCCTTGAAAACTCCAGCACCTCAAGGGGTCAGAACCTTTTTTCCAAAAATAAAAATGGCCCAGAAGTTCAGCTTTCTGCTATGGAGACGGAAGTACCACAGTTTTAGAATTATGGGCAATATTTCATTATGAAAGAAATGCTGGGATTTGTTGTGACTGTTGCTTGATTTTTTTTGTCTTTCTTTTAAAAATTCCAAAGCCCTGTTGTGAGGGGTGTGAGATCCCATGAGTGGAAGCTCTGCATGATGAGAAGTAGAAAGTTCCTTGAAAAACTATCTGATAAGCTCTAAACTAAAACTGAGTTGTGCTCACTTAGAGGTTATCTGCAGAGATTCCACTACTGAACAGCAAGTTCTCAGGAAATTGCAAAAAAGCCAGGCATTTGTGATGACTTTAAGAATGTTTGCTGTCATGAAAGAGAATCATTCCATCTTCATGGAGTCATAGACTTTAAAGGCTAGAATTTACTTCCTGAAAGACACAAGCCAGAAAACTTCACCCAATACATTTTGTACATGGTATTTCCTTTCTTTAAACGAATTTCCAGTAGTATTAAGTTGATAGGGTGATTAAAATATTTTCCATAGACTGTTTTAGGGAGTGTCATTCTTTGAATGAATACATACACAATTGGTCAAACTCTTCTCTGGTGGACCTGCACTGGATTAGAATTACAGATGCCACACAAGCTGCCCCAATGATATGTGCTGGGGAAAAGGACACCAGCACAGTGTGGTTTGTTAGTACTTACATCCAGAAAACACAGGGCTTGCCACGAAGAAACACCAGCTCATACTGGCAGGGATCTGTCTTTTGTGTTAACCTTATCTTCCCTGTAACTGTGGAATTATCAGATTTCCATCAAGGGCTTGGAAAGAAAACAAGGCAATAAACACAAACGAACCAACACCATATATTTGTGAGTTAGTGATCAGCATATGAAATGGTAGACAGGTGAGGAAGACAGCATGTCATCCAACAGGCTGAACCAGTAGAGTTAAAAGGAAGCTGGGTTGTTTGTCTTAAAATCTTATCTTTTCTTAGAAGATTCTCTGGCCCTTATTCTCCAAAGCAGATTTTTTTTTCCCCTCAGACTATTCTCTGTCAGTTTTCTAGTGTTTTTTTTTTTCTTTCCTAGGCAGTTAACGTTTTTCGAATTGTAACATCCCCAGTACAGTGCCACTTGGAATACATCCTCCCTTTGCTCTCTTACTGCTTTGCTTTAATTACCAGTCTTTTTGTAAAATGGGAAGGTCCTTTCCTCAGCTGTCAACAGACTGAATTGGTACAGTCCAATGCTCAGAATTTCCCAGGTTTTCAACATGTACAGCCTGTGATACAGCTGAGCAGTTGCCTGCAGAAGGGTATAAAACCGTCTTTTTCAAGACCTGATGTAAATCTCATCTAGACAGGATCCAGGAAGAAACATGTTCCTGTACAAGCACAAAAAGGCTGCACACTACATGTTACCCAATGCACTATCTGTGGGCCTGACGTTGTACCCCCAAAATTGAATGTCTTACTTCTACACTAGTGCAAGCAGAGCTGCCTTCGTTGCATGAGCTGGATTTCTTGCTGCCTTTTTCTGCATCCGGAGCCTGGCACAGCATGATGCTGAGTGCCCTGGGTGCAGGCAGAGCGAGCGATGAGCAGGCACAGGGAGGCTGCTCCATCCCTGTCAGTGCCTTTGCACATGCTCAGAACACAAAAGTCATCTCCCCCAGACGTCTGTGCTCCCTCCTGTAAAAGGCTTATCAACTCTCCACTGTCCCAAAGAAAAGAGGACAAAAGGGAGAAATAGGGCTCTAATTAGCTAGACGTTTAGGTTAACTACCACATGAGCTGGGATGAAAGGTTTATGACTTCTGTGACTGGCTTTTTATGCAGGGAAAAGGGAGTCAAAGCCTGCTGTGAGAAGCTGTTGTGAGTGTCTTAAGGGGAAGGCACAAGAAAGATAGTCATGTGTCTTAATTTCCATGTTGTTTCAGAGTAAGATCAAATGTTATTTATTTTGAGTCAATAAACCTACAGGGAGGTGAATAAATGTTTGTTACTTTCTCTCTCCTAGTTCTCATTTCCTGTCCAAGAATGGAGATAGATCAGCTGAGCCATAGCACACCCAGCACAGACACTACAACATTCATCTTGGTGGCGATGAGATGCTTCTGTTAAGGAAGAAAATATGCTGTTTATTTAATTCAAACACAGCCATATGACCTTCAGATGGCAACATCATGATCAGCTTTGACACAGGAACAGAAATGATCAAACAGATGTAAAAAGTCCAGAAAAGTTCTTGTAACGGAGATCATTCCTTCAGTAGAGGTTTATTCATTGTCCATGGTTTGAAGCTGCAAAGTAGCTCAGTTTCAAAATGTTCCTGATAGCTGTAGGTGGGATGCCTTCCAACCACTATCTGATTAAATGGCATGACACATTCCGAGAGAACTAAAGTCCACTGTAACACAGAAAGTAAAAAATCATTGTTCTTTGTTAAAAAAGTAGTTAATTAAATGGCTGTATTCATTTCTATCTGACCCCCAAGAGTGCTAAGAGGTCTCCTTATGAATCAGAATATTTTCTAAAAGCAGAAAAAATATTAGCTATCTAAAGGAACTGGGAACTAGTAATGATTATAATTATCTTATAGTGCAATACTTTCATGCTTTGCCAGTATACATTAGAAGGATGTTCTGAAATGCAGCTCATTCTGAAATGAAACAGGAAAATGTGGCAGCAAAGAGCCTAAGCATGTTTAAGTCAAGACCCATCTAGTCATGCATATATATATGTGTATATATCTATATAATTGTACAATCACCGTGTAGAGAAAGTATACATGCAAGTATAAAAAGGTTAAAGTGGAAAAAAATATGGGTGAAAGCTCAGCACCCATTATGTGTCTCACTTGGCATTGTAATACTTTTTGTAAATAAATTTCCTAGGAACAGGAAGGTATATGGAAGATTTCAGAATTCTTACCTTTGCTTTTTACTGGATTCTCGCTCATGTCTACATGTCATGACTACATGTCAAATTCTCTGCTGTGAAAGTCAGGTAACACTGTAGGCCTAGAAGCTGCTGTAATTTCTTCCTGAAGTGAACTAACCCTTTCAAGATCTGACTGATCTTGATCATCTCCATTTAAACTCTCAGTTGCCAGTGTTTTGAAATTGAAACCCCAGCTTCAAATCATGTCAACTGCACCCTCCCCAGCCTTAGTATTAGCATTCCAGACTCTGTTTTTTCTTTTTTCTTTTTTTTCTTTTTTTTTTTTTTCCTTCAATTGAATGCAAAGAAAATGTTGAACATTTTTCTGTTCTGGCTACACTTTTTCTCAGGGTACATTCAGAGGTGAAGGACATCTGGAGGAGGTGAGCAGAACTCACTTCTGATTTCAGGCTCTGTGCAAACACAGGGAGGACATTGCAGTTTTGGCAGCAGACAGTTTATAGCTGAAAGCATAAACAAAGCTTTCTTTATTAAGTGAAAATCAAGGAAAGCAACTGTGAGACCTAATATAGCCTCATGTTTCGTATACATATCCTCAGAAACTCCACCTTAAATATAGGGCTGTTACATATATATGTGTGTGTGTGTGAAAATGTGTATACACACACATACATTTAGCCTAGCAGTTGAATGTCAGAAAGGGAGTCTGACTGCAGCCAGCTGAAGTCCCAAGTGACAAGGACGATGGAATTAAGTGAAACCTAAAAGTTATTGGGGCAGAAAGTGCTGCCCACATATATCCAAGGGAGCAGTCTCTCCTGAAAGGCAGGCTGCCCTCTGTGTGCACCAGGAACTCCTGACAGCTCCTACCTTAAGGTCTGCAACAAAGGGAGTGACAAAAGGCTTTGCTCGAGGTAACATTTTCACTCATCATCAGTGCTGTACCCTTATTCAAAACACCTGACTTCCGGGCAGGCTGCATGTTTAAAGCTTTTCTTGCCACTCTTGATATTCATTTTTATTAACTGCCAAAAAGCAATGGTGTAATTTCCTTACATGAAGTCAGGTGTAGCGCAGTCTCAGAAGGGTGAAAGGACCATGCAGGTGGCAGCCCTGGCCACAGATTCTGCTTCATGGTTCCTATTGTCCGTTAGACACAGTGACAGGAATGTCTGCCCATCCCTATTGAGTACAGCCTGACAGCTGCGAGGTGCCAAAGAAAATAGGATGTTTACTTTTCTATCTGCTCTCCTAAAGCAGCCCTACCGTAGCTGTCAGATGTCTCATAGCAAGAGGAAAAATTACAGCATTGATGAGTTAAAAACCAGGCAGCTATTCATACCTGAGCATTTTAAGTAGTCCATTGCTGTCTTTATAGACCACCAAATAATTTTGCATGGCATAATACAGAGGAAATGTAGCTGGAGTCTGGCTGATTTAATTTCCATTAAAACTGCAAGTGTGTGACACTTTTCTTTGGATTAGAGAGCTTCTCTTTATTGGACGAGCAGTATTCTCAGCTGAGGTGCAGCAGCAGCACTACCATCATCACCAATTATGAACCTGGAATCCTTGAATTCTTATTAGGTTTGACACTGGCTGCACAATCCCTAACTAGAACCTCTATTCCTGTCAGAAATTTATGCCTTTCCTCTGCAATAGACAAGTGAGGGCAGAGGCTTCAAGTAATTAACTGAAAACAGAACTGTAACTAATCTGTTTGTCTAATTTTTACCAGATGTTCTAAGGTAATCTTGCAGAAGGAATCAAATGAAATCAGCACAAGCACCACTGCTTCAGTGAACTTTGGGGACTGCTGAGCATAGAGGTACGTGTTCAGAGACTGGAAAAAAAGGGTTGTAGATTGCAAACCTTTTTCCCTGTTATGATCAGGGCAGTGAAGTGACACTACCTAATTTTTCCCAAATTGTTCATTTTTCACTTACCTTGCTAAACAATCTTACAATATGAGAGATCAGATCACAAGTTCCATGCTGTGCAGGGCAATTTGTTGGATGTATGAAGTACAATTGCACTTTTCAGGTTATGAAATTACGTATGCAACAAAATATCATAGTCCACTGCACTGAGAACTGAGGGAGTGCTACATGGTCACGGGTAGTGGCATTGACAGGTTGAAGAATCCAATTCACCACAACTTGTATTGAGTTCTTCAGCTCCTATAAATCACATGGAAAAATTTTCCCAAATTAAAATCTCCAGGATATAATTTTTTTAAGCAAAAGAAGCCTAGCAGAGAGAATAGTTAATTGTCATACTTTTATTCTGAAAAAGATTTCTACTCCCCAGACCCTTTGCAAAGAATGTTAAATGCCTCACCCTAATGCTGTATTTGAACAACATGTTCTGATTGCATGTTGCTCTTCAATATTAAATCAACACAATCATTTTCAGTTTCTGTGTCTTCTTCTTTACCTTTTAGTCTTCTAGAAGTTTGTTTTCAAACTTCATATTCCCTCATGTCCTGCCATAAACAGGCCATGCCTGTTGCTGCAGAATTGGAACAGAAAACAGACTACAAAATGTTTGGTTGATAGACAGGGTGGGTATTCCGGAGTCTGCAGAATCAACTCCCACAAACTGGTTATGCTGGACAAGAGAGTTTATTTAATACCAGCTATCAAAGCTGAAATATTAATAAGTCCCTGCTAATCAAACATTCCTATTTGTTCAGGGTTTCTTAATTATTCTGAAATCAAAAAATATGCATGAGCAGTGAGTTCAGATCCATATTCCAAATCACCTTAAATATATAGATAAAGGCAATTTGGATTTTTAAAAGTTTTTGCTTTTGCATTTCTTGTTCATATTATCACCTGCATATCTTTCTACCACCTTGCAACCATAAAATATTGCTGACAGATGTGTACCAAACAAGGGTTATAAATATGTCTAAAGACAGAAGATAATTTCCTTACAAAAGATGCAAAATGAGATTCCTCTGTAAAAGGATTTGATTGATCTACCACTAAATCAATAGAATGCTATTAAAGACTTGTGTCCATTTGATCTGATGCAGTAGCATCCTTTTCTTCAACTTCACTCACAAAAATTCCAATATTCTATAATTGACTATTTTTTTCCAGGTGGTCAGTAGCAATAAAACAAAATATGTGCAACTTAAAATACAAGTCTGTAATTTTTGTTGCAAGAAATTTCCTGTTTCGCGTGTGGGAAAACCTGACGCGAAGCATGGTGTTTTATTTGCATAGTTTGGCAGTTCTGGGGCTAAACGAAGAATAAAAATAAAATTTTGGTTTGGAATAATTTTTGAAAGACAAATTAATAGGTAATTTTAGCAGTAGAAGAGAAAGAAAACAAGGTCATTAAGTGTGTTGAATCTTGACAGCGTAACAAGCAGTTTTAGTTAGAAAATGCTGACACCCTTATTTTCGATATACAATTTAACAAGTACAGGTTTTGAAGTAACTTTCATTTTCATTTAAAACCAGTCTACACTACGTAGGAGTGGGACAAGAAAAAGGGCCAAAACCAAAGTTCTTATTGTTGGCTGACATGAAATTCCTCAGGTTATATTTTTCTTGAAAACTTGAATTGTATGTTTGACTAGGGAATTGCTAGTTACCCACCTTAACTGCATAAAATAAATACACAGTGCTGTGCATTATATAGTGTTTTCCACAATACAATGTCTTTTCAGTAGTTCCATGAATTTCTGGAGGCACTGAAGACACTTTGGATGTATTCACTTGGTTTGCTATGTGGATTATTGTGTCCATGATATGGATATATATGTAGGATAATGGTGCAATAGAATTAGTGAATATACTCTTTTCCCACTGGAAATGTAACTAAATTAGAAAGAGTCGTGCCTGGCTTTTGCATCAGATGCAGGAAAACAAATCAGCAATTTTCTGTCAGGAACAGCAACACAAAAGAGGAACTTTGTCATTACAGAGTGGCAATTGTTGTATATTTTATTTACAGATAATGTATCTATTTACAGCAGGAGTTTTTGTTTGTGTCAGAATTACAAAGAGCGTCTTCCAGAGCAATTTCAGGCTTTATTTTGGCCTTGGAACTTGTTACCTTCCCCATAGTTTTTCTGCTTTGTGTTATGTATAACAACAGATCAGCTAAAAATTTTAACTCAAAATGATTAATGTATGATAATTATGAGTGATGTAAAAAGTTGATCCAGCACTTTTTTTTACCTGAATCATTATACGGATGAAAAGAAGTGATATTTGATCACATGTTTCTTTTTGCCTGTGGATCTGCTGAATACAACATTTGGGTTCACATTAACTGTAAGATAACCTGAGATGAAAGCAATTCTTCTTTAAGTGATTTTTCCCTAGCTGTCATTTTTTAAAATTATACAAGCATGTTGCTTTTATATCAGATACAAATAGAATAAATAAAAATAAATATTGGACTGCAGGCACCACTTGGTCAGCCTGAACTGCAATAACTAGATTTTTTCAACTGTGGAGTAATTTTATTGCCAGTAACAACATTAGTGATTATTCATTCTAAGATAAGAGCAATAAAAATCTAATGATCCACAATGAATGATTGACAAAAAAGATCACAAAGGAATTTTCCTCTTGCTTACTTATATTTCACATTACATAAATGGGCAGATACACTATAGGATTTTGGAAGCTGTTTCTGAAATGCTGAGTATGATTTATTGCCAGAGGCAAGATGCCAGACTGGATGCATCAGGGATCCTGTCTGCTAAGAAATGCTTCAGCTTCTTTCAAGAGACTGTCCATATGTGCCTTCATACCATAAGCATATGTCTGCTTCTCTGAGTTGAAGATTTCTCCATTTAGCAGTGTCCACAGGGTCACTGTCATGTCCTGTCCCCTGCCCTCAGACATGAACTGACTGAGGCTGCCCCTGATTGCTCAGGAGTAATTTGTGGATGGGTTCTGGAGAGCCACCTTAGCAATTTAAGCTTCCCTTGCAATCTAATTTGTTTTGTGATTTGTTTTCCCTCTTTTCAGAATGCATTTGAGTTCTTATATATTGAATTTACCTTGCCTACTTTCTCTACCCACCTGCAGGCAGAAGTTTTCTTCAATTTTATTCTTACCAACCGTGTTGCAGCTTGTTCGCAGTTATGAGGAGATGTGTCTTGCCTGAAGCCAGTTATGATCCTTTTTCCAGTGGACATACAGTTGGGTTTCAAATACAGGCCAGGCAGATGTGTGTTTCTGTGATTTCTCCACATCTCTAACCAGGTGGTTCTAACTGTATGCTCCATTCTTCTTTTAAAATGTGGAAATCCTACAGCCTGCCACACCTAGACAAAACATCCCATAAGATACATTTTGCCTATCACTGGGATTCCCCTTTAAAAAAAAAATAAAAAGCAGCAAGCAGACAAACAGATTGTATGTATGTGATTGTATGTATGTGGATGCCTGTGATTCTCTGATCCCATTTCTTCAGGCAGTTCCTATCTTTTTCTGGGGTTACAAACTTTTGTCTTTAAATCGAAAAATAAAGTATCCAAAGACAGTGTGGATCTGATTCAAAACAGAGAACGAGATCCCATTTATGCTTCTCAGAGTCCTTACTCGGCAAGATGAAGGAGGAAGCAGCACTTTAGTCAATGTTACTGCCACTTCTGAAAGCAAGGGACAAAGGTGGCAAGGTTGTGCCTCACTATACTATTGAATCATAATTGCAAATACAGCTGCTATGTTTCTGTAGCATTTGCATATGCTGTGTATGTGTTCATGTCCAGGAAATGAGTTCCAGCATTTATGTTATGTTCTGTTCGTCTAGAAATTACACAATCCTACTTCCAGATTGGTTTTTTTGTGTTAAAAGAGGGACATGTCAAGGGAAGCCTACACATATGGTAACCTTAGCTCTCAGAGACACTGTATTCCAGTGAGATCAAGATTGGCTATTGTGTAGGTTTTTTTTTTTTTCACTCCTAGTGTAAAACTAATATTATTGTTTAGCCACTTAATAATAGTTAATAATCTAGAACTTTTGTCTATAACCCACCCTTATGTCTAGTTTTCTTTTTCTTCTGGTTAAATCCCTAAGCAATGCATTGTGAATAATGCATAAGCCAAATCGCACAAATATCCATGGATATTTAGCTACAATCCCTAGATGCATAAATCAGTTAAGTGTTGTGTTTTAGTTTTTTTAATCACAGCCAATCTCAAAGGTGAAATGACCTCTAATTTGTAACAATTCATTATGGGTGTTAAGGAGGAATGCTTGTGTGATTTAAGTAAATTAGTGAGAATTGGAAGTCTCTAGACAGTCTTAATTTTCCTTTGGCCTTCCAAAATGCATTATACAAGGATGCTTTCCAAAAATTCATTATGGTTTTAATCCAGTCATCCCAGAGCTACACATTTCATTGATAAATTCTTGATTGCATTAACTGGCAAAGCAGAGTCATCCTTCATGCAGTCATCAAAATCGTTTTCACAGTCAGAACACACTGTCAATACACATTAAATGTGAATCTGAAGGAACAGGATCCTGAGCAAATGTTAGTGTGATGGCACTTTCTTTTTAAACCAGGACAGAGAAAGAAACAGTTCACAATACTGCTCCTTCATATGTTTATATAGTAATCTAGTGGTCAGGTCACTTTCCCAAGGATTTGAAAAATCCATGTTAAGTTCTCTCCTCTGCATTTGAGAATTTACATCTTCTACATTCCAGGTGACTATGCAAGCTACTAGAGAATATTCTGGCTTGATACCAGAATATAAAGATATTTGCAAGTTCCTGCACTGCACGGAAAATAATTCTGAAGTAATTAGGGCAGGAGTAAAGAGCACAAGTTGAAGCAGGACAACCTAGTTGAATAATTAGAAGAACATGCTTAGAAGAAAGAAAAATCTCATCTCCCATATCCATTAAAGCCAAGGTGAGGTGTCCTAAGGGCTCTTTAATATGAGCTACATAAAGTATTTTGAGCAAAGACTGGTTTATAGAATACTCCTATCAGAACTTCCACTCCTTTATAAAAGGAAGTTACCACAGATAGCAAGCATTTTTTTAGAGGAGCTGGCCCTCTGCCATTTTTCCCAGTTCACACACATACTCCCAAACACAGTACAGGAAACCAGCACACTACTGCATGGCTCAGTAGTCCACTCAGATGAGCCTAAAAAGTAACTAAACTTGGCTTATTGCAATATTAATTCAAGGCAACTTCCAAAAGATAGTGAAGGGAGTTTTCTGAGTCTCCCTCTGTGACCAATAGCTGGAGACAGGTTCCCCCACAGCATTCCACACCAAGACATTGATTTCAGTGTTCCTCCCACGAGAAGCCTATCTGTTTGTGTAGCCTACAGGGCAGCACCAGCTTTCTTTGGCTAAAATTTCTTTTAATACTGTCCCTCAACACCCTAGCCCTTTTTTTTTTTTTTGGATTTAGTTTCTGCACAGTTTTGCAGGGTTACCAATGCAAAAACGTTCTTCCTTACAGAGGAAGATTATTGCAAAGTAAGGAAGTAGAAACCTTTTACTCAGACCACTTTTAGACCACTCATTCAGGTCATTATATCTCTCACCAGGCCAGCTTCTAACATGCTTGTGCTTAGTGAACATACTGCAGCTGCATGTGTAGATCTGTCATTTACAAGCTGATTAGAACGGAGTCTGGGGCAAGCAAAGCATGTCCCAGTGAAAATAAAGATATTTTTTCCTGCACCACCCACACATTTGGAATGGGGATATAGGTTGTTTTCTTATTTCACTCTCAGTCCAAAAAAAGTTAAAACACTTGATTACAAGATACTGTATGTAACTGGGGAGATTAATCTAAACCAGAGAACTCTGATATGGCCAAGAAGAATGGAAACAGTTAAGCTAAGTGTATTTAAAGAGTGCACTTATTTCATAGTGTTGTTTCTCAAACTGTGAGGCGTACCTTTCTCAGTGAAGTGGATGGAAATACAAATGAGGCATGTGCTGTGATGAGGCACAAAGGAGATGCTAACGGGTTGTGAGTGAAGCACAGGATAAATTAATTGCAATGTACTATTAGGTGGTGTTTAAATTCAGGTGGAGCCGAGGTTTTTTTCATTCCACCATCATCCTGCACAATAGAATTATATACAGTAACTGCATAAGCATATTATTTTTCATTACACCAAAATATAATAGCTTTTGGAAGGGTCTTTTTTGTTTGCCTAGTGTCATTCATCCAGAGTTCAAGAAATGTTCTTCTTGGGGCTATGCAATGATTTCTTAAAAAAAACCCCAAAATTAAGTCTGTTGTTAACATATTATATTAATTGCACCCCATTTTCTCTAAAGCTGTAAGCTGTGATCACCTCCAGTTCAGTTGAAGATACAGGTAGGAAACTGCTTTGAAATACTGTGTGTTGCAGGCACAAGGGAACTAGCTATGCATGAACCTTCATTTGCAGAAATCAAATTATTTTGTCCTTTGTGATAAATAGGGGGAGAAAAGAGGCAAAAGTATAAACTCAAAAATAATAATACCAATTTAATGCCAAGTATATACCCAAAAAACTTGAATCTAAGCACAGGATTAGGGGTTTGGCTCATGCCGATCTGTTTGAAATGTTCTTTAATAGATGGCTTGAATCGAAATAATCACACTAAAAAACTGGACTACAGATCCAGATTTTGAATAGTTGAGCATAGAAACACATAGAGCCTTAGTTCTGATTTTGTTCTAAAGTTCATAACTAGATCAAAACACAGAATTTGGGGCAAGATGATGATTTCCTTTCCTAAAAGTTTCACGTGGACTAAAGTAGCAGAAATGAACCTTAAAATATAGTATATCTACATCCTACACTTCTCGGTTATATTCCTGCTCCAACAGAAAATGTTTTGTCTCTTTTCAACCTTCATTTAAAGGTACAATTTGCTTTATTGCTGCATCACATTTCACAGCATCAATAGTAACCTTGGGAGTAGTGCAGTACAAGAGTCAGTTTCTCTGCATTGATAGGCATTAGAAGTTACCTGCATTTTCACCCAAGCAAAACAGGTTTCCGTCTGAATAATTAAATCCCTTGTACGTTCTAACTAGTAACAGTTCCCAAAAGGAAGAAAAGGTGCAAAAGCCAAGCTAAGGAATTCAGACAAATACAGAATAAGAGCATGTCTTGTGAATGTTATCCAGGTAGTGATAACTCTTTACTCTTGTTCATGTGCAAATGTATAATATCAACTATTGTTCTCTATTACTGCTTTGAAATTTCTAGAAAATGCTGCAATATATGCATGGCTTTTAAAATTTGATTTATATCATTTACAAACTGTAGAGATCTGCTTTTTTTCAAACAGTGATATCACTTAATGGAAGAAAGACAACACTAAAGCTGCCTTAGCAATAGTGAGTGATGCTCTTTTCTTGTACAAAAAAACTCTTGAGACCGAAACAGCTCAGTGAACCTTAGTCCTGGAAAAATTCGGAACTACAGGAGTTTGTGTTTCTTCTTCAGTGCCAAATAGCAGGTATTTGAAATTTCCTCAAAGGCAAATCTCTTTGTTTCCAAAAGCTGAGTTCTGCCTCCTCGCACTGTACTTCTGCACAATTTACCGAGGAGCTTCAATCAAGCCAAGGTGAGGTTTCACATTACAGATGAGTTGACAGGTTGTGCCACCAAAGTGGCAATCTCTCCAAACCAAGGCCCTTGGCCACGTGCCCGCCCTTCCCTCACACCAGCTGGCCACATGGTGAGCTGATCCACGAAGCACAGTCAACAGAAAATGATCCCACCCCTTTTCTTCTTTTTTTCTCTTAGATCAGTTAGGTTTAACCCTAGAAAATCGTTCATCTCTTAATGCCAGGGAGCCAGAGGAGAAGGAATGGAGAAGAAGCAGAATGGGGGGAAGCAGGGTGGGTAGCTCTTAGAAGAGTACAAGTAAAATTCCCCTCTGAAAAGCAGAATAAGGAGCTGCTCACAGTAATGTAAAACAGAGCCTTTGACATGTTTTGTTAATCTTAATGAAATAGGCTCAATAGTGAACTCTTCACTGGGGCTAAACACAGGAATCCATACACTCTGAAAGGATGCACACATAGGCACAGGGCTGTCACAGTGTTTGTGCCGAGGGACCCCGCATGAAGAACTGCAACGTGGTTCCTTTTTGCAAATATAGTTAGTGAAGCTCTCTAGACATGCTGTGTTTGTGTTGTCAGCTTAAGACAGCCAGACCAAGATTTGGGATACACTGGCTGTATGCCTGCCCTCCACCAAGGCAGGGGGCTGGAGAGGGAGACTGCAATGCCTGGCAATTCCCACTGACAGCAGTTGCCTTATTGGATGGCAAATGACAGTCTGCTGTTAAAATACTCCCTCCTTCACTTAATAACCACTCTCTGTATATCAGAGATGTTTTCACTATTTAGTACCTAAAATATCCCAAGATAGAAAAACATTCTTATTCTCAGCTATTTAAAGAGTTTATTTCTCCTGTTTTCAGTAGAAAGGAAGAGTTTGCTTCCTTATTTACTAAGCACTGCCCTTTGAAAGAATGAACACTGCTGAATATCACTGCATGGTACTGTTGGATTTAGTATCCCCACATTATACTTCTTGTTATTCTTTTTATTATTCTCCCCGATGTTGCTGCAGCACTTAAAACTCCCAGTAAAAGTGATATTCAACTATTCTGACTGCTATACAAACAAGACAGTCCCTGTTCATAAGGAGTTCTTCTGTAATTTCTTCTGTCTCTGCGTGTTACAGTTTATTCGCATGCCTATTGAGTTTCAAGTCAGTGACACTTCCAGTCTTCTATTAATGTATCAAGTCTTGCTTGAATATTTATTCAGAGTTGCTTTTAATTCTCTGTGCAGAAGTTGCTTTTTACAAATATTAGAGGTATTCATGCATTAATATAAGTCTCTATAATGTGTATTGTCCACACACTGTTTGGGGAAGTGACCAGGATGCAGTAGTTAGAAAGCAGAAATACAGTGGAATCAGAAAAAAAAGGGCTTATTTTGCAACATTTCTGATGTCTGATGCAGACAAATCAGGAAGCACAGATTTTTCTAAAGAAAGAATGCTGTTGTTAGGCAATCTTCTGCTTTGTTTCTGAAACATGTATCTACTCACTAACCCGCAATTCTCACTAGAGAACAGATGAGAAAAGAAAGATGTTTTCCTTAATTGTTTTCTGACTGTGAAAAAGCACAGACTCATAAAATCAGAGAAAAGACCAGAGAGAGGATAAGTGACAAAGCAATTCAAATGTGTTTTCATAAGTTGTCCCTATAAGATAAAAATGAGGTACCTTTAACGACCATAACATATATTTCCTTGGCACAGCATTCTCTGTCATTTTTGGCTTTTTCTTGGCTTTGTTGTATTTTGAGAAATCTTCTGCATGTGACACATAGATTGAAGTCAGTGGGAAACATGTTCCTATGTAGATTTTAAAGTACTTTTTATAGCAGCATTTTAAGATCTACAGAACTCTGTGATTTCCTGTCTATTAACTTTCTCCAAAATATCAAAATGTTTATAGTATATATTTTAAAGGTTGTAATATCCACCCAATAAAGACTAAAATTTCTTTCAAAATATACTTGTAATTATAATTTTTACACATTTTCAGAAATGTGTAAATCAGTCTAAAAGAATTATTGTTTGTACAACTGCTACTCCTCCCCACTATATTCTGTTATGATTTTGTCATCAGTGTTAGTAATATTTGTTTTCAGGAATGCCACAGAAACCACAACCTTCAATTGCATTTGCTTACAGACATGTAAAAGAAACACATGTAAAACCAATTAATAAAATTATAACGTTCACAGTTCCCTGAAAGTTAGTTCCTGCAGTTTCTCAGTTCAAGAGCCTAGGCTGACCAAAACAATGACCACAAATCAAGCTGCTCACTTCTCCTTCTGAAGAAAGTCACTTGAAAATGTCATAGAACAAGCAGCACATTTTTACAGAGTAATTATTTTCATCCTCCCTCCCCATTTCTTTCTTATTCAATGTATAATTTCTCTCCAGGCACTTGGATTCAAAGCTCTTCGGTATCAAAAGACCTCTAGTTGACTTAGCAGAGCTCTGAATGGGCCTGGGCTGCTGTAAGGTGGGAGCTAATAAAAACTGTGGTTTGTTCTCCCCTGGTGCCCTCTCAAAAAAGTTTGCCAAGCTGCATAAAAAGCAGGGACTTTATTTTTCTGTGCAGGGAAACGAGGCTGTGCAGAGTGCCACTACCAGAATTATCTCCCAAAGTTCAGGGCAGGCTGGCCAGCACTGAGACAGGATTTACCTCCTAGTGTGCGATGAGAGATGAGAATTCAATGCTTTGCTTTTTCTGCTTTCCTTGTGTTAAAAAAAAAAAAAAAAGAAAAAGAAAAAAAAAGTAAGTTCAAGGCTTTTCACTGAATGAATTGTATTGTGAATGTGTTGGGGGATGAGGGGGGAGGTGAACTAGTCATAAGTACATTCAGTTTTACCTCCTTGAAGTAAGAAAAGAGTACTGAGAAGGAATACTGAGCACTAGCTTCTCATGTTAAAATACTAGATTACTTTTCAGTAAAAAGATCATACTTCAGACAAATTGAAACAAAATTTTAGTATATATTTGTTCTTTAAAGTCTTAAAGAATGCATACTTAGCAATGATCTTTCCATCTTTGGAGCATGTTTAAAATAATTTGTTTCCTCGGGATGGTACAGCTACTCCCCGAAGAAGAACACTGATTTATTATACTCAGATATTTTCACACATGAAGGAGACCAAGAGAACACCCTGGGTGGGAAGTGTGCATTTTAAAAAGGTTTTCAAAGGAAAATAATTTTTTTTTTTTTTTTTATGTCGTACTAGAAAATTGTCATTTCCTTTTTATAATTGCAAATGTAGTTCCTTTCATCCATGCAGAAAGTCCAAAAAGGGTCAATTATTTTCTATGGCTCTGGAGAGCATCTCTAAATAAAAGCTGATATAAATCTGTGCTTTTTAAGCCTTAATAGAACCACTCACCAAATATCTGTGTATTAGAAGTGTGCAACAGCACGTGAAACAAATTCTGCACATGACAGATCTGTGCTACCACCACAGAGGGCACAAGAACCACAGGACTCAGGTAAGTGACGACTGTACAGTCAAGGAGTGATATGTTGCAGATGAGAAATTGAAGGCAACCTGAACTGCATCTGCCTCTGCCAGGCATTTCCTTCAGTGTTTTGACATACCTGTTAATGTGCCCTCTGTTCAGTCACTTTTAATTGAGATGCATTGCCTCGGCACCTGAGGCACCTAACACATGCCAGAAATGAATGTGCACACACGCATTGCATGTGCACAGCAAATCTGACATGCCCAGGCAGGACTGGGCCAATCTGACTGAGATAAGATGGGAACAACACATGTGATGCTCTTGCAGCAGCACTGGCACCTCATGTGGGTGCAGAAGCAGTGCCATCCCATGTGGGTGCTGAGCAGTCAACCAGGGCATGTCTGGTGCTTTCCCTGCTCCTCTTGAGGAGCCCTGTCCCCTGTCCCCTGCTCCCACACTGGCAGCAGGACTGCAGTGAATGCATACGGCATTTACCACTTGCATGGAATCTTCTACTGACATGGACGTACCAAAGCCATGGACAAATGTTTGGGAAAAACAACTGCCATCCAGGAAATGCTCTGTAATGGACAGGGTGGACACGGCTGGGGAAACTCTGATTATGGAAATAATCTTAACCTTAGAGGAATACATTGGAGAGAACAACAGCATCTTGCACCAGCAGGAAGAACCCAAGACAGGTAGAAGCAAGCAGCCTGGAAATCAGGCACATGCTGTCAACAGAAATTCTCACTATGGTTAAAGTTATGAAAATAACTTCTGAATTTTTCTGCACATTTTCAGACAAAGACTAATATATAAATTGGAGTTTTTTTCTTTTCTAGAAAAGAATTTATATTTTAAAATTCCCCCATGACTACTAAAAAATTGGCATGTCAAGCTTTGAAAGAGGTGTTCCCCATCTCATGAAGCTTTTTTTTTTTTAATTGAAAGAAAAATAAACTTTCCAAAATAAATCTGTATGTAATATTCTTGATAAAGAGTAACTGAGAGAAAGCATCTGCTACATTCTTTGGAATCCAGGACAAAAGTTCCTCCAGTTATACTTGCTTATTTTCCCATCTTTCAGAATAAAAGAATTTTTTTTTCCTTCTGCCCACTATCAGCATACAAAATAATATTTATACTTGAAAGTGTGATCACAGGAAATGTTACTCAAGGATAAACAGTGTTTCATGGATAAAAGAAATTAGGGAGTTCTGTTTCTATCAGAGATACAGAACAGCCATCTGTATTTAGGCTATGCTATCTGTAAGCTAGTGTCACTGCTTTACAGTTCTGGGGCCTGTGTGGTTGATTTTTTTCCTGATAAGGTATCCATCACATTCTTCTCTTTTCCAAGTCAGTGGGAAAATCTTCCATGTGTTTTTGTACTGACTAATAAAAATATTTTAAAAAAATCTTAAGAAGAAATAATAAAAAATGGAGATGACACCGGGGACAAGTGCTAATGCCTTTTCTCAGCTGGTTCAAGAAATCTACTCTCATTTCCGCTACAATTTTCATACCCCCACAGAATAGTTGAAGCTGGGAGAGACCAAAGTCAGGAAATCCAGAAGGACATCTAGAAAAAGTGTAAGCCTGTTCCTGATCTGGCCAACCACATATTAATAAATTCTCACCTGCAATGAAAGTCATCTCCTGCCTTATTCACTGCCTGAAAATCTTCCTTGGAAAACAAATAAGTATCAATCGTCCTTCTTCTGGAGAAATAATTTTGGTTATTGGTAAGCCAGAGAAGGTCAGCCCCTATTTGTGCTTCTTCTTTTCTTTTTCTCCACTTACTTGCAGTGAACATCAAATGAGAAGTAGTAAATAGCACTTATTTTAAATACAGGACAACTTATAGTCACCTATGAAATTTTCTTAAAATATTAGGAAAATAGTTGTTGTGCTTACCATGATGACTGTCATCTCCATTCAATCCCAGGCACTGCAAACATGCATTGTCAGGAAATAATAAGTAATTATGTGAAGCCAGGTGCAATATTCGAGGGGAGATCACAGACAGGTGGTGACATGGTAGAATTCCCTTTTCTGTACTCTAGACAAAAGTCAAGAAAAGCAAGAACCTGAAATTGTTCCCACCTCAGTGTGTCAGAGCACATACTCATTACCTCCCTGATGACATTCCAGAACTTGGAGTGGAAGGGATGGGAATTTGGAAAGATCCTGCAGGGTAGCACCATTACTCTCTCAGACCATGGTTAAAGTCCCCACTGTTTTCACAGGGGCTCCAGTAAGTTACTCACAGGACTTTTCGTGTTCTTGTGTGTTTATCATTCCTCTGGTTTTGCAGATGAGGAACTTCAGAATGGAGAAATGGAATGAACTGACCAAAGCAATTAAGGAATTGTTGCCAGACTCCAAAACTAAATCCAGATGAGCCCATGAGGCAATAAATCACAGATGATTTTGGCATGTGAAAACCCTTCCTTTTTAAATGCTGGGAATGCACTTGCCATAGCCCAAGGAAAAGATGGTTCATCTGTAATCAAAGCCATAGTACATAAAACATGCTGGAATCAGAACACCAGGCACAAAAAATGTTTAGAAAAGATCAGATTTCCCAGGAATTTGCCTAATGGCTCTGAGGATTTTTTGTCATTGATAAACTTCTACTGTTTTTCTGACTCGCCCTTTTTTACCAGCACATTCAATTGATCAATTTTTTTTTATTTTATTTGTATAAGTAAAAGATAATGGAGTTCAAGACAGCTCAGCTCACAGATTGAAAACAGAAGATTAATTGATTACTCTCAGGTTTTTCCCTGTGAGCTGGGTGGTTCTTTCTTTATTCCCTTCCATCCCCCTCCTCCCCTTCCTTCACTGCTGATGTTAATCAGAGAGAAAGGAAGTGACTGTTTTCCATAGACAATGTTGATATTTGGTGAAAAAATAAGGGATGGGAGAATGAAAGGTGCACAGAAAACAAAACAAAAAGTTTACTGATAAATTCCTTTTTATCTTTGCCAAATGCTGCTCTAGTGTGGGAATGGATGGAGCTGGCAGTCACTTTCATTAAGCCGGAAATACCATCTTTAATAAATCCAGTTACAGGACTGGATGGACACATAAATCTCTTTGTATGTGTGTGACAGAAGTAATGAAATGTCAGAGGAGAACTTAGAGAATTTAGCAGAGATCCGAGGTCAGCCTATTTGTTGTCTTTTTCCTTCTGTCTTTCTGACACTCAACATAAAGCTGAAATATTTATACTTAAATGAGTATTGCTAATGCAGGATATTGAGGTCATCAACATGAGAACAGTGACAACAGGCTGTGTAAAAAATTTTACAAGCTTCTTCAAGATTCTATATTTAATTGCACTGAGACTCCCTTTGCCTTCATTCTACCTCCCAAAGCCAACATTTTATTTGCCTATGCATAATCCACCCTTCAAATGCTGAACACCTCCAAGGCTCAAATTCTGCTTAAAATGTTCTCTGAAAATTATCATTATTACTTCATTCTAAGGTTTGGCTGTTTACTAGGAATTTTGAACAGTGTTTTAGATTAAATAAATGACTTCTGTTTCTACTAAGAATATTAAACCCTTTCTTGGCACAGCACAATCGTTTTTTGCTGTCTTCACAGACCATGTACTCTACAGCTGCTGATGGAGCCAAGTGCCTCTCCATTCTGCCATCATTTGTGCTGCTGAATTGCTACCAAAGGTGCCTTTGCGATTTATGTGATTGTTCCTGGTTAACATACAACCTAAGGTGGTTTTCACTGATAAATGTCCATACACTTGGGTTCATCTGAAACCTCTAGATCCTAAAAGTTTTTTTACAATTCTCATACCTTTCTTCAGTCACAGTTCATCACTCTATCTCTGCTCAGACCCTCATTTGTGCTTTTTGTCTCCTCTGCAAGATTGTTGTGGATCCTTTCCTCAAAAGCTCTTGAGAGTTCCTCAAAGCCCAGCCCCACTAATTCCTTTTTCATAAATGCAGAGATGTGTGACTAGTTACTGCCCTTCTCCCATATATCCCCATATCAGACTTAAAGTCACCTTCCCATTTTAAAAAACTCCTATGAACCTGAGGCACCCTGAAGTACCTCAACATAATTTTCTTTCTTTAATGTTCAAGTAATGATGTCAGCAAACTGCTGGAACTGATAAACAGATTGTCTTTGTAGATTCTGTTATTTGGAATAACAGGGCAGCGCTCGCTCCCCGCAGTTCCCACTCCAACCTAGTCTTCAGCTAGAGACAAAGTCGCTCCCCACTTTTCTCATGTTTTTCCTTAATTTGTACTCTCTTTTGATTATTTTTCTTTTTTCTCAAGACATTTGGGATTAACTTTTAGTATTTTTGATGAAAAAATATATTCTGCAAATAATCCATCTGCTTAATCTGAAGTGATTGCTTAGTTTATTGGTGTAAGTCACAAACGGCTTTAAGTAATGAGTAATTTTAAATGTAAGTAATGTTCCAAAGCTCTGTCCCAAATGAATGATCACTCTGTAGAGAATCTCTAAATGTTACTTTTTAGTCAGTTGGAGTCTCACTGTGGTATTCACTAAGTATAGTGCTTATATCACAGGTTTTCCAGAAGTGGCCACTCGGTCACAGTGACAATAGGAAACCCCAAAAGCTATGACAATGAATAACTCAGCTATTGTGAAGCAATACTTTTATATGACTAATAAAAATGGGTGTGTTGCTTCATTTTCTGGAGGGATTTTGTACATTTTTCTTCATCCTACTTTTTTCTTTCCTGATCAAGACAATGTGGACAAGACAATATGAACTGTAAGAATCTATTAGCAATTTTAGTGAAAAATAGATCACAGAAAAAAACTCATGCTTATTTTGAATGTTGTGACTGGGGAGAAAGCTGAAGCAATAGAGATGGGAAACTAAATTAGTTCTGCTTGTAAATTATATTCTTAGGCATTTTCCAGCAGTGAGTTTTTGGTTTTGCAGCAAATGCCTCTGATATTTTCCAATTCCGAGTGCTCCCTTGCTGTGAGCCTTCTTGCTATGAGGCCACCTGGGATCAAAGCTACTTTCCCCCTCCTGTGGTCTCAACTAACTCCATTAACTCTAATTACAAACACTTCTGTTATACCAACCAGATTTTATGGCTTCCAATGAGTGAGCTACATGGAGAAAGTCCACATGGTACTACTGTTGGTTCCTTCTTCACATTATTGCTTGCCATACATTAAGCTCATTCATGGTTAGCCCAGAGCTAGAATCACTTCATTTTTACTTTGTGTAATTAAAAAGAAGCCTAAATTGTTTCTTGAAGTGTATCATTCCAGAAACTAATGAACTGGGCCAAAACAAAGGTTTTATAGGATTTAATTTTTTATATGTGTTGAGAGTCCCAGAAAGGGCTTATACTGTATAACGATGCCACTAACACTTTTTCTTAATGCAAAATGCCATAAAGCAAAAGTGTGTCATTATATATATATATACATATATATATATATATATATAAAAAACACACAGAGATATGTGCATCACTTGCTCTCAGCTTGTTTCTTGATGTCAACATTTTTCAAACTGTTTTTTAAAGCTCCAGTAAACTGGAAGGTGGAAACAACCATCTTGCTATTTTAACAAGGATCACACATTAAATGATGGTGGAGGTACATATTCTACATGAAAGGAGTTATTTATAGAACCTATATAATATATATGTTCCTTTTCCAGGTTAAGTATAGGTGGCCTATCCACCTTGCTTGAAATTGGTAGAATTTTGTCCCAGTTAGATGATATGTGACATGTCATGTACCATTCACACCAGGTGTTAACTGGCTTGTGGCTGCTGGATGCCCACAGTATTCACTGAAACTTTATTATGAATAAAGAGTAATACAGTTCTGGATTTACACATTAATGGGCACAGGTGAACATTCCCTTCTAGGGACTGCGGCAAGGAAAGCCTAACACTTTACAGAGATGCAAAACCAAACACACTCTACAGCTGAAAGAGCTTCCTCAGTCCCTGCTACTCCAAGAGATAAAATAAATTTGTTGGTAATTAAACATGCTTGATGAACCTTCTGCCCACATCTACCCGTGGAAACACTGTCATAGTTTCTCCAGCACGTTATGCTGCCATCTTTTTTTACTGTAAAGAAGCCCATTCTTGCTTATCCCTGCCCTCAGTATCTGCCACTCATTTACGTTTGCCTAAAAGTCCATGGAAGCACCCAGTATCTCTTTCTTTAGTGCTGAGCTCAGGAAATCCTCAGCACACTATTAGTGGCTTTTGCTGGTCTGCACAGCCAGCTGAAGAGAGTCCAGAAAAGAAACTATGCAACAGGAAAATTGAACTGGAGCTCCCCTAACTTCAGCCACCCAAAAGATATATGTCTAATTTAATCACCTATGCTCCACCCATAGTCAGTACAAAAATACAAGCACTCCTGGAATGTAGCATCTTAACCACCTTAGACATCTATTTTAAATTAAGATGAAATGTTTCATAAATGTCTCTTTAGCTTCAGATTTTATCTTTCTGAAACATAATTATAGAAAGAACTACATTGTAATTTCTTGAAAGTACTTTTTTCCAAATTTGACCCAAAAGAATTCCTGTTTTTCCATAATTTTTTTGGTGAGCATTAGTTTTTCCTTCTCTTGACTACAGGACTCATTTGCCTCAAAATAAATCTTGGAATTTACAATAGTCCTAGATTCCAAAATTTTGAGATGGAAAAATTTGCCTATTGTGCTAGTCTACAACATCATGGTTGACAAGACAAGAAATCATCATTGCTGCCATTTGTCTAAGAATTAGGAGAAATGTTTTTTTAGTTGTAAGCAGCTGAGACTGGTACCACAGCTGGAGATGGACTTCAGTAGTTTGTGAAAACAGGTGCCTAAATTCAGATTAATCACAATGACGCTTAACTAGCCAAAGTTGTAGCAAAGCACTTAGAGAGCTCAAGATGTGATCCAGCCTTGCTGGCTGTCTCAAACTAGTGACCTATTTGCTAAAGAGAAAGTAACCAACAGAGATTATCACTTAAGTGCCTCCGGAGAAATAAAATATGTTATCATTATCTTTCAGGAAAGAAAAAAAATATGCAAACCCACTTTTCAAAATTTCATCCTGAATCTAGTTTTAAATCTAAAGATGTGAAATGTTTTATTTACTGTTATTCGTATTCTGACGAATTCTGGCTGCAGAAGTTTGGACTTTATCTGAGAAACGACAGTGTTAAATTTACATCCAGATCCTAGCCTGGCTTCTAGCCATACAGGAAAATTGAGAGTCATAAACTGTCCCCTTATTCTCTAGGCATCTCAGGTTTAAGCTCA
The DNA here is from genome assembly GCA_013397055.1 of Pachycephala philippinensis. Lineage (NCBI taxonomy): Eukaryota > Metazoa > Chordata > Aves > Passeriformes > Pachycephala > Pachycephala philippinensis. Next base: position 557,568 of record VWZT01001708.1, read on the forward strand.
AGAGAAATAATTTCCAGAGAGTAAATACTTCCCATCTGTGTGTTTGCCAGGACTGAGACTGATGGGATAAATAATCCCATCCTCTCTCCCAGTTCTTCCAGAAAAGATCAACCAGCGTGTGTGTGCTGACTCAGCAAAGAGATGTTGCTTGAAACACACCTGGTGTCAGATATTTCCCCATTAACAGTAAAGATCTCACTAAGAGAACACCAGTCTGTCTCTGGGGTTGCTGTCAGGAAAGCATGACTTAATGAGTTCACCTTAGTATTTCAGGGTTTAACTTTTAGCATTAGGAGTTTGTTGCAGTTGTTCTCTGTCTTCAGATGTTCAAGAGTTTTAGCTGTTCCTATGCAGAGGACTTCCTACCCTGAAGTCTACTTTCAGCCTTTAATACTCCTGTCTATACCAGGAAGTTAATTTGTGAAGGACATAGTGTAAGGTGTTGGAACAGGGCAGTCAAGCTGAATTTGACTTCAAGATTCTTCATCTTGCTGCTCAATTTTGGCAATGGCCAGGCATAGGTACCTAGGGAAGGAGAAAAGGAAGGTTAGATTTTAGTCCTGGATTATTCTCCAGGGTCCAGTAGATTGATTTATGGACTTCCTGAGACAGAGATAGCAGTAAGTCTCATAAGTTGCACTGTAATTTCCTACCATCAGCTTGTCCACTCCTCTTTTTAATATATATAAACTTCTCACAGCCTTTGTGCCTCATGGCAATGAGCTCTATTTGTCCCCAGCTACAGCGTAAGGAATTGCCTTTGTCTGTACTTTGAACTTGCCAGCTGCTATGTGATGGCCACCAACTTATAAAGGAGAGAGGACTAAAAATTGATCCCCATTCACCCTTTCAGTGTCCTTCGTGTTTCCATAGGCCTGTGTTATATTCGCGCCCTAGCTAGTTCTCTCTGTGTTGAAGAGCTTATTTACTCATTCCCTGTAGAGAAAGCACTGCTCACCCTTGGTGACCTTCTCTGTATTTGTCTAAGGGTCTTTCCCAGGGAGTAATTCAGAACACTAAAATTAATCCTTGCTCTGAAGCACTCCCTGGTGGGAGCTTCTCTCTTTCTCCATTGACAACATAAAAGGTTTAAGGATACCAAGGCCCTCCACTTATGCACCTGAGTTAAGCACAGGGAAAGATCTGCACCATCCTTTCATTTCTTGTTTACAAGAGTTAAATAAACACAACAGCTTGATTTGTTTTAAAGAACAGAATTATTATTCTTGTCCTGAGTAAGAAATAACTTGTTAAGATAAAATTATAGTATGATATGTCTTTCACTAAGAAACAAAAACAGTGCATATAAGGGGAAAGTGTTTGCAGAACTTTTACACAGGGTTTTTTCCATTACTAAGTTTGTCCACAGGCTGGATGGCTTGTGAATTCCTTCCAAAATGAACTGTGTGATGGTTGCACTCAGTAATAACAGGCCTTTTCCTAAGTCCTATTTGCATGAAGTATTTGGTATCAATAGCTGCAATTAAACCTACTTATTTGATTGTGTCCTAAGTAGGCAAAGTTGTTAACATTTTAGCTGAATTATTCCCATCATTAATGTACTGATTTTTCACACACAAAAATGAGAATCAAATATGATAAAGAAACTAGTAGCTAGACTAATAATACATGAAAGTTTCTCTTTTCTACCCTATGTCAGGCTTCTTGCTCAGTATTCCCAAAAATAATCTCAGAAATTGCCTTGACAATTGAAGCATATAAAAAGGTGAAAAATTATATATGCATGTAATTGTACAGGTCTAACACTGATGGTGAGGCTCATATAAACTTTGGCCAAATATCACCTCCATCCTCCTTTTTCTGCCTCATGCATTATGTTTGCACTCACTTTGTAATTTGAGTATGACTTGATCTTTCTGCATGTGCTGTGCTGTTGAACATTAATTTTACTCCAAAGAAAGAGCTGCCATAATGTTTCATTTAGATAGGAATAAAGAATATTCTATTTTGTAGCAATAATCTTGGTATGTTGTGTGTCTGTCTGAAATGTTTCCAGAAAGCACCAGATAAATGGTGTGATATTTGAGAAACAGGGTACCATATATTTTGGATAGTGTCTAGGAAAGTTTGCAGGATGTCCCAGACTGGCTCTGTCTGTGAGGTCTGAGACAGCCTTTCTGACAGAGTAGATCCATTACTTATCCAACAGGAAGCCACTTGTTTCTCCCTCTCATTTTTGAAGGAGGAATTGAAGCAATATGCCAGCAGGAACAGCAACTCCAGACAGACTACAGTTGATAGGAGGCTTGATGCAGCAAGGAGCTGCAACAAGAACTTGGCTTGGAACATATGAGCAACTCCATGGCTAATGTTCAGGTACCTTGCTGAATATCCAAGCACACTGTTAGCTGATCAGGAAGAATTTATGGGATTAGGAAGAAAAAAAATACCTTTTTACCAAATGGGAAGCAGGCTCTCTGGACTAATGGAAATCCACCTGTAGATTACTTGTCTTCTCCTTACTCTTACTGAAGCACAGGAGACAATTCTTTTTCTCCTCATATTTTTCTCTGCTGTTTCTGACTTTGTAATGAGTGAGACAAGGGTATGCTTCATGCTGAAGTTTGCTTTACCCATTCATAATCTGGCAGCAGCAGGGGTAGAAGAAGAGCATTATCATGTACTAGAATACTTTTAGAATTTTTTCCATCTTTCTAATGCAGGGTTATATTTTTATTCTGAGTCTAGGAGGAGATTTTTCTCAGAGTCATAATTTATAAACTACTTTTGATTTCCATCCATTTTGTTGTGGGGGAAGGTGGTGTTTAAGTTAGTTTAAAACAGTAGTTTAAATGGCAGTTGAAGTTTTATTTGAGATCCCTAGAACAATGAAGGCCTTTTGAGCATGAGACTAAAAAATTCCATTACATGGTAAGAATGGATAGCTCTAAGGACCATTCAGTTCAAAACCCTCCTTCTCATTTTATATATTCCCTTATCTGCAGAGAGGAAAGGAAAGAAATATTCCTAGACAGCAGAATTTTTCATGGAAATTGTTTCATCAGTAGTCTGGGTCTAATTCTTCCATCATTTAATAGGTTTAACGATTTTGTGGCCTCTGTAAATATACTATGATGAGTCTGCTCGAGTCTAGAAATGGGAAAATCTTCACTGACTGTTGAGAGATCCTTTGTGCCTCAATGTGATTAAACTTTTCACTTTCAATTGTCTAAAGACTGTTAGGATGAATCGATTGCTTTTCTTTTTTTCCCCTAGGTGTGCAGGAAAAAATATCTGTTAATGATCAGAAAATATATAATTTCACTGAAAATAGCTGCCAAATACAACTCAATATGGCCATAAATTATATGGTGTTATGATAAATAAATAAAGAAGTGGAATAATCAAGAAAATTGTTGAAACATTAGAAATTTCCTAGGAACATTTGGAATTGTTTTGCATTTACCCAGTGAAACATTTATAAAGTTAAAGCTTTGTCCTTTATGAATTTAACACATCAACCATTCAAGATCTATCTCATGAGTTTGATAAAATGATCATATTCAGTTTCATAATAAATTTCCCAGAAAAGGCAGGAGTCTTAATCACTGTTATTCCTTGTGTAAGTGCTGGAATGGCTGGGAAAGCATTGCTCCTGGACTGAGTCTGTAATGCAGGTATTTCAACCAGTTCCAGTTTCTATTGTGTAACATCTAAGGACTATCAAACATGGCCCATTTTGGCCTCACTGAATGTTTAGCCAATGTCAACATGATGATAGCCAGCTCTAGAAAAGCCACTTTGCATTACTTAATTCTACTGTAAATATGCAGTCACTCCTATCTTACTGACTCAACCAAATCAGCAGCTGGATGAAGAGCAGCTGGACAATACTGGTCCAAACTCTTCTCCAGCGTCCTCTGACATGAAGGGACATTGTCTTGACTGTTAAACCGATTGTCAACATCTGTACTTTTGACATTTGTTTTATTTTGGTTCTACCTTTGGAAGTTCAAATAGCCATATTGCAAAAAAAGCAGAACAAGCAGCATCACACAACAACCCATCACTCCAATATTGTTTCAGTCACATAGCAGAAGCCTCTAAGAATGCTGGATATTCACAACTGGTTACCTCAATATTTTTGGCTCTGGGAAATTGTTTCATGTCCCAGCTTGTACACAGGCAGGCACACTCACACACATACACACATACACTGAATTATTTGGAACATTTTTGTGATGCCAGGGAAGTCTCCACAGGCTTTTCATAGGCTTTGAAATCTCTTGTTCTAAGAGCTACAAGTGCTTGCAAATCTTCTTTCTGATTCAAATTAAGAGCTAGTTTTTTCAACCTTATTGCTCAACAATAAATTGTTCACAAGAAACAACAGATACCCAGACTACATACCAATCAAGCTGTTTCTCTTGGGACAAAGTGGGAAATAAAAAAGCAAAAGCATGTGAAAAATTCTGTTAGAGTGCTGGAGGCAGCATAAGAAAGTAAAATAAGACATAATTTGAATGTAATTCATTTAGCAGCATCTACAGTGCCCTGCATCTTCAGATGTATACTGTCACTCCACTTTGAAAATTGTGATTTAAATGTTTCTCACATCTGTCTAATTTTATGATCCGTGTATAACTGGGTCTTCATGAATTTCATTAACTTCTTGGCACCTGTTTCTGTAAATAAAAGGTCTCAGGAATTGTGTTTCTCAGTATTATACCCAGTACCTACATTAGGTAAACACTTTTTCCACTGTATTCAACACCTTTTTTGGTTGGAAGATATTTTTTTTCCTTAGGACAAAAATACCTTTTTGAACCAAAATTCACATCGCTCATTGAAATACATATTTTTTTGCATGAACATGTATTTGATTTTGAGGAAAAATTATTAGTTCTATATTTTACATCAATGTCCTGTTGGAATTTTGAATAGCATTAGACAGTTTGAGTGATAATTGCGCCTTTACAGTAACCCCCAAGAACAGCTCCTGTAAGTATTCTCCCTCAGAGTACCTTGTGTCCTTCCTGCGTGAAGGAACACATCTCATGTGACTCCCTCAGATATTCCTCCCCTACCATGTTTTTTCATCTTGAGATAAAGTACTTTTTTGGAAAACATAGAGAGAACACTTTTATACTAAGGAAATTCAGGCCCAGAGGACTTTTCTGGCCCTTCTATGAGCCCTTCTATGAGTTGGATGGTTTTGTACCTCTCTCCCCAACTTAAAGTTTCAGGCACGTGCTTGCTTTGAAGCAATTTGTCCATCCTGATGTAAAAGGATTCATCATGTAACATTTACTCTTTGGTAGTGAAATTAGTTTGGATATTTTTAATCAGAATAAAATACTTTATTTCTTTAATCCATAAATAAAGACAGTATCGTAGCAGCATCCCAAGGAGAATGATGTGGCTTCAAAGTTAGCTTGCCTTGAGCCAGATGACATCCCAAATACCTTCCTGAGGCCAACCTGAGGTGATTTTCTCCATTATCATATTACAGAAGCTATATAATCTAATTTATCTATTTGTTCAAATATGTAGAGTCATGGAATCAGAGAGCGAGATTAGAGTGTATAAATTCTGTAATGAGATAACATTACAGAATACGTTCCTTCCTTTTCATGTGTGGTGTTTGAGACAAAGAGAATATTATATGGAGGGACCATATATAGGCTAAATTACATCTGTCCTGTCAAGTGGAATGCACCTTTCTGTCTTTAAGCCAAATTTCACAATATTGTTGGCACATACAAGTTGAATTCTTCTCTGTCAAAAAAATGGGTGGTCCCCTCCAAAATGACCACTGGGAATGATCCCAGGCCCCTTTTGTTGCCCAAAAGGTGCATGGGTGTGTCTGGGAGAGTGCTAGTTATGCCTGAACACGAGGGTATATGAGTGAGGCCAAAAGCAGAGGTCAAGCCCTTCACCTGCCCCTCATTAATCTAATACAGGCCCAGGTAATCAACTGTGGGAAGAGAAATACAGCAGGGATGTGTGGTGATATCACTCAGAGGCTTGACTAGGGAGAGAGAAAACTCTTAAGTTTGTGTACAGTCTATTTAGCTTACAAACTAGGTAACTCTCTAGCTGATATTTATAAAAGGGGGAAAGTAATTTCTTGGTTTTTTTTTTTTTTAATCTAGGATGTGTTAAAACATCAGTTAGATTATGTGAAATATGAATTTTTCCCATACAGCTAAATAAAATTTATGCTTTCTACAAATATTTCATTTATAGCTTAGAGTAGCATGTCTAGGAATTTGGAAAGGGGGGGGCTGGTTGAGGAACAGAATGGGAATGAGCAAGTTAGTTTACTTTTAATAGTACACATCTTCTCTATGGCTTAATATGCACATGGGACAGCTGGATTAGTACAATAGGTTGTATTCAATACAGTAAATTAAGTCAAGAACTAACTAATATTTTTATAAATTAACCATATCATGTCCACAGAAACCATTATAAGCTGACAAATAATGTAAATATAGAAAGTTTTTACCCTTTACCAAAATGTATAATTGACTTTTATACAATAAGGGAGCATAAGAAGCAAACCTAGCAAGAAGTATTTGTATAAAAAATGAATTTACTGCGGGATTGGAACCAGAAAATGAACATTCTTTTTAAATTACTTAATTTTCTATTTGTAAAAACAGATTTTAAAATTATTTCAGTCTTACAGGCAATGTGAGCACGTTTGCTTCATGTCTTTTTTCCCTCAAGTTAAACTACAGTGAAGCTTGTGTTTAAATACTATTACATTTGTGATACATACTGACCAAGGGCCAGAAAATTCAGAACTGAGGCTGATTGATACTGTCTTCAGCTCATGCTGTGGTATCTATTTCCCCTTCTCTTCACAAAGCCATGAGCAAAGTATGAGGTGTCAGTGTAATGCTGAATTTTCTGGCTTTTGTCAATTCGTGTCACAATATCAACAGTGCTTAAGCAAAGAGATGGGGGTTGTATTTAGTAGCAATATCAGATTACATCAGAGACACTCTCTTTTTTCCCCTACTTATTGCTGAACAGGCTGTTTTGTGGCTTTTGGAATTCAAATTACATCTAACTTGACCTGCATTTGGGAGTGTTTGGCTTGGAATGTAAATGTCCTGTCCAGTCGCATATCCCCAGGGTCTCAAAGAGAAATAATTCTAATATCCTTGCTCTCTGTGCATATATAAATCTTTGATCAAAGGTGTTGTGGAAGCACTGAGGCTAGTACACGTTCTCCTTATAGAAAGAAGAAAAAAAAGACATAATCAGGACGGCTGTAATGCTCATGTCTAGAATTCAGCCAGAATACTCTGGCTTATAAATGGGGTGTGTGTGTGCACAGAGCACAAAGGAGGTACCTTGGCTTTTTTTCTTTCATGTTTCAGAGTGGACTGTTTCTCTGGGAGGATCACAGCATGTTTTTTTATCATATTGTCCTATTTCTGTAAATGTTTCTGTGCTAAAGGAGAGATAATACATTGTAGACTTCCCCACCTCACATTCCATGAGGTTGGTAGGATTCAACTTTAAATCAGGTTTATCATAGCCCTATTTTGCACTTCAAGAAAAACTATCTTTAAACATTTGCCTGTTTTTCTGTTTTTTGTGATGACAGAACAGCTTCCAGAGATTGACAGGAATACTGATTAAAGGAAGAAGAGATTTAATCACAAAGGTACCTGCTGGTGCATCTTTGCTTAAACATTGGATGTGTTTTCAGGATCAGCCTCTTTTCCAGAAATGTTTGACTCAGCAAGAACTGGTTAAGCCTCTAAACTCCAATAATAACTTTACTGTATATGTTTGATATAATGAGAATAAGCATTCTTGAGACATTTTGCTAAGAAAACAAGTTATTCTGAACAGCAAATTATATTACGTTTTAATAGTAGATGATGTTGTACAAGCTGCCAGATAACTTCCAGTAGCATGTTTTTAAAGTACTTAGGATTATAGTATAAACCTCACTCAAAAATAGAACTAAGAAAGATCTCTAATAGCAAAGATGATATCAAGTATAAACAGCCTTAAAATATCCCACATTTATATTGACTTGACAGACTAAGGCAACCTCCCAAAAGCCATTTTTTCTTCTGTTTATTGAGGAAATACAGTAACAGGCATTTTATCAATGTAAACAATATGTAAGTAATTGAGTATTAATCCTTGGCAGGCTTGGGTTGCTAGGATTGACTGTAATTGAAGTAAGTGCCGTAAAGTATAGCTTGGAAATCACTTTGATGAGTAAAATATTAGAACTCTTTGAAGGTTTGAAAGCTGGAAAGGGTGGTTTGTGGTCAATGTTCTAATAAAAGTCTGCCTAATCTTTCTTCATCCTAGATCATGCCCTCAAGTGGATGGTGTTGTAGAGGAATTAAGTATTCAGGAATAATTTATTTTTTTCCTATTTCTTGAAAACATTATTTTTTGATAACTGGGTTGTGGTAGGAGTATTTTGCTCACAGAAGAAACCTTTTCTACAGCCTGATAGCTTCCTACAGGCTACGATCTGCTCCCATTACTGCCTTCCACTTTTCACACTGCTACTCCCTTTTGCAGACTTCTTTCTCTCTCTGCCTGTGGTTCTCTAATACTCAAATTCTACCTATAATTCTGCATTTTGTGACATCTACAGTGGTGGAATAGAGACAGCAAGGAAAGACCATGTGGAGCTCTGCATATTTTCAGTGGATAGAAGTTATACAGAGAAAGATGAAGCAGGACAATAGGGAGGGATGGTGTCTGAGGAGCAGTTTATGAGGAAAGGAAGCTGCTCAAGGTGGAGGGGAAAGGGATATAACTTCGAGTAGAAGGGGAAGGAACACAGTGGGCGTGCAGGAAGACTTCATATGGAAAGCAGAAGCATAAAAATTGGGACACGAGAAATACTTTCTCTTAACTTAAAAGAAGGAAAAATAACCTAAAGAAACCCCCAAATCCCCCAAAATTCTGCATTTACAGTTAGGTTGCTCAAGTGCACTTCCCATCAGCACAATCATTTCAAATTGAGGAAACCACTTGTTTCCAACCTCAGTTTACACATCTTACCACCTAAACATTACAGTACCCATAGCTATTTTCAGCTCGCTCAGCTTGACAATAAAAAGCCTTTAATTTCAGCATATATAACCTTGTGCAAGCCTCATATCCATTTCCTTTAAAAAAATGTACACTCTTTGTTCTGACCTCATGTTTATCTTTCTGGTGGCTAAGTTATTAGCTGTCTTCACTTGGCTAGGGCAAACTTCAAAGTGGGTGTCTTTGAATAGCATTTTGAGAAATTTGAGGAACTACATAGGTATTTCTTGTTAGAGATGAAAGGATGTTTTTAAGTAGAACAGATGAGACTGTGAGTGTATATGTACATTACAAAGTTTATTTAACAGTCTGCTTCTAGTTTTTCAGTATTCCAGTATATTAAGCTTCCTTGATCACCCTGGATATTTCAGAAATAATTTAAATTATGCCAGTAGCTTTGGTGCTATATAATATTACTCATATGCTAAGAAATATGTTACCCTTACCTATGTTATTTATGTATTTTCCTATTTTCAAAGTATTTCCTCTATCCTTCCTCGTTATTCTTTACAAAATCACTATGTATTACTATTTTCCCACTTTATCTTCACTTTTTTTTACTGAATTCAGCTCTTCAGGCACTAGCAGATTCAGAATTTCTTTTATGTCTGGGGATAACATAACATTTCTTTGTTATACTACTTGACCTGGTATTTTTTTCATACTCCGTCTTGATTCTGTGCTAGTTAAATATCACACCAGAACAGTCCACTGGTGAAGGCTTCACAGTGAATGCTGCGAGATGAAGATGGCACTGCTGAACTAGAAGTCCAAGCAGGTCTGGCCAGCGGTGTACATACACATGGAAAAAGACGTGTGGGTATGTGTGTGCATGTGGAAATGAATGAGCAGTCAGGAGAAATACTGTTTGCAAAGGGAGAGAAAAAGACACCGAGACAGAGGAATGTTACATGTGGTGTTTGCATAGAGAGATAATTGATATCTGATTCTTAGTGGTCAACACATTTTCCTGGTTCAGCTAGCACTAGATTACAAAGCAGTCACTGCAGAAGCTCATATGACTGAGTAAGTAGTCTGGCTATTTTCCGTAGAACCATTCCTTTGTCTGAGTGTGAAATATTCATTCAAAAACTAGAAAATTAGGATTTCTCTCTTTCTATTTTGAATTTACCAGTTACTTCCCTATATAGAAAAGTTAGCTACTGAGTTCAGTTAGCTTAATTAGTTGTTTATGCAAGCTAGCTAATATAGCTCTCGGTGTAAAAGAGGAAAATATTTTGTCTTTAATTTAGCAGCTAAAGTGCTGGAAGGGGGAGAAGAATTCACAAGACCACTCAGAAGAAGCATAAATCGACACCTACCCCTGCTAGATTAGAGGGGGATCCAAACAGACATTTTATACACTCCTCTTCTAAATCACACCCTGATCCTCTGTCACTTTGGCTTTACTTGTGGGTCTCAGTGGAGCTGCTCACAAGTGTTAAACAGATGCGTAAGTGTTTACAGAAATGAGCCTAAGAGAATGACATACTTAATCCTGCTGCAAGATCGCAGGGAGGAGCTGGAGCAAATTCCACCCAAGCATTCCCCAAACTCCAGATCAAACCAGAGAAGGAGAAGCTGTCTGCTGCGAATAAGGAGTGGGATGCCAGACAGCTTACTTTGCATAAGCTGCCAACCAGTGTTCCTAGCATGTAACCTCAGGAGTTACTGTTAAGTAGGAAGAACTGAGTTTCCACAGACAAGGAAAGAGCAGTCATTAATTACTAAAAATGACTGCAAACATACCGCTTTTATGGTGAGAAACAGAACAGATAAGATAAAGAAATATCTAATTAGATACATCATAGATGAGAATGGAGTAGAGTCTGGTGAGTCTGGTTTACCAGTTTCACATCAGCCACACTGAAGATAAACCCAAATGTCCTTGTCCTTCTCCTGATGGTGAAATATGTCTACTGGACAGGTAATAAGATGCAGTGAAAGAACTGTTTTGAAGACAGGTTCTGACAGTGATCAAGAAAGGTTAGAAAGATTGCTTCTAAAATTCCTGGATTAGACCTGGTTATCTTAAGTTATGACTATATCGCCCTTTCATAAATAAAGCTTTCCTTGTTTGCATACAGTGCTTGCAAGCTGGCATTAAAGAGGGTACGCCTGTTTTTCTGTCCTGATAAGGTAGATAGGTAGATTAGTCACCTGTATGGACTTTGAAGTATCACAAACCTACCCTTTCTCCAGCCTTTTTCAAATGAATTATTATAAAGGGTTACTGTGAGCCAAAAAGTGCAGTATGATTCTTTCTATCACTCATCTGCACTTTTGGATTCATCATGAGTCTATGTTTTCTTGTTCCTTTTTTTCCTTTCTCCTGCTCCGTGTGTCCTTTCAAGATTAACAATAGCATGCTATTAGCTTTCATAGTAGTTTGTGATTACAATATCTGAAAAGAAATTCAATCTACCCAACCCACCATGCAGGTATCTGGTTTTTCAGACTTATGAAAACTGGCTGAATTAATTTCTAGTCTGTTAGTTCACCGTTCTGTAAATAGAAAGGCTCCACAAAAGCAAGAAACTTGTTAAAGTCCTTTACAGTTGATTACCCTTTAGGTAAACTTACCTACATACACATGCAAAGATGAACTGACTTAGTAGGACTTTGTCCTCTTTAAGTCTCTCTCATTTTCAACTCACAATCACAGAATCACAGCATGGCTGATTTAGGAAGGCACCCCTGGAGATCACCTAATCCAATCCCTCTCTTCAAGCAAGGTCACCTAGAGCAAGGTGCTCATAACCATGTCCAGACAGATTTTTAATGTCCTAGGACGGGGGCTCCAGAACATCTTTTGGCATCTTCCAGTATTTGACCAGACTTTCAGTTAAAAATAATAAAAATATTCCTGTACTTCAAATTTTGCCCACTGCTTCTTGTCCCATCAGTTGGTGCCACTAAGAGGAGTCTGGTTCTTTGTTCTTTACTCCCCACCATCACTCCATCATGAGGTGCTTCCTGAGCTGTCTCTTCTCCAGGATGAATAGTCCCTGTTTTCTCAGCCTTTCCTCACAGGAGAGATGCTTCAGTCCTTCCATGACTGTAGCGGTCCTTTGCTGAGCTCTCTTCTGTATGTCCATGTCTCTCTTGTAGTGGGAAGCCCAGAAGTGGGCCCAGTACTCCAGGTGAGTCTCACCAGTGCTGAGCAGAAGAGAAGGATTCCCTCCCCATTACCTGCTGGGAATGCTGCACCTAGCACAGCCTGGGAGGCTGTTTGCCATGAGACTGCACTACTGTCAAGTGATCACCTCAGGGACTGACAGAACCCCCAGACCCTTTCTGCAAAAACTCCTTCCAGATGGAAATCTGAGATAGCTCCTTTACTGCTCTGTCATTTAGGCAGACACCTCTGTAAAGTGTCTTCTTGTCTCCTATACTCATCCTTACATTTGTAACATTAGCTTGGCCAGGGTAGCTTTAGTACAGTTCCTTCTGGAAAAAAAATAAAAAAATCCTTAAATTTCTGGTTTGATTGTTCACTAGGTGATTAAATACACAAATATTTTAGAAAAGGGGGCATTCCATAGGACCAGTAAAAAAGCTATGAGAAAATCTATTGGTAACTTAAAAGTAGAAGTTACTAATAAAACAAGAAGTTGGGGAGGAAAATGTGTCCAACTCACCACACATCATTACAGGAAACTGCACAGCACATGTTTAAGTTCTTTGTTGCATTGTATCCTTTGGTTTTATGTAGTATAACCGGAGCTGTGTTGGTTCATGCTATTACTTCATATTATTTCTATGAATCTTCCTGCTAATACAATTTTTATTCTGTTAGTGTATAGAGTGTGTTGAAGTGGGAGACTGTTGTTTTTCAGCAGGATGATGTCTAATTTCTTTTCTTAAATTTTCTGCCTAATATTTTAATTTGATTTATGTCTTGCCCAATTATTATATTATATGTAACTATATTTTCATTCTTCCTTCTTGTTCTTCTGGAGTTCCTTAAATTAATCAAATAAGGTTTTTTTATGTTCTTAAATCAGTTTTATTTCCTTTTTAGGGGGGAAAATGTACACTTTCTTTTTCTACAAATAGAATTTATGAAGAAATTTGTTTCATTTCAGTTGAGTAACTGTTTAAAAATTCATGTTAGTAATTTTTCTGTTGATGTTTTAACTCATTCATACTTTTTACTTTCCTATGCCTCCTCCTCCTCTTTTGGAAAGATTTTTCAAAGCTTTCAGACTTTCTGCGTATGGAATGTACTGCTCTAAATGTCCTGGTTTTGATAGGTCTTCCTCAGGTAATTCTTGAAGAAGAGATTAAGGAGCTTATAGCACTTGCTTGCTGTCAGGCAATCTGGGAATACTTAACTTTCTGGAAAGTATTTTTTCTTTGTAAAAACATCTCAAAATCTTCATACACTGACCAGTTCTGTCTAAAAGGCAAAATCATTCTCTATCTACCAAGAGGATGCAGGAGCATTTGCTCTTTCTCGAATGTTTAGAGGTATATTCTCACAAATCAAGCTAGGATAATTCTTTCTCTTATCAAAATACAAGTAGACTATGGGATTTGGAGGAAAGAAAGAAAAAAGAATCTCAGACTGGAAAACTCAAAGTGTACAGGGCTGTCAAGCAGTAGTAATACAGTATCCTACATTATCAATCCAGATGTACCACTTAAAAACAGACTGATCATCTAACAACAAACAAACAAAATAAACAAAGATAAGTAAAGCAGAAGAGTTAAATATGTTTTGGAAAACTACATTGATGTATACAGTGATTTAAGACACTAAAGATGTCTTAGAGAAGTTCCTGTGTGGGGTGGTACAGAAAAGAGTCTGGTTGCCAACCATCAGTCATCAGCCCCTTCAGTTTCCAGTGGAAGATTTCAGGGAAATAAGATCCTTTTTTACTGTGCTGCATACAGTCCTGGCAGATCAGGATGTCTTTTTTCTTGGATATTTAAATCTAGATTAATTATGAGTCTGCTTTTCCCCACGTTCTCATAGAGAAAAAAGTAATTAATGACTATTAAATGGTTGTAGTATGAGGCCTAAATTAAACAATGTCTTCCCTTCCCATGTTTAGATAAGATAGGTTATGAAAAGTTAAGTACAGATGGAATATGACAAATGCTGTCATCCAATTTCCCATTGCTTTCCTGATGGCATGTCTTCTGAAGTAATTTCTGAGAATTTTCTACTTTCACTTAAGAAACAAAAAACTTACTGCAACTTTTTACACAGTTGAAAAGGAGGAAGCATTTTTTTTAATAGCTAAAAATATTAGGCATTGGCTTGGAAACTCCTCTTAGTAAAACAAAGAATAGAGTTAAAAACTTTCAAAGATTTCTGAATTTCAAAATTTCAGTTGGATCGGATACTTGTTGGAAACAAATCAACTTTTTAATGAGCCTTTTGTGGACGCTGGCAAATCAGCTGTGTGTGAATTCCAGCCTGTCAGATGCTTGCAAAGGGTTCACTTGGAGTGTTTGCAGATCACTCTTCATTACCTGAAAACAGTTCCAGAAGCTGCGTGGCATGTATCCCAACCGCTACTTTGGCCAACCAGAGCACCTAATACACCTCAGTGGGTAATTGAAAGGCATTCCTGCTTTTTCGAATTTGTCAATAGGAAAACAAAGTGAAACAAGAAAATCCACAAAACCCAAACTGTGCCCCACTGTGTGTTTGCAGAAGAACAATTATATAGACAGCAAAAGTCGGTCCTCTCCCTCTCTGACATTTATTGCCCAAAATTGCAGATATGCTTGCAGGGCAGACCATTGATAATTCTACCCTACTGGGAAAACTCTGTAATTCAATTTTTTTCTTCTTAAGTAACATTGCATCTTTTACCATAAAAGTATTACAAAACCCAGGCATCTTAGAGAATTGTCACTGTACCTGAAATCTCTGTTTTACCCTGTGGTAGAGATACTCTTTTTTCAGAGAAAATCAGTGTTGGGGTTTTTTTGGGATGGTGTTATTTTAGTTCGTTGCTTTGTTTTTTGGTTTTGGTGGTTTTTTTTGTTGTTTTTTTTTTTAAGTTTTCAAGGGATTGGACACATGTTTTGTTTTATTTTGTGAGCATTTTAGTCTGATACCAGAACTGAGCAAGTCCTTGAGGACTGCCTTGAATCAGGATGACTGAAGAACAAGGTACTTAGGCTTAATTGTACCAGAGGTAAACATAACTAATGAAAATTTAGAGCATGTGAATGTAAAGTTTTAATTCTAGCTGCATTACTTTTGCAAAATTTTCCATCTTTGAGTGCAGATAAAGGCCCAAACTGCCTATGCCAACTGCTGAAAAAACCAAACAAATGCACTGTGTGCATTTACAAGACTGGATCCAAGATGTGTTCACACAAAAGCTTTTTCTTTCTGCTTTTCTTGCAAATGTAGGATTTACTAAAGTGGCTGTAGCTTCAAACCTTTCAGACAAACCTCTTCTGTCAATTTGACGGAACTGTAAGACAACACACACTGCAAAGTTTAAACAGTTACAGCTTTTCTGACTTCTCTTTACTGACTGAGCAGTGACACGCCAGTTAAATTCTCTTCCTCCTTCACTTTCTCCCCACTCCCCTCCCCCAGCTTATAGAATATGCAAGGAAAAGCTAATTGGCAGAGAGCCATTCTGGCAAGCTGCACGATGTGTTCAGCAGTTTGTTTGATTTATACCGTTGGAAGTTGCCAGACTTTTTGTCATTTGGTTTAATATAATGTTGTGCCTTTAACAATTTTTTCTTCCATAAAGGATTTTTATTTTGCTCAGTAGGATTATAATTTGAAGGTATAATTAGCATCTTGTTAATTGTCGATAATTACACATGTCATTCATAGAGCTCTTGCAAAGGACATGAGATTCATTTAGCAGAACTTCCTCAAGCTGGTGTTCAGAGGTCCCTAATGAGCAAAGAATAGAGCAGGAGTGGATCTAATAATATAAATTGAAAATATGAACACATATAAGCAATCTAAATTTAAATTCAAGACAAGACAGTGACATGAATGAGCCTCTCTGCTGTCAAAAGAGATGCACAACAGTGTGAATTAGCAACCTCCGTGCTCCAAAAATTACAGGGACAAAAGAAAATATTACTCTGATGTTAAGATTCAAATTTAAATTTTCTGGCAATATTTGTGCAAATGTAGTGTAACATATAGCATATTGCAACCAATGCAACGATGAAAATTAATAATTACTTACATCGCAATGTTTTTGGCACTGCAGTGACATTTTGTGATGTGTAACCACAGCAGAATTTGATTGTTTCTGCTCATATCATAATAATTGCAAGGTTCCCATTTAGGAAAATGATCTCTATTGAGAGAAATCAAGAGTATTTCTGTAGCAAATTTGGCAGCCTTGCATACTTACAACCTGTTTCGTATCAAAACAGCATAATGGTGCAGATTCCTATGAAAGAATAACTGGATTTTCTCATTCCTTGGCAGGTAGAACTCTCAGTGGATCAGTGAGCTAAAGGAAATTTTATCCGCTCCTTCAAACCCATCGGTCTGGATCCTGTAGAGAGGGAATCAAAACCTCATTTTGGAGCAAAGGAACCTTGTCATTTACAATACCTGTAAGTTACCCCCCACAGAAACAAGCATGCAGTATCCTCTGTTAGAGGTTCTTATTTCTGCTGTGGCTTACCGAAGGGGGATCATCTCACAGCTTGTTCTCCTCCCTCCACTCATGCTGGGGGGCTGATACTGTCATCAGGCGTCTAACATGCCCTTATTTTCCTTTCTGCCACTGTCATCCCCTCGGACTCAAGAGGGAGAGGACCGCTGTGGCAGAGGAGTGGGAGGCAAGTCCAAAGGGGCAAAGTGTCGGTGTAGTTCTTAGATAAAGCCTTTGCTTTCAGTTTACCCAGAGCCAATATGAAAGCCTGTGGGATCCAGACCTAGAGAGCTCCATGTGATGAAAGACAGGGTGAGTTCACTCTGTCAGCTGAAGGCCAAAGCAGAGCAGGGCAGAATCTTTTCCCTCTCGGTGTCCCGTGCTGAGCTGCACGCTTCTCAAACACAGGCTGCATCCTGAGATGCTGTGTCCAGGAGTTGCCATAACCTCCACTTGAACTCTTTGGTTTTGCCCCTCCTCACCAAGGGGACTCATTCTCCTCTCTCCTCGGGAGAGCTCAGCTGACTCCAGCTGCGTTAGCTCCAGCTAGGTTTTTTGTTGGAAAACTTCTTGCTCCCCATATTTCCATTTGAATGCAGTTCATTTTCTCCACCCATATGGATGACTTCAGACATTTTCTTATTAGGCCTCCTCTTTGTTGTTACATGACTATGGCGGAGTTTTTCCCTTAACCATCTGTCTTTTCGAGAAGTACTTTGAATATTGTCAGGTGTTCATGCTAGCACGAGTTTCTCCTTGTATTCCTCAGAGCCTTTTCAGTCAGTTCCTTTTCTACTTGACACAGAGCTACAGCAGCTGGTTGCTAAAGCACTCCATCACTTTTGTTAATAATCATTTTACTGCCTCAGTAAAAAAAGGACAAGAGCGAGGATTTAAAAGAGATTAGCCTTTAACTGAACTAGAGGGGACTACAAATATCTTTGGTTTATGTGAAAGATCTAAAAGGTTTTTTGGTCTTGAGAGAATTAATGTTTCCTTTTAATGAGTTAAGTGGACAAATATATTTAATTTCTTGTACCATCTTTCTGACATCTTTTCATAATCTCTGGGATTCTATTATATAGTGTGATTGTCAAAAATTATGTTTGCTACAACAGAACACTGTTAAACTAAGAGCTCTGAATATTTTCAGTAGAATTTTCTTTTTTTTTACTCTTTTTAGGTAGTCAGCTCAAAAAATGCGCACAACAAAAGAAAAAAAAACACAAAAAATCAGCATAAAGTATCTGGATTAATAATGTAATAATAATCTATTTGAATGGGGTGTCACAGATATCACTGCACTCAGAACAAACAAGTGTCCTTAACCTCACTTCAAATTTAAACTATCTTCAGTGTGGCAAAAGCCAGATAATGAAATAGCTACATCTTCTCCTTCAGAACTGACTTCAAGAGGCACAAACAATTGACTTATTTAATTGCATTATTTCTTTATTCATTCTCCTGTTAAATGGAAGATGTTGGTTTGAACCATGCCAGAATAAAGGGGAAACCCACACCCTCCTGTTCCAGGTAGTGCCCAAGGCAGCGAGCCTTAGCAAAGGAGCTGCCAAACCCATGAGAATTCATTAGGCTCACTCTGCTGATGAAGACAGGGCCCAGCAAAGTGCCTGAAGATGCTGCTGTGGGAAGGAAACTCAATTTCTCTTGGTCAGAGCAGAGCCAAGAACCAAAACCGCTGCTGTCTGCCACCTACTGCAGTCTGGTAAAGACAGCCCTGCCTGTTCCCTCTGCGTGTTCAGGAGGATCCAGCAGCAGGCAGGCAGCTCAGGGCATGAGCCAGGAGGCTTTGGTTCTCAGGGCCAGCTTGGCTGTGGGATGTGAGAGGCTGGCTGGAATGTCCAGGAGCTGGGTTTGCTCAGTTGTGTGAGCAACTGCTCAGATGGTGATGTGCTCTTTCCTCACTGTGTGTGACAGCACAGAGCCTGTTCCCACTTTCTCACCTTGGCTCATGTGTGGAGTGCCTGGTCCTGTTCCTTTAATTAGATAATTAAAGTTTAGGGAAGGGAACAAAGGAAAACACTCCCACAATCCCTCTCCTAACACACATATGGACTGCCAGAGCAGCCTTGCTTTAGCTTAGTTTCTAGTACCTGCTCCAGTTAGTTCAGATTCTTGTGGTTTAATTTCTTTTTTCCCCCACTGAGAACTTAAGCCACTGTACCAGGGAGAGATCTGAGCTCCCATTTGTGCAATACCCTGCTAACCCATGTGCACCTACTCTGGAAAGCCCTGATTGTGACTTAGGCCCCATTTTTGATGAAAGCAAATATTAGTGTTAAATATTTCAAGAACTGTTTCAGTGATCTGGATCTGTTCTTCCAGGTGAGGTTCTAATTCCTTTTGCATTTAATCCACCAAAAGAAGCAGAGGTGATACTGGAAACAAACCTTGTCCTGTGCAGGTTGGAAAGTCTAGAAATGCTGCAGATGCCCTTTCTGCAAAGAAATCCCTGTATAGTGCTGCTGAAGACTCAAGATCTTAAAAGAGAGAAGGATCCTGTCTGCAGTGCCCCGAAGGTGCATCTAGAGTAGGACTCAACAGTTGTGAACCCCGGCCTCACACTCATGCTTAAACTATTCACAACAGCATGCTGATAGAGACAGCACAATTGTTTTACAATTCATGTTGAAAGAAAATTAAGGACTAAACACAGCAGTAGTGGATTTAGCTTCCACTGTATGGTGGGATATTTCCTGTTGTATTAACAAGATCTGGGGCCATGAGAGAACAATTTAAAAGACACAGAATTAGGTTTGTTTCAGGCTCTTACCACTTCTTCAAATCCTACTTTTGGGTATCTCATCTCAAGGATGCAATTACTTTCAGATCTCTATCTGTCATTATCACTACTATGAGACATGATGTGCTTCATATTCTCACTAAAATTAAAGAGAAAATGGAAGGCAGATAGTATAATGCAGTTCAATATCACTAAGAGATGAAATGGTATATATATGGGTACACAGGGAGAGTTTTAGCTAAATTTGTTTTTTTGTTCATAGTACCCTGTAGGCCAATCAATGAAATTGCATCTTTTACTGGCCCAGCCTAGTGCCAAGTAATTCTCTTCTCTTTTCTGTTATCTTTACCTCATTTCCTAACGATTCCTCAAGTGCTCTGCTCAAATTAAAGTCTAACACTATATTCTTTTGTTAAATCTTTTTACAAAACACATTTGTATTATAAATCAATGCAATGAAACTACTGAATAATGCGGGCATAATATATACACCTAGAGATCTATTTTTAATATCTTCAAACTCAAGTAAAGAAGAGGAATGCAAATAAGCCCATGGGTATTCTTGCCTTTTACGTATGTGCATCTCACATATTGAAAAAGAAGTAGCTCATGGTGCTGAGGTTTTGGGTTTGCTTGTTTTACACCCTAAATTCAATAAAGTGTGTTGTGTTAAGAACAGGACGATCAGCAGATGATATTTAACTAGATCAGTGAGGATTTCTGATTTTCCCCATTCTCCTTGAAGGATTGATAGACTTAATACAGGTTATTTTTATATTTTAAAACAAAATGCTATAAAATATTCAGCAGAAAATGCAACAGAAGAGCAAGCTGATAAACTTGTGTAAGAAACTATGAGTGGAACAAAAAAGGAGAAGTAAAAAGAGTTTTTAATGAAAGAGAAAACATAGCAAAGAAACAACTACCAAAGAAATCTAATGAAAAAAAATAAATTAGCAAAGGTATCAGCAGACACCCTATAATCTATCTAGGAAAATAGAAATACTTTTAAATTGGCTAGTTTACAGCTGGAGACTTTTGGAAGCAGAATGTAGACAGTCATGTTGTTTATTTGGAGATCTAATTTTGTGTTCATGTCACGTATCCTCCTCAGCTCTATTTTATTTTCAGTGATTGTTGCCAATTCACTGAACTTTGTTGCACATCCCATTATAATTAGCATTTTTCTTAAACCTGATCTTCCTTGACCACCTAAAAAATCTCATAAAAAAGAAAAAAGAAAAAGTTTCTCTCTTAAATGCTTCAAAAACAAATGTAGGAAAGTTTCCTAATTGAATCTCATGGCTTTTGCTGCTATCTTATGGGTTTTTTCAAAATTATTTTAGAACATGCGGCTTTGGCCATGCTGTCTGTGCAAAACATTTAGAATATGTATCACTAGTGGGGAATATATGAAAGATTTTGTGAACATAGATTTTCTGCAGAGAGGCTTAGCTGTATTACAACAGCTTTCTGACTGGAGAACCTTCTATTCCAAGCATACCTCAGTGCTACAGAGAGCCTTGTATAGCCCAGATATGCAAGACATACGTGCCATAGAGACTGCAGTGCACATGCAATATCTGGAGTGTCCTCATCTCCTTCTCAATTTCCATCCTGACGAAACTGGAAAGAGTTTCTAGCGATAAAATGTTGTTGGATGTTTTACTCTGCTTCTCTGTCTGAGATTAAGATAAATAATGTTCTTAGATAAAGAAAACTGAAAAACTTTTAATGCTTAGAAGTTGCCTTAGTCTCTAGAAGTTTCTTTCATAATGTCACTTGTAACTTTCTCTCTTTTCCAGCATTGTTGAATCATCTTTTCTCTGTGATGCTTTATGAATGCATATCCAGTGTACTGTGGCAATATTTGTGTACACATTCCCACGTCTCTAAAGGAAAAATGAAAATAACTGTGGTTAAAGCTGTCATATCAGCTACAGAAAATATGTACTTAGAAAATGAAAGGGATTTATTTTATAAAGCAGATATATGAAAGTCATTGCCTTGTATGTTTCAGCTGTGACTTCAGTTCAGGGTAATACGTTAATAAGTCTTCCTTGGTGGAGACAAGCTGCCAGGAAGAGCTCAAGTCACCAGACAGTAACAAGTTTGCCTCGGGCTGTTACAGCAGCAAAATTTTCCAGGCTAGTGAGAATTCGTTTACCACTGGACAGGGTTAAGACTAACAGTGTTAAAAATACTCTCCTCATCAATTAAAGCAGATCTCAGAAGGTTGGATGTCCCTGTGGAAAGGTGGGGTCACATTTCTGCTGCATCATCCTCTAAGCAAACCCTCCCCAAGGACAGTGCTGACCCCCAACGCCCATTATTTCAATCCAGCTGTAAATAATGATGCTGAAAAATTTATTTCTGAAAACAGCCTTGTCTAAACTGGAAATTGTCTCCTTTTTATTTTTATATCTTAAAATTACCAAAGGATAAATATAGTAGAAAGTGCTTTTTTAAGAAATTCCCCAAAGAAAAGCATGGTCCAAATATTTAAAGAATAGCTGGTCAAACCATAAGCTGAAAATAATCTCCTCTTTACTAGTATCAGGTGGACATAAAATTAAATTGTTTGGATTCTGATGCATTCTACCCATAACACACATTAATTTAACCTTAACGTCAGTAAAGACTGATAGAAAAATGAAGCTATTAAACATTATTAAAGGTCAGGAAGACAGAGATTGGAATATCAGGAAAGCTACTTATTTTGTATTTTCTTCAGCATATTCTGGGCAGGAACATTTTGTACTTTTTAATACCCTCTCAACATTATTGTCCCAATAGCTAGGAACCCCCAGTTTGAGGTTAAGTTTTGGCAGGTCTCAGCTGGCCACAGTGTTTAGCGAGACACCCCTAGTGAATTTTCATATGCTCCATTTATTATGAGAAAGTGAAGGAACAAGTTTAAACAGAAGGCATAGCCAAAGGTAGAGTATATTCTTCACTGTGGATGAGATGTCATGTATTGAAGGACATAATCTTCATCATGACTAATTCCCATAGGAAATGCCGACACAAATCTCTCAAAAGTAGTGCTGAACTCTATTAAATTCACCTCATGGCAAAGGATCGACACCTCACAAGCCAGCAAAATCTGTGCTCACCACTCCAGCTTCTTACAAGAGCCTTTGTGCCAGAGTGATTACAGATTTTCATTATCTCAGACTAGTGACTTTTACTCTTGGAGAGGTTGCACTTGGTAAATGAAAATGTAAGGTCATATACCAGCCAAACATGGGATAAAAGAGTGAACATAAAAATAAAGTAACATTTCCTCTTCCCCTCTTTTCCTTCCATCACCCCTCTAGTAGAATATATGCTGAGCAAATAGAGTTTGAAAAGACAAAAAGACTACCTGAAGTCAGTTAAAGTCATAATTTGATCTTGTCTCCAAACAATGAATGATCCTTTTCCTGGAAACTATATCTATGAACTACAGGGTTTTTTTAACTAATAGCCTTAGAACTGCTTTTTTGTTTATTCTGCATAAAAAAAATAGTTCTTATCGGTTGCCTTTGTACATATATAGATATATTTATATATATAGGGCTTTCTGAAATGCATGTAGATTACTGAGCATTTTTGCGCCTTTGAATATATACATAGTAAAAGGAATGAACAGGCAGATGCTGATAAGCCAAAGCAAGACCTGAATTCCTGAAAAACTGGAATGAGCATGTGTAGTAAAATGTGTGCATTGTTGCACATAAGTGACTCAGATGTTCATAGGAAAGTGGCTCCTTTGAATGACAATCTGTTGGACACTTATCTAGCTAGCTCACTCTTGAAGGTGAGTACACCAAATAGAATTAACATGAGTTTTCATATGGTTAAAGTGCTACTTTAATCTGCTCAAACTTCTGACGGGCAATGATTCTAAGAGTCAACAATGGTTTTAGCAGCAATACAGGATCAGAATGGGCATCTAAAGCCTAGCCTCTTCTTAAAATAGACACAACATTATGTAGTCTTGTTCATAAACCTATCAAACTGCATCTTTTTTATCACTGATAATCTCTTGGAAGGCTGTTTCAAAGGTTGTTTAATACTTTGGTGGCTAGAATTATCTTCATTTCACAATTAAATTTATTAACAGGAAGCTCATATTGAATTATTTGTGACTCAGTGCACAAAAATTTTATCACTCAGATATTTCGTCACCCTTCTGTTGCCTCTATTGAGCTGTGAAACATCCACTTAGCCTGAATTTTCTTAGGAGAGTAAAGATGACTTTTTGAGGACTTATTTAGTAAGAAATGTGTAAGTAGGTCCCTGATGTAGTAATCCACCTGCAGAGCAAGTAGGTAGCATTATATTTCTTCATTATGCTTTTTGGGCTGATAGCTCTGAAAAAGAAATAGGAGACATTGAATACTTCAGCACGCTTCGTAAATACCAAGGACACTGAAAACTTTGTGCTATCCATAGAAATTCTTCTCCAGCAGCAGGAGTGTTGCTAATATTTATCAGTGCCAATCTGAGTGAGCAAGATCTGTAGAAGAAATTTATTTGAACGGATGTGGATGTCCTCGGTATAGATAAATAAATATGGGCTGGTTATTTAAGTTCCCATCACAGGCCCCTGTGAGAAATAAGACCTTTAGGGTATAAGTCATGTATCTGTTTCATAGGTCTACTCAGGAGGAAATGGTTTTCTCCCTAGAAAGACTTATGTTTCCTTACTGACAGTAAAGGTAACCTTGGAAAGAAGTCATCTGATGTTAGCTGCTTCGGATAATTTTCTGTCTCTATTACATCAGGATGACTTCAAACAAGTTAATTCCGTCATTTCAACCTGATGTTATCCCATAGACCTTTATGCTCCCAATATAATAAATAGACAGGCACTTCCAAAGAGCAATAATCTCACAGAAGATCTGCTTCAACCTCTGTGAGTGCCGACTGTTCACCCTCAGCTGAAGAAAGAGCCTATATATGATGCCTATGCATCTCAGCCACCTTAGTTTAGTGCCTAAAGTTGCAAGGAATAAGTACAGGGCAGAAAATGTAATCATATATCAGTTCATTTTACAAAGACAGCCAAAGAGCAGACCTCTGTTTTTGATGTATCTCTAGGTTCAGAAATGTCAATCAGCCCATCAGTGTACTGAAATACTACCATAAAATTATTTACTATGTGGTGTTGTATTCACACACTGTAAGTCAGAAAATATAGCAACCTAAATAATAGTGTTCAAGAAATCCAGAAACTCTTGGAACATATAAAAATACATTAATATAAACCACTTGCCAAATGCTCACAGAGATGAGGACTGCATTGCAGACAACTCCTGAAAAGGAGGTGGGGCGGTGGGAGGGTAAATTCGTAACACAGATTATTCGCAATGAATAATTCAGCTAGTTCTTTTTGCAGCACACTTCCACCAGCTGGCTTTTGTGTAAGGACTTCAAAGTATTTCAGTATGAATTGATTAAGGATCTACACTACATTGATCTGGGTGTTAGAAAAATTTGCTGTTCTCCAAAAAGCAATGACATTTGAGCAATGCAGTTTTGTCCTACTTCTCTTGACAAGTTCAAGAGAATATGTCTTTGAAAATTAGGAGATTTTTATTGAGCTCAGATGTAGAAATATTTTCATTTTGGCTTTCCTTTACAAGGAAAGTACATGTTGAATCACAGAATTGCTGATATTTCCCTTATAATGTATCACCTCGGATCACTGAAATCCATCAGTTTTGTTTCTAACTGCAGATGTGGACATTTTAGAGCTAATGAAAAAAAGCTATGTGTGAGGAAAGTTCAGCAAAAACAGTCTTTTTCCCCCTCTCTTATTGAAACCCCTTGCAAAGAAAAGGAAATCCTTTATTTTTTTCTCCTTGGCAGTAAAATGCTGTAAGCAAGGACTATATTGGTGCTAAATATTAGCAGCTGAGTTCCAGAGTAATGTATAAACAGAGTTCAAAGGCAGAAATAAATTTACATACACATTGCTAGCATAGTTTCTTTTACCACTGCAGTATTCTATACATTAATTTGAGTGCTGGAAAGCTCCTCTCTCTGTGGCTTGTATTTTAAAAACAAACTAAAATAGATGAAATAATTTCTGAGGCCACAAATGGGACTTTGTGGAGACAGCAGGCATTAAGACTGAGGGCCTGGTAATTGCTTCTTATTTCTTCGTTTATTTATATTGCTTATTTAGCCTATACTTGGAGGTCTGGCAAATTTTTTTTCACTTTTATGAAAGCAGCTGGGGCATTTTGTGATGCATGTCAGTGGGTTCCTCACTGTACTCGAAAACAGAAACATTATTTTACCACTGTAGGAAAATTATGTCTCATCCTCACTCATATGAATAAATATCTAACCAGCTTTATCTTCATGGTGGCAAAGAATGCTATCCATTTATTTGGGTAAATGTATCTCATTTCCATTAATAAAAATAAAGCATACAAGAGATAATTGTGATGGACTAAGAAATATCAAACTTTTAATTTAGTTTAGAGCAGCACTTGAAATCTTAGATATAGGTGAAATGTCCAGTTTCAGACATTTCCAAATCCAAACAGTAGAGATGTGTGTGAGAACTTTCCACTGTCTTTTACTTCTTCCTAGAAAAAGACTTCTACATATTGGATTTTCAACTGCTGATTTCCTTTGAAGCTCTGGTGACTTGTGTCACCACCAGATGAGTAGCCATCTGAATTTTAAAATTATGGCAACTGCAAAAGGTCACAGTTGTGGCTCCAAGAGTGTAGAGCAAAATGAAAATGAAAGAAATATTTGGAGAAGATAGGTAAATATTATATACACAAAATGAAAGTAAAAATTTTGAACCTCAAAGGAGTTCCTTTTAGACCTGAAAGAGGCTGATACATTGCATTCACATGAGTCTTGTGCCACTCCCTAAAAAATGCCAACAAACCAAACATTTACAGTAGAATCAATCTGTGTAAATTCTATCTGAGAACTGGCCTTACTTCTGGTCACATGGATCTAGAAAATACCTGCTCAAGTTGGAGCAATTCTTCATTCAATATGTTTGAAATTGTAATTTCCTTTCAATATTGAAGATTTTCAATATTAGAGGCCAAAACCTCACCATCTTTTGGTACAGGGAAACCTTTTTGGAGCCTTGTACAGAGTACATAGATTTTTCTGGTGCCAGAATTATGTCTGGGATGCTAACTTATAGTCCTGGAAAGGTGGGAATGCTCTTTTCAAATACAAGTGGTAGGGAGGAAGATCACAGCAACCACATTAGGACTGTCGTGTGCCTGCTGCCATCCCATTCAAAGTCTTGATGCTCAGATTGTGCACATGTATTGAGGTCTAGGGTCTCTTTCATAAAGGTGTTTTAATAAAAAAGCAAGAATACTGCAAGCTGCCAGCAATGGGGAACTCTTCCCTTTTAGAGGAAGGACAGCAAATAATGGTATTAAGTCTGGTGCAGGCACCAGGTCCCTGACATTTAGTAGAACTTCTCTGTCTGCATGTGATTTCCATGTGCTTCTTTTGTAGGCAGTGCTACAGATTGCTTTAGAAAAGGGTTGAGAAAACTGGAAACTTCCCCATGCCCATGCTCCAGGAGACCTTGGAATGGGTGAACAGCCTTGGGGGAAAGGTTTGATTTCAATAGAAGGAAGACTGAAACTCCTTTCAGATTCCTGTTCCAGATTTAAATACCAGTAAAAAACTCTAGCATACACTTGCACACCAAAGATTAGTCCTTTGTAGTGGTGCCAAAAACAATCCTCAAAGTACTTTAAATATAGGGGATTCAGTTCTCTTCTGCATTTCTTCTCTCGTGAGGTTAGATCAGCTAAAAATAAAGATTCATCCATATATCATTCAATGTCTCTACAAAAATAACTAATTTGTTCAAGATTTTTTCCTCTTTATAAGATGTGTCATGCCATAAAAAATTTTCATGTTTTCAAGGTATTTATACTCCTTTGGGAGATAAAAAATACAGGGGCAAGGAGTTGTGGGTGTACACACACACAGACACAGTCTCTGTGGAGGCATTACCCCCTTATTAGCATGGTATGTTTTAATGACAGGCCCTCTTTTAATCTATTGTCCCAGACATTTCCCTCAGACTGAGTCCCAGAATTTCACATCTCTGAGAAAAGGCATTTGCCAGATGCTGTTGTTTTTCTCCAGATCCAGATTCTGTTCTGTTTATTACCTTTTCTATAAATGCCTAGTGTCTCCTGATTCAAGATAAACCTTCACACTTCTAAAAGAGTCTCCACAATATGTTTTAAATTCCCAGTAGCTAGAAGAGGCAGAGACAGAAGATGCATCCTTTTGTAAAAAAGTCTGGTAGCTTTCCCACAGCACTTTCTTCTCCTAAACCTAAAAGCTGCAAGATACCCCACTTAAAGGTAGTTGAGGTCATGTCTTGAAACATTCAGGAGGGCAGTAGCACTTCTGAACAGTTGTCTTTACAGGCAGGAGGAAAAATGTACTAGGCCAGTGACCTTTCACAAACTGGGTGAAAAGTTGCCAAGATAAAAGAGGGAACTGTCTGGATATAAAGGTGGAGGAAAGGCAATGCAAAGGTCTACAACATTTGGGAGCTGCACAGAACATGTGTTGGTGGCTGCTCTAGGATCACCTTTGCTCTGATCCACGGCTTTTTGGCCAGATTTTCTCATTTGAGTCAAACTGTATAACACAGTCTTTCCTCTGCCATCTTCATCGAGTCCTGTGTCCAGTTGTGGCCCCTCATTTCAAGAAAGACATGAAAAGGTTCTGGAGCAAGTCCAGAAAAGGGCAATGAAGCTGGTGAAGGGTCTGGAGCACAGGCCTGATAAGGAGCAGCTGAAGGGTGTTTAGCCTGGAGAACTGGAGGCTCAGCAGTGACCCTTGTCACTCCCTTCAACTGCCTGAAAGGAGGCAGCAGCTGGGTGTGAGTCAGCCCCTTCTCCCAGACAAGTGACAGGACAAGAGGCCTTAAGCTTAAGTCTTAAGCCGCAGCACTGGAATTTTATGTTGGACATTAGGAAGAATTTCTTCACAGAAAGGGTGGTTAGACATTGGAATGAACTTCTCATGGAGGGGGTGAAGTCACCATCCTTGGAGGTGCTTAAGGAAGAGTGGACATGGCACTTAGTGCCATGGTCAGGCTGACAGGGTGGTGTTTGGTCATAGGTTGGACTCAATGATCTCAGAGGTCTTTCCCAACCTAATGGATCATGTGACTGTATAACAAATGGAAATTAATTAAAAAAAAAAAAAACAAACAAAAAAAACCAACTCACATCTCATATTTAAAATGGAGAATTCAACTCCATTTTTAGGGATCGTCTGCTGATAGCTATCCTAAGATGATTCATTACATTTAATAATTCTGAATTCATATAAAGTAAAGGATTTTAAGGCTCTGAGAAAGAGAGAAACTACACATATATTCCTGAATAGAACAGCTGTCAGGCAGGGGAAGTAAGGAAAATTCTGATTTTGTTTTGAGGAACTTCCTTCTATAAATAGCACTCCTACAAAGGTATAAATCAGAAGCACCATCATTCTGATGAGACCCCAGGAGACTTAAGCTCTGCTCACGAGAAATTAATCTCAATTAACTTAGATAACTTCTGAATAGGCTACATGCTCATCATTTGCAGAGGTAACCTGACTGCTGAAGGTTGCTGTTCTTTCAGAAATGAGGCTAATTAATGAATAAACTTCTGCTAAAATCCTAGTCAAAATTCAGTTTGCACACCAGAGGGTCTAATCTTCCCTTATTTTCATCACAAGCTTCAGTATCAGACATTTTTTTTCACCAAATATTTATTTCCTTTTCAATATAATGTTTCACTTTTTAATCAAATGGAATGCTGGAAAAATGGAAAGGCTCTGTATTTTAGTTCTTAAGGATTCTAAAATTTTATTTTCAATAAATTGTTATTTTGGATTTTTTTTTTTCTTTCTAAATCTAGGGTATGCTTTTAATGATTTAGGATATGGTTTTTTAGAGTTATTTCAGATAACAAATAAAAATATTTCTGTGCTTTTTTTTCATTCCCTGAACTCTTTCACAATGGACTGTGGTTCATGGAAAAGAAAGAAATGGTCTTCCCACAGACAGGACTAGATGTAAGCACTAGACAACAATTTTTTCTCTGCATGGGAAAGAGGATGGTGGAGATTCAGTTTACAGACAGGTTCTGTCCCACAGTGAAATCTGAAATGGTGGATCAGAATATCCTGCCCTCCCTTTACTCTCATCAGAAAGGAGAAACTAAAAATAAAGAAAAAAAAAAGTGAAATAAATAAGAGAAGACAGGGAAATGGCACATAAGACGTATGTTTCAGAAAGAAATTGTTAAAAGACAAAAGTCATGTTGTTGAATATGAGACTATATTAGAGTGATCAGTCTTGTGTTTAGCACTCTGAACACAGAACTTTACAAGCATAAAGGCTTTTTTGTTGTAAGAAAAAAGACCCAATATTAGATATCTGGTGGAGAGGCTGGGGGTTGGGAATTTACCATTAACTGGAACAACTGTTCAAAGCAAAGAAATGAAAAAGGGAACAGCAGAGGAATTTCTCTCCAAGTTGCCTACTGAAGCAGTTTCGGGTTTAATTTTCTTGTCTGTTTTGCAATCCCTTGATAGTCAAAACTGGCTGACACAACACACGAGATATGCCAGTGCCAGTCTTGGGTATTTTGGGTTCCTGGAAACAGCACAAAGATCTGTGTTGACAAAAACTTTACAGATGTGCCAGATTTTTTATTCAGAGTGAGAAGCAGAGGCCCCTCAAATAGGAATGCAGATGCTGACTGAACTGGGCCCTGGGTCACCCAGGCAGGGGACATCTCTGTGTGGGCGTTCAGTGTGTCCTGCCTGACCAGAGCTGGGAAAGAGGGGGCACCAGAACAAGCTGACTTGTTGAGTGCAGTACTGCTTTCACAAGCATTCAACTAATATGAATAAGGCTCCCAGTTTCCCGAATATCACTTGAAACCTGTTTTTTATCATTTAAATAACAAATGGGAAGCTTTTTTACCTTTCACTTCCTTCTGTTGTGGGCAGGTTTGAGATGTCTGCCATCCATATTCTCAATGAGAAGCCTCAAGGGGAATTCAATTTGATTCAATTCTCACTGGGATTCATATCCTGAAGCTTGTTTCTGGAAGTATGGAAGGGATTTTTTTGGTTATTTTTTTTACTGTAAGCTACTTCACAGAGACCTATGACAACACTGCAGGACCTGGGAACAAAGTTCAATCAGCAAAGTAGTAGAATTTGAAGTTTAGGATCCAGGAGAAGGGGAAGGAATCTGTGGAAGAGCTGGGTCTATTTGTCATGAGAGGAGAGGAGAGGAGAGGAGAGGAGAGGAGAGGA
>VWZT01001708.1:588382-600060 GCA_013397055.1 Pachycephala philippinensis
ACATTTTCAGCTTCACTCCATAAAATCAGTATACATAAATCTAATATCTTAATTTCTATGTGTTTCAACTTGTCAACATTGGTCAGGTTTTAAAACTATGAAAAGAATGTCCAGATGCAACTGAGTAATTATTCTTTTACAAATTGTAAATTTCTGGTCAATTACAGGTATGTATTTGTGGGTCTTGACATACATAACCCGGGTGAGTTTTGTACTTAAAGTCCTCGATGCCATATTAGCTCTGTAAAGTAAGGAGGAGTACAACTGAAGACTTTAAGCCCTTAAATCTAAACAATAAATGCAAATCAGCAGAGACAAAATGTGTTGTTTATGTATCAGAAATTTGTGTTAAGGCTTGTGCAAAAGAGATGTACTCTGAAATATGAAAAAATATAATCTTGAGGTAATTTGTATTAATTTTGTTGAACCATATTTAACAATACATCCTGTAAACACATTAAATTAACCAAGAAACTGGTCTCTATCATCCAAAAACCAAAATTAATTTTTGTTTTTTATTATTAATTCATTTGAAGGTTTTCTTGCTCAAAAGAAAAGAAGTAAACTAATTTGATATAAAAGAAATACAAATAAAAGAAAGATGTCTTATATTTCACTGGGTTAGTAAACAATTTTCTAAACTTTTGTGAGGAAATCCTCTTACTTTGCTCAGGAAATTTGACACACAAACATCTAATTTTGCTATATATGATTGCAGTATTTAAATAAATATTATTTTACTGCCTATGATAAATGTGTTTTGTTTCCAGAGCATTTTTCCTAGCAATTCAGATGCTTATATAGCCTTTTTTTTTTGGCTATTGAACAAGGTTATCACTAAAAAAATCAATCTTTCACAAAGCATTTTTTAAAAGTGCTTCTTTTTTATAGTGTTTTTATAAAGATCAATATTTTATGCAACAGTGAAGTCTTCAAATAATACAGTTTCTCTGGATACCTGCAATAAAATGACATCTTAAATGTTTAATTTTTATTACATGTTATGTATTGACAACAGTGACATTCTCAGATATCCCATGAGCAAAAGGGCCACACAAGCCAAAGGAAAATTATTTACAGACCAGATCAAAGTTAGTTGCTATTATTAATATTGCAAGATGTTTTTCACCTTTCTCTGTTTCTGGTGTACTTCTGGGACATTGCACATGGGCACAGCAGTTAAAGACATATTTAAGGCAAAGGAGGAGACAAATCCTCAAGTCCTCTAATATGTGCAGTAAAGAAAGCATTAGGTGACATCTAAGCAGCAATCCACAGTCCCAAAGGTAGGCTTTGTGTTGAAGTAAATGTCATCACTCTCAGGATAAGGCCCACTTCAAGACCATGACATTTCTTTCATTCAGATTGAGTGTTTTGAGCAAATTTAGCAATCTTCTGAAGTGTATCTCTAAATCCAAGCGCCAAGGTGCTCACTTTGAAGCTAATGTTCTTACAGATTAAAGTACTTTAAAAGCTTGTAGAATCGGCTCTGTTATTGCACAGGTGAAGAGATTGCTTTAGATACTAATATGCATCTGCAGTGCTGAAAGACATCATGAAGAAAAGGCTCTGAGTTTTAGAACACTCCTACACAGGTCTGACACAGGTAGAAAGCTGCAGTATTAAGCACTGCTGACTGAGGAGCAAATAAACCAGAATCAAACACAGTTGGCTTCAGGTGAAACAGTGGAGATTGAGTACCTCAGCAGGTGGCAGACAAATATTATTTTAGTGCTTATATCATGCATTTTATTTATTATCTATTTTATTTTATTTATTTCATTTTTTATTTTATTTTCTCTATGGAATTGAGTAAACAGGAGATAGAGCCAGAGAATTTCACCTTGCATTACAGAACCATACTCCATGGGTCATGTCCCATATTGACCACACTTTGGTGTTCAAGGGATGCCACCTCATGCTTTGGTGGAGGGGAAGAAAAAGTCTTTCTTCCTTTTTCTTAGAACATAAATTTTTTTATTTTCTGTGTATGCTGTCCGTATACTGCTCAATTGTCCCCACTGAATCTCCATTTATAGTACTGCTTTCACCATCTGGATTTGCATTTGGCACCTCATACTTTCAGAATACATTGCACCTTGAATGTGTGAATTCCTTGCACACCTTTTCAAAGATGCCTCTTTCAAAATAAATGTCCTTTAAAACAGACTTTGAATCAGTCATAAATTTGCTCTTCTCAGCTGTTTCCCCTCAGGTTGCCTGCCCCAAGGAGTTATATTCATAATGGTTTAAGTTACATAGTCCTAACAGTAAGAATTTACTTCCTCATTGCTAGATCCTACACCTTTGCAAAGTCCACACAAACTGTGCTGCTCATCATTAAATTACTGTTGAAGTGGAAAATATGTTAAGCTGGACTTGTTTCTTTAGGTGATATAAAAGTGTTAGCCTGAGATCTAGTTCAGAATAAAACCTGGATCCCTGAAGAGACATTTGTTTAAAGACTCATCAGTGAATATAGGTTCTTTTCTCAAATTTTCATGCATTAAGGAAGCTTTTAAGACTTGTGGTTTCTTTACAAAGCTCTAAATTTAAAACAGATCTTGGAAAGTGCATCAGGTGTCATAGAAACAGACGTGGCAGAAGAAACAGGTCTCTCCAATTTCTTTGCGGTGGGATAGCCAGAAAGAGCAGAAGTCTGTTTGGGACTGTAGTTTCGCAACACTGTCTGAATCAGGCTGGCAATCGCTGGAAGAGTAAGAAAGAGAAAGGGAAAGAGAAAGATGAGCAGGATTAAAAGGACATCCGGGTTCCCTGGCACAAAATGGCTATTGAAGTTAAGTGAGAAATGCTAAATATGATTACGATCTTCTTTAGCCATCTGCTGTGAGTTTTCTTAGCTTTCTTCAGCCCAGAATCTGAAACAGAGTCCTTCCAACTATGCCTTGTTTCTTTACAGGTATTCTCCTCCAAAAAAAATTGACTGCACTTATTAAAATTATGTTCTGTCTCTGCAGCGCCACAGAAAGGCTGCCCAGGCATTGGGATGCATGTTAATAAAATGGATTTACTAAAATAGGTCTTTAACTCTGAAGAGGTCAAATCTTAAGCAGCTGGATTTTCCAATGCAGTTTTCTGAAACTCTGCATGAAAACATTGTTTTTCCAGTTTTACTTAGTCATTGTATCTACTTCCACACTGTAAATTGCAATTCCTTTCTATAAAATCAAGTTATGTGGACAGGAAGGATTTAAGGTAAAGTCCATGAGTTTTGCTTACTTTAATCTATGCCTAAATTTCCTCTTCAGAATATTGATTAAAACATTAAGCATTAAAATTCTTGATACCTTTTGCAGAAATTTGTATTTAAAATACAAATGACTAATATAATGCAAATAAGACTCCTCAGTCAGTGACTCATTGTAAATAAAAAACAAACAAATAGATATCTACCTCTAAAAGTGCCGCTGTTGTTGTTTCCAAATAGTTTGGAAAAACACACTTAACCTGACACATGATGAATACTTTTATTCTACTTTTTAACAGTATTTCTGGCACATGGAAACAGAAAACGAGTAGTTAATTGCATCATTCATGTTTTTTCTAATTAACTTAAAATCAACAATTTCAGAAACTGTAAGTATAACTTTATTTTCCTAGTTCAGGTCTGTATTTATATTTACAAGGATACTGCATCCAGGTCACTAGACTGTTTTTGTTCATAAAAGACCTCACTAAATACTGCTTGACAAATAAAAAT
Organism: Pachycephala philippinensis; assembly: GCA_013397055.1. NCBI lineage: Eukaryota > Metazoa > Chordata > Aves > Passeriformes > Pachycephala > Pachycephala philippinensis. The sequence goes on from VWZT01001708.1 coordinate 592,104, forward strand.
TGATATCACAGAGTACAGGTAGTGCAATTCAATGAATAACGTATCTTCATAATAAGTTCAGTGAAGAAAAGAAAGTAAAAGAGCAAGTATTTTCAAAATCGTACAATGCTGGGAAAAATTGCGACATTCCTCTTAATGGAAAATAAAGAGATATGTCAGTGGTAGTTCTGGCCTGCAATTCAAAGAAAAAAACTTTTAGTATAACAAAAATAAAGATTAAGTTACCATACTACAGCAGCCAACTAAATAATTCTAATAATTACAGTGGATAAGGAGAGGATATTTGATTAGGAGTCTAAAAATACGAGGTCAAGTACCATCTCCAGCACAGGTCAGTTAAGGTAATCTCGGAAAAGTCAAGCCATTTCTTTGTGAATCTATTTCCTATTCTCTGCCAATACCATCATTTCAAACTAACCAGGGTTCACTGAGTGAACCTCTACCCAGAACCTCAGTATTTAGATTCTTCTCATTGTTTGTGCAGAGAAAATGGTAGCTTTTAGAATATGACTCATCCGAGCAGAGGCTATATCTTTCTAATTGGTAAACCACACCTTTGGAGTCATTATTTCCTTCCAAGGCTTGCAGCTGCTGGCATCAAGACATCTAAAGTCAGGTGAAAAGAGCTACACTTCATTGGGTCCTACAGCAACAATACATACATACCTTTCTGGTATGGCCCAGAAAGAGTAGCTCCCTAGAGCAAAACACTTGTTGCTGAGGGTCCAACACCAGAGCTAAAGGTCCTTCAGGGATTTTACTTCAGATGAGAAGTAAAAGACATTAGAGGAGCACATCTTTTGGTTTCACTTCATCCCAAAGAAATCCATTTCACAGTCTCCAAGGCAGTTCCATGGTGAGAGCCAAAGTGCAATAGGTGAGGACAAAAAGAATATGCTCTTCCAAAGTTCCTATGTTCTCTGAACTAAAATATTAGTAGAGATGTGCCCATTGCTCTTACTTTCTAACTATACCCAAAAGCCTATAGAGTGAAGACTGAGTTGTTTCACAGCATTGCAATAACAGAAACTAATAATCATAGTGATCCTACAAAAATTATTTTCCCAGCTTGGGCTCATACTCATGAGAAGTTTAATACTAATAAATTTATCTGTTTCCAACAAAAAATATTTTGTCTTTATTTTGTTCAGCCTACATAGAATCTTCCATATCGTACATACCTCCACAAACTCACTTTTTTTTTTTTTTTTTTACCAATTGGCTTTCTCAAAGGGGGATGAGGGAGAAGCATTTGAAGATCACTCCCCAAATGACTCACACTATCCTGTGACTTTTTGCCCTCTGATGCTTTTGGTCAGATTCATCATCTTAAGTTCTCTGCTTGCAGCAATAAAAAAGACATGAACTTGATCTTTTATCACCTATCACTCAACACTGTTTAATATGCCTGTGTGAACTCAGCTGTCTTTCAATCACTATTTTACTTTGTAATTTTTAACTTACATTTTGCCACCACAGCTCTGTCTCAGAATATTTTTCATAATTTTGAATTCTTATTTGAGGTTTTCTTCTCTCTGTATCATGTTATGGGGCTGGTAAAATTCAGATTTTCTTTTCCTTATTTTTCCTTAGGGCCATAATTCTAAAAGTGCTGAAGTATTTAAGCATTGCTTGTGAAGTCAGTGTAGTACTGCATTACAAGGGGTATATAGAAAAAGTAAAAAAATCAACCCTCCATCTTCAAAACAGACCAATTAAGCTTTTTTTTTCCCTGCATGGACCTAGTTGGTGCTAGTTATCTGCATGTCTTTGCCACAACTGTTCTCTAGTTAAAGGTATGAAGTTGCTGAATTCCTGAAGTTGTTGGGATTGTTTGTGATGCTATCAACATTTTAAGGTTAATCTGTGAACTCTAGATTCAAGTTGTGGCAGGAATGGTACAAGAGAGATTGATTTTCATGTGTGGTGGGATTTTTTTCCCAGTCAATTTTTTTAAGTCCTCTTCAAGTCTGCACGTAGCCTAAGCTGCAATAACTGCAGCCCAGGGCAGTGTCAGTGAGGCAATCAACACCTTATCTGGGTAGCTTTCATTTCCTGTTGAAAGAGGTTGCTGAGGTATGCACTGAATCCACATCTCCCCCCACAAACTGCTTCATCCTCCACTCTATCTTCCCAGTGATCTTCCTTCCCACAGCAGAGGAAGAAGGCTGGGCCACCTCACAGTGCTGCAAACACCTTCTTTTTCTAACCCCACTGTTTGGATTCACTGTAAGTGTGAGGCTGAGGGGATCCCGACCTTCCAAAGGCCTCCAGCAACTTTGAGGAACCAGGATATTGCCTTCAGGACGCTAAACAGAAAGGAATCTCTGATTTTCTTCCACTTTTTCTTAAAGTTTCAGTTCCTGCTTTTAGGGAACTGACTTGATCTGTATGTTGCAGTCCCCCAAAATCCATGGTTTCCATCACAAAAACATTGACATGTGATATGCAAGTAAGTTCATTCTTAGTAAAACTAAATAACCTAATTGTATGATATCCAATAAGCTTCAGTTTTCCTTCTCATTGCTTGCTAATGAGGTCAAATGCCAAATTGATGGGAGTCAGATTATTTTTAAAAGTATAAAATTGGGGTTTGAAATTAATAGAGCTTGACTTAAAATCAGATTCATATCTAGTTAGAATAGGTTAACAAATGGTTAAAGATACCTGCACAGGCTTTTAGGCATCCTTGTTTGCTTGAGTTTTTTCTCTTTTGGATACTGCAGACTGGATTTGTCTAGGCCAATAGAAAATAATTTGCTCTATAAAATTTACCCTCCCTGAAGCAATGCAGCAAACTCAGCAAGATTGTTTTCTCTTAAGTCACTTAGAAAGGGTTGGGTGGGTTGGGAAACCAGCTTACTTACTCTTCAAGTAAGACTGGAAAGCAGCAGAATAACACATTTAGATAACAATCTGAGACCAATTTCATCATTAGTGATATCATCAAGGCCTCTGTGCTTTATTTCAGTAGGGTGAGAGACATAAAGCTTACATAATATAGCAAATTTTCTAACATTCATTAACACTTCAGGGGAAGCAAACATTGGAAAATTCTCTTTCCCTCTAAACCTCCCACGTCTCCTAACAAAGCCAAGTAGCAAATACTCTGGGGAAAAAAAAAAAGGAAAAGAAAAAAAATGCTCCCAAATCCATACCACTCAAAAAGTCGAAGATAATACTCGAACATACTGAGAAAGTCATAACGTCTACTATGAATTCTGATTTCTTCAAGTGAGTTTAACTCAGTAGCTTATATTGCCACTGCAAACCAAAACTGAAAATAATCTTGAAGCTGGATATGGCAGGGTCTTTCAATTGCAGTGCTGATCCTAACAGGGCACTGCCTCATACAGTCACCTGTAAAAAGGTGGAAATTTAAACCACTCGCAACAATTTTGATGAAGAGCAGGCAAGCCAAGTGTACAGTACCCTTGTTTACAGCTCAATTTTGCCAAAGTTATCCCTTACTGCTTTTGCCTTCTTGCAAGAATAATTCTACATAAATTATTCACAATTATCATTAATTCACAGACTACAGTTGAATAGACTTGGAGGACACAAGGGACAATTTTGGTCATGTATCCTGCTTAATAGACACCACAGGACCTCCCCCGAAAAGCAATTCCTGACATGAATCCAGCTCTTCTGGTTTACTAAAGGAACTTTGCCAACAGACATGTTCTTCATTGCTGCACTGTTTGTGAGCTGCTCTTTTCCAAAGTGCAGATTTTACAGCTTAAATTGTATATAATCAGAAAATGGTTTAAGTTGGAAAGGGCCTTATCTAGTTCAACCTCCTTGCCTTGGGCAGGGACATCTTCCACTAGACCAGGCTGCTCAAACCCCGATCCAACCAGGCCTTGAACACTGCCAGGGATGGGGCATCCATAGCCATTCTTGGCAACCTGTTCCAGTGTCTCACCACCCTCACAGTGAAGAACTTCTACCTTGTATCAAATCTAAATCAATATACTTTCAGCTAATTTGTTCTGGCTGCATAATTAACTCAGCCACAAGCTATCTTTTCCTTGCCTTGGAAGTATGAGTCAGGTAAGCAACCAATAAAGGAAAATGCAACTTAATATATAGGCAGGATCCTCTGTTGATGTCAGTCACTGAAATCATATTCAAGTAAACAGTTTGCCCATGTAGATCACCTGAGAATCTGTCCCCTAGGGAGTACAAATCATAAGATACAGAATTTATGATGATAAGGAAGCACGTGAACTAGATTTGTTTGCATCGTCGTAAATTCATTTTTTAATAAACCCAGCTAAACCATTTTATTAGGTTTTGCAATAGGACAACAAAGAACAATGGCTTATTAAAAGAATATGATTATTGAAGACTATTTAAGGTGGCTAAAACATAACTGACTTTTATCAGCACTGAGAAAACTGAGATGGTGGTAAGGAGCCGTAACTTTCTGGTTTGGCATCAGTTTTGATTTTTCTTAAAGCACGAGTGACAAATGATGATATGCAAATTTTGCAGAGAAGACATGTCACAAATCGAATTGGTTTGTTGCCAATGCACCCTGTGAAGTAGGATTTGCTGGTTACATTGCAGTCTTTTTGCTGACCAGACCAAGAGTATTCTCATAGACAAGATATTGTGAGTCTGACAAGAAAAGTGGAGGTTTACCATAACTTCAAATAAGCTTTGAAATTTTCTATACAAGTATTTGCTAGATACTTCACCATGTGAACCCTTCCACGTCTGGTACTACTATTGACACTGTGTGTAACCTCCTGCAATTAACATAGCTTCTCTGCATTGCCTGAGACCTTTGCAGATAGTGGTACCATATACCAAGAAACACCATATACAACAAATCTGGTGAAGGACCTGGAGGCTGAGTCCAGTGAGAAGCTGCTGAGGGAATTGGGGCTAAGAGTTCTCCAGACTGAGGGATCTTGGAGAAAAGGAGGCTATGGGGTATCCTTATTAGTCTCTGCAACTGTCCAAAAGGAGGTTGTATGCCAGTGGGGTTCAACCTCTTCTCCCAGGCAACAAGTGACAGGGTGAAAGGGCCTGTTTCAAGCTGCATCAGGAAAGGTTTAGTTTGGGCATCAGGAAGAATTTTTTCACAGAAAGGGTGATTAGACATTGGAATGGGCTGACCAGGGAGGTGATAGAGTGACCGTCCCGGGAGGTGTTTATGGAAAGACTTAACGTGGCACTTAGTGCCATGGTTTAGTTGACAAGGTGGTGTTTGGCCATAGGGTAGACTTCAAGATCTCCGAAGTCTTTTCCAACCTAATTCTGTGATTGTGTGTGATGCGCAGTGACATTAACTGGTCCATGGTGCTCTGGTGAAAGGTTACCACATCCTTATTGCCACACCCTTATTAGTGCTCATTTTATCAGAGTGAAGGTCCAGACAGAAATCTTCTCCTTGATTCGAGCTGTCACTTCAGAAAGCATCTATTAAGGGAAACAAAGCAATATTTAATCAACTGCTTAGATGCTTAAGTAATTTACTGTCCCTGCTGGCAGACAACCAGTATAATAGGGCAGAACTCTTGGTAAAATTCTGTGGATTATAACAAGGACAGTAAAAATGTAGCAGGTTTTGCACAATCATAGTCACAGTCATTGCATGAATGTTTTGCTCTTTGCAATATTTTGAATGGTCCTATAATTTCTAAAATGCAAATTCTTCGGGTACATTCTACCTTAAGTCTGATTCTTGAAATAATAGAAAATAACTGCTCAAACCTTATTAAAACTGTTTACAAAACTTGCCACTATTACCAGATCAGTAATTTCTTATTTGTTTAGTTCTTATATTGTCTCTTCTAAATGTTTGTCTGTTAAACAATTTACTTTTGCTTGAAGCTTAACATTCCTAGAGACTGACATCATGAAAACAATTAAATTAGTCTTACTTTTTTCTTCTTCCTTTCTTCCAGGTTTAATCTTAATGGGATTTCTGTAACATACTTTTGAACCTCTTCCCAATATCCAGGTAACTGCCATCGTCCATAATTCATCAGATTACACAAGCCATTTCTCAGTACTTTCAGAGCCCTGGAAATACTGGATTTCCATAGAGCACAGCAGGCTGCATGAATAGTCCTGTCATTTTTTTGGCTAGATGTACCAAGAAGTCTTCTTTTAGTTCATACACTAGTCAGCCACCTAGCTATTAAAAGACAGAGGTATCTCACACTTTAATGAGATTTGCATTTCTTGAGTCTGGTGCAGACCTTTGCCTGCTTTCTCTGTTCTGGATGTGTAACCTTCTCACGTGCACCTAGACTATAACTTGGCTCAGCTTTGTTAAGGATTCTCTCACTCAAGGCAAAATTGTGTTGGATGCACGTGATTGCTTGTAGGTATTCACAATACTAATGAGACAGTCCCAGAATGTCAGAAAATAGGGCTGCAAGGGGTGCCACAAGAGAGCTTCATGGCACCTCTTTCACTGAGAGCTGGCTGTTGTCCTAAGGAGCCCATTGTGCCCCTAGCAAAGCATCCCCCACTTTCTCAGGATAACCTCCCACACTGCTGCACGATCCTGACTGCAAAGAGAACATAAGGGGAATGAGGAATACTGTACAAAGTCAAGGATCTGGAAAAATATGCGTGGTTTTACGTAACAGCTCCCTGACCACCTCAGCTGTGACATCTACCTTGTCTTAATCCAGCTTTTTCAAGCACCCTACTGAAAAGGTAGGTAGCTGACAAAGCTTTTTAAAGGCAGCTGGTCCTGGGAAGGAGGTGTTAACTAAGTAAACCCTGCATTGCCTACACTGACATTTTTAATAAAGCTGAAAAATGAACAAGGATATCAATCCAAGCTGTGTTGGCTGTGTTGCATGAGGGGAAAAAAAAAAAAAGGACTGGGTATAAGTGAGAGATAAATATGTTTTTCTCCAAATGCAAGACTTCTGACCAGGAGATGTAATTTGCTGAACAAGAAATGCCATTTTCCAGGTGCTTTTTGAAATATAATTTAATAAAAATTGAAACAATAATGAAAATACTTCCTTCAAAAATTAATTTTCTTTGCCTTCATTGAATTGAAACAAAGGTATAAATACTGTTGTTCTTTTAAAATCATAATTTTAAAAATTTTCTATCTTTCATCTCCAATGTGTATGCCAAATCTGCTAAACCTGCATGATCTTGGTAGCTATTAAAAGAAATACAGCAGTCAGTATTATTTTTTTTACTTCAGCATAAACTTTTTATTCAAATATTCTGGCCCTAAATAAAAAGTGACAACTTCTATCATATAAAAACATAACAATTCTTTTGAGAGATTTTAATGGAAAACAGAAGAAACCTTGGAAATTTTCTCACTAATAATTTTATATTATAGTAAACTAAAATATTTCCCTCCTTTTTCTGCTTTTGGTAATATCTTCTCACTATCTTGTATGAGACTAAGTGTCCCTCCTGAAGCACATTTCCAGAGTGGAAAGAAAAATGGATCCATTAGAAAGAAATAAGAAGAATTGACTATATTTTTGTCAATGAAACTGGTTCTGCATATTCTATGGGCATTTTGTAAGACATTTTTAGGAGCATGACAAAATTCTGCAGGGTTTGACTAAAAAAAAAGTATGCTAGTATATTTATGAGTCTTCAGTGACAAACAAAAACATGAGGCAAAATTTTTTTCTACCAAATATTTTACAAGTCATAAAAGAGCTAATACTTATCTGCAGTTTTTTTCTGAGAAAATATAGTTGCACAAGACCTGTTTTCCTCCCTTGAGTAATGAGACATAATTTATTAATGCCCTTAAGCTTCGATTTTATTCACCTATGTCACTTAAAAAAAAGAAAAAAAGCTGTTTTTAGAGCTCTGCAAAAGTTTATTTGCTGCTTTGCAAAGCTGTGTATACCCTCCCTCACCACCTCATTCTTTAGGGATGTTCATCCTGGCCTTGAGAGATTGAAAGTTATTTTTTTTCCTGCTGATTTTATTGTGTTACAAGTTA
>VWZT01001708.1:600069-661033 GCA_013397055.1 Pachycephala philippinensis
CAAGCTTATCAAGGACTATGCTGTCAGTGAGATACACAATGTCCCAGGGAACCTGAGATCAGGTGTCAGAAAAAAGTGAACAAAACACAGTGATTTGTAACTGAAGGAGGAATTTCTACCATGTCTCTGATATTTCTCAGAGTTTATGCAGTTGTGGCTTAGGGCAGAATTTTAAAAGTTTTTTTTGTTCACATAAGTCCCCTCTTTCATGGCTGGCTCGAGACACAACCTTTTCTCCAGCCATTTTTGTGATGCAATAGCTATAGAACCTAAAATATCCTGGTTTGTTTGTTTATTTATTTTATGGTTTTGTAACTGGATGGTTCCTTGAGATACTGTATCTCCTCATCAGGGCTGTCCAGGGAAGCAGCCCAAGCAGTCAAACCATTACTACCCTTACTCCAGTGCCTGCACAGCAGAGCCCTCATCCCACAGATCAGGAGCTCAAACAGGACACATCTGTCACTGTGCTCACACCACTGCCACATCATGAGTGTGTGTCCTGGGAATGGCCACACTGGCAAGAGAGGTTTTTGGGTGCTGCTTGCCTTGGCACACCACAAGCTGTAGATAACGGGACCAAGCTGGGAATCCTTCTTCTGCTTTGGAAGTGGGCTGTTACTCATTTTGCAGCATGTCCATGTTTAGGATGCTTTTACTGTTTTCCTAAAAATCGGTTTTATTGCAAGTCTCAAAGAACCAAAGCCCGGCAGATGCTGCTGCCAGGGTGGAAGTGGGAGCAGGGACTAGAAGCACGCACAGAGCAGGAAATGCAGCGAGAGTGTGTGTTCACAGTCCTGTCAAAGTGCTGCAGTCCTCCCCTCTTGAAGCATCTCAGCTATGCCAGCTCTGCTTGTCTCTGCACCAGAGCTGCCAACTGGGCTAAATCGCGTGGTGACTTTGTGAGGCAGACAAATGTAGGTTAAAATGCACCGGCCAAGCTCATTTCCATTTGGATTTTACCCAAAGTCTCAGATAAAGGGCCTGAGCAATAATTTGATGCACTAATTAGCCCATTAAAAAAGATTGTTATTTTTAAGTGCCTAAAGTTTTGTTTCGGGGGAGAAAAAGTCTTTGGTATATTTTGAAGAATTTTGTGAAGAAGCCTGTTGGAAGTGAGAATAAACAAACAAGCTCTTTCAAATTCCTGGAAATGGCTGAGACACATGTTGTAAATTCTTTGAATTAGTAAAATAGACTGCAAGTGACCAAGCATGTAAAAGCAAGGCTAACATGTCACAGAGGACTACAGCTGGTTGACTACTGCATTTTAATTTTAACTTTTTTTTCTAAAAATACTTTCTAATTTAACAAATAAATTCATAACGCAGTATAACAAAGGACCAGTGTACATTTTATTATAAAAAGCCTACTCTGAAGTAATACTAAAACTGCAGAATAAAGTGGCGAAAACATAAGAAAACATTAGCTGTCTAGATTTCATTTACTTCTGTTAGCTGTCCAGATTTCATTTACTCCTGTTAATATAGCTTTAAGAACATTTGAGAATATTTTTAGAAATACTATCCTTTGGTACTCATTCCATGTGTGATCTCACATCTTGTTTACTACACGCCGTCCAAATTTGCACTGAATAGTTGATTGTTAATTCTGAATAATTAATATTGTTGCAGGATGTTGTCCAAAATTTTCTGGAATAATTGCCTAGAGTTAGCTTTCCAAGCCCTTATCGGTTAATTTGAAATAGTGAACTAGCAAATCCTGTTGGAATCATTAACAACATAACACTTTTGAAGCACTAATTGCTTATTTCTGTATCTGAATTAAGTCTGCAGCTCAGAAAAACACATGCTCAGGATGAACTGAGGAAATAATCTTCCAAGTTTTTAGGATTTAGTTCAGGTCATAAAAGAGTTTTCATTTTTGTGAAGGGCCATCCACTTTTCACACTCACCCTCACTCTGAGGTACAGAAGTATAAAACTGCTGGCCAGCAAAGTCAGCATGTCGTAGGAAGCACTAACGAGGGCTTAACGCTGCCACAAGGACACCGCACTGGAGGCGAACACATTCATCTGCCAACACTGACCATGCTCAAACACTTTTAGTGCTCAAAAGAGCAACAAAAAGAAGCAGATTAGGAAAACACTGCTGATCACTTATAACTGCATCCACAGGCTCAGCTCCTTCCTGGTTTGACTTTCCTTCATACTCACGTGAAGGAGTAACTTGGTTTCGGTCAATGCAGTAAAACTGTTGTCAAAACAGCATACGTGGAGAACTCAAAACCCATTTGAGGATGTGTAACTAAAGAAAATAGAAAATGTGCTGGCTATAACATGCAAGGACCTTATCGAATATCTGCATAATATTAGCAGTCACTCATGAGTTTGGGGGTTTGTCTAACTTTTCCATACTAGTAGCAGTTTGCCCCTTAGAAGTGCACAAGGAACTGCTTAGTTGTGTACATCCAGGAGCAGCTACAGGAGTTCCAAGAACCACAGAGAAACTGAAACAATCACTAGATATTTACTGTTTATTACTGATTATTATTCAGCGGTGTCCCTGGTTTTGCTCGACTCCTCTCCTGTCTAAGAGCATGAAAAAACACCACTTTCTTCTGTTTTGACTCTGGTGACTGCAAGGACACAGAGTGAGAGTCACAGAAAAGGGCATGGCGTTCCCTGACTACATCCTAGCTAACCAGAGATTTGTCTTTTCCAGTCTTTGAAAAACTCTGAAAATACCAAAAAAACAAAAAAGGAGAAAAAAAGGAAACATTTCCATTTATATTTTATTCATTCTCTTCTCATTAACACAGTGAAACAAGACTTTATTAGACATTATTAATTTTGCTGCTACTGCTTGCATGACTGAAGCACCTGCAGATCCCAAGTGAGATAGGAGTCAGCTGTGCTGGTGCTGTACAGATAAAAATCTCTTGAAAGTGTTTGCTCCAAGCGTTCTCCAGCTGACTAGACACAAGAAACTACATGGGAGGGAAGCAGACAGCAAAGAGGCAAAGAGGTGTTTGCTTGGAGTCACTCAACAAAGCAGTGGCACAGCTGGGAATAAACTCCAGGTATCCAGATGCTCAGAACTCTGCTCAGGCCAACACACTAAGCAGCTTTGCCAGCTAAAACAAACATATTTTTTCATCTTTGACAAACTGCCAACTACAGTGAAATGTGCTAACAAGATGTCCAAAAGTAGGTTTCACTCTTCAAATCCTTTTGAAAACAAAGCTAAACACAACACCCTTTTTTCTAATTGCCCAGTGTCACTCTTAACTATTTCAGACTTTTAGGACAAATTCATTTGAAAAACAAAAAGAAGCAGTTCATTACCTTTTATTTGCAGATGACCACTGGAAGCAATGCAATTCTCAAGGATTTTCTCTGCCACTGCTTTAAAGCACACATAAACTAACTTTGCTGGTTAAATGGTAGATTTTAACAATTAGGGTGGATGTCTTGAGAGAACCCTGTACCAAATAAAGTGTTTGTTTCAGGGGAAAGCATCTTGTTCAAATAATATGCCCAACAATACCTAACCAGTTTATCACAGCAGTTACCTTCTGACATTCACCACGAAGTTTTACACCAGCTGTAAAGCATATTGCAAAACTTCCTCATACTAAATCCTGTCAGGAAGGCACTGTTTCAGTTCCAAATATGCTAGGCAGACAAAAAAGTCAGCACAGAAGAAAAATACTTCCCTGTGCTTGACCAAAACTGAAAAAAAAAAAAAAAAAAGAAAAAAAAGAAAAGGAAAGTAAAAGAGAAGAAAAATAAAAGAAGAAATCCAGAAGTTTTTTTTATAGTATTTCTAATTGTAGCTTCAAGAATGGAATAGAGAACCACCTTAAGACTCTGAGTTGGAGTGCAAGGGGTTTTTTTTTATCTCACTTCTTCATACCCTTAAATCATCATGGCCATTGGATGCTGATTCACAGCTATAAACTACTTCCAGTGTTTACATTAGGGGTTCTGAAAGAAATGCATATCTCAGGCCACAGACCAAATACATCACTGTCTACAGGAACTGAAGTAAGGCAAGTATGCATTGTATCCAAACAAGGCCTGCAGGAATATAAGGCAAGCAAAACTTTGATAAGTTACACCCAAAAAACCTGCACACAAACACGAGAGTGAGGATGAAGAGAAGTTATACAGTGAGTTATTTTGTATACAGCAATGAATGTGATAGGACTAAGTCCCTCTGTCTTTATGAAAGTAAAGATCCACTTCACGGGGGGAAGGAAAGGCATTTTTCTTTCCAGCTCATTAAATTATATAGAGCACAAATGAGGCTCTGTGGTTTATTTCAGAATTGTATGAGCTAGGGCAGGAGGTGAAGTCAAATTTTCCCAAGAGAAAGGGACCTTTGGGATACTCCCATTTTCAGTGTGCTGCTCCTCTCTGTGCTATTGAACTGGAACATCGGCCCTTGTGCCGAGGCTCAGCACTTATGGGGGTTGCAGGGCAAGAGGGCACAGAGCCAAAAGAAGTGAACTCCCCTCCCAGGACAGCAGCAAGTGCCCTGCAATTGCTTCCTGTATCCCAGCAGCTGATACAGCTGAAACAACCTGCGTGCTCTCACCTAGATTTCTCTAGGTGGAAATCCTTCTACACCAGTCCTCAGGTCCTGCTCCCCCGCCTCTTGTCTCATTTATGCCGTGCCTCTTGCTCAAATAGCTTCCTGCTTCCACCACCAAATGACACTCATTCCACTGCAAATGGCCCCTTTGAAGTTGCAGAGGAGGGGCCTGGATTTTATCCATGGCACAGAATCCCAGCATAACTTTAACCCTTTTTTTTTTTTTTTTTTTTTTTTGGTGGGGCGAGAAGCAGCAGTTTCTGAACACGAGAGGAAGAAAAAATACAAAAACACATTTCAATCTTCAGTCATCAATTTTCACATTAATAAAGGGCTTCCCAGAAAAAAAAAAAAGGAGCTGCTGCTGCATCTGCTCATCCTTGCCTACAATTGTCTCACCAGCTTGAGATTTCCTCAGCTATGTCATCGTTTAGTCAAAGGCTCTTGCTTTCAAGGTCAATTATCCCTTGGTCCTGTTGCAGAGAGCTCCGAAGGAACTCTTCTGGTCTGACACCTACACTTCATGCCTACCCGTGGAGGAAAGGGAAGTGAAACTGTTAATTGGTTGTCAAGCAGGATGAAAACATTATTCCTTTGGCTTACTAGATGTTCACACATGAAAAAGCTTAAATGTTGTTTTGGATCTTTTTTTATCATTAAACAAATAAAAAAAGTTCTCGTGAAATCCCTTGAAGTCCAGAAAATCAGAGCATCTTGGTCTGAGTTTGAGGCTATATTTTTTCTATAATGACAATAAATAAAATTAAATGTTTTTCTGAAATGTGAAATCATTCCAGTTCTCAACGGGCAACATATAATTTTAAAAATGTGTCAAAGTCAGTCACAGGGAATTTTTGGAATGTTTACATTTGTTAAGGAAAGGTTTGGCAAAACACATTCTTGAAATATTTTGATTTCAGTAAATCTGACTCTTTACCAAAAAAAAAAAAAAAAAAAAAAAAATTGGAAAAAAAAAAAAAAAAGACTAACAAAACACATTACACTCCTGNTTACAGATGGCTCTTGGGCTATGCAGCTTATATTAAATGAAAAAAAGTCCTTAAACTGTAGTTCAGGTCATTGCTTAGTCTACACGTCTGTCAGTCTCCTTTTAACTCCTGCCATGTTTCTCAGATTCATAAGTGGACTCTTCCATCCAAAGCCCAACACAAATTCTACCACAGGTACAGGTTTTCAAATGCAAACTGGAATCATATCATGTCCACCCCCAACATGTCTCTTTTAATGTATGCAAAGTGGCTCACTGGGACCATACAAGAACTCTTTACAAAGAAAATTGCACACAACCCATAAAGCCATAATTAACAATTGGCACTGTGAAGGCACAGGCTCGTATATTCTGTAAGAGCAGAGATATTTCTGTAAAAAGATTATTAAAAAAAAAAAAAAAAAAAAAAAACCCCCAAAACAAACTCCAAACTGAAAGATTGCAATATATAGCACTAGAGACCTGTTTTTCAATTCATGGGAAAACCAAATAAAATGTATTATGATCCTCCTTAAGAAAACACATTATGTACACTCATATGTACACTAAAAGCTACATAAAACAAGCTCTTTCCAGTGTGTTACATGTTGGAAACCCTTAAAATTTCCCTTATAGTTTCATGCAATTTATTTCTTATAAACTAATCTCCTAGTTCCTCTTCCAGCATGACAAAGATGTTGTATCGCTATGCTGTTTGGTTTAGCAATGACAACAAGCCATAGACAACATCTAGTAAGTATACAAAGCAAATTTAATATTTTTGCATCCAAAATATAAAATCGTGCTGGAATGTACACACGGTCTTTTTTTCACACGAAATCACCTTCTGGAATCTCACTCTCCTTTCACAATTATATTGTCTCATTGCCTTTAATCAGAAATACAACCAATTGTTTCTGTTTGTTACACACTCAAACTCCATGCACTACCTGGTAGGTTATTTGCTTATCTACATGGCCTAAGTAAACTATTCCAAGCATGTCAAAAGATCATCAAGAAGCTAGTGACAATGCTAACTATTTTTTTGTTTGCTCCAGCTCTTTGGACAAGATTGGAATGCTAATCCTTTCCTCAGCAGATACTGCACATGGAGGAGGTTCAGCAAAGGTGGAAACATGGAGTGTAGCAAACGGCAATGGCACAAGGACCTAACAAAAATAAAACCAGGACTGTCAGAAAGAAGGTGGCAGAAAGCTTTTACTTCAGAATTTAATCTGAGAAGACAGACTGAGGTGTGAATGGTTTAGGCTACAGACTGGTTTTGGCACCTATTAGCAAAAAAGCCTACTGCCTCAGTAATATTTTTGGGGAACTCCTAAATCACTTAGAATCAACTGCAATATTAAAATTCTCCAGTGCATAAGTCTATGAGGCCTGATGAGATGCATCCTGGAGTCCTGAGAGAATTGGCTGATGTAGTTGCCAAGTCACTCTCCATGATATTTGAAAAGTCATGGAAGTCAGGGGAAACCCCAGGTGACTGGAAAAGTGGAAACGTTGCACCCATTGCTGAAAAGGATAGAAAAGAGGGTCCTGGGAACTACCAACCTCTCAGCCTCCCCTCTCTGCTTGGAAAGATCATGGAACAGATTCTCCTAAAAGCTGTGTTAAGGCACATGAAGGACAGGGAAGTGATTTGGGACAGCCATCACGGCTTCACCAAGGGCAAGACCTGCCTGGCCAGTCTGGTGGCTTTCTATGTGGGAGGGACTCCATCAGCGGATAAGAGTTACAGGCATTATTTAGCTGGACTCTTGTAAAGCCTTTGACATGTTCACCCACAACATCCTTCTCTACACATTGGGGAGAGATGGATTTGGTGAGTGGATGATTAGATCGATAAGAAAGTTGTATCCTTAAGTACCAGTCTGAGAAACCTAATGCAGAAATTTGAGCCTTTCATTTAAGAACCAGTGTCTTTATAATTTCTCTAAACTGCACAGTTACCAGAGAAATTAATCCTCCTGTTAAACGTTTTAAAAACTTTTCCAACATTTAACTGAAAATCAAAGCTTAATTTAGTATTTTGACCAATGTTGTGCTAGATAGTAATTTCTACTGTGTGAGTTTCATTGTATATTTAAGACCTCTGGGGTGGAAAACCACAGTGTTGGTAAGACTTTGCTGCTGGTACGATGATATATAATAAATATTGTAATTACATTTTTCAGCCACCCTTTTTCTATTTCCTTTATGAAAGGAACTGTAGATGGAAAAAGAAAGGAAAGTTACACTAAAGTTTGTGATCATGCATTTTCATAATGTGTTTTTAATTTATTGGTGTGGCATCATGTTCTCCTTCTATTAATTGTCTTCTCATCCCTTAAGTTAAATGATTTGTCCCCTATACATCAGAATTTGGAGAAATCTTAGTTACTTAAAAAACCCAGATATTACTAAAGAAGAGTTGCTTCAGTTTGCACAAGTACTGATTTTAAAATTTAATAAGATAGAATGAAACTTCTGGCTAAGTTCTGATTTTGTCAGAACTAATGATATATCCCTATGTATCAGCAGTGATGACCTCTAATCTCGCTAACAAAATATTTGTTTACAGAAAAGCTATTTGCAGGATTTAGCATAACTGACCACAGTATTTACAGCGAGGTGAATGTTTATGTTTAATTTGGAAAACTCATGATGCCTTTTTTGGCAACACTGGTAGTTTAAGCCTTTAACCTCCAACAAGCATGTTTTCAGCAGACTAACCTATAAACTGTGGGGTTTAAGAGCCCTTTTATCTGTTAATATGTCCAGAACCACACAGTTCCTGCCATGCAAGTCCGTGTGCCCAGGGGAGGTGTCAGCCTGGTGTCAGAGGAAGATGAATATTGCAGAATAGGTTTCTGGCAGAGGCAGAGCACGTTTACCTTCCCCTAGCCTGCCTGCATGCCGTCTCCTTGCCCTGCAGGAACTGATCAGTTCCTTAGCTGCAAGGAGCAATTCAGACTGCCCACCCTGCCAGAGTCATGTAGGCGATTGGTTTTGAGCTTTATGTGAGCGATTTCCATTTCCATACCAAGCTAAGGCCTTTTCAAAACAGTAGCCTAGAGAAGCTGGTATCCTCCAGCTGGGAAACCCCTCAGGCATTCACACCCCAAATTCTCAGTTGCATTCATCATTTGAGGAGTTTGTATGAAAACTCATACAAAAAAAAAAAGTGAAATTGTCCTGCCCTGTAGTGCATTGTAGGCAGGAATAACCACACAGAATGTGTCAGGTGCTAAACTAATGGTTGGACCCAATGATCTAAGAGATTTTCCAATGATTTTATGACTTTTTTTTTCCTTTTTGAGTGATTACTCTAATACCATAGAATGGTTTGAGTTGGAAAGGACATTAAAGACCATCTAGTTCCAACCCCCTGCCATGGGCAAGGACACCTTGCACTAGACCAGCTTGCTCAAAGCCTCTTACAATCTGGCCTTGAATACTTATACAGGTTTGTTTTAAAATTCAGAGCTTGAGTAAGAGGTGGTTTCTCTTACTTTTGGCCTGGCTTCTTCTGTGCTAACATTCTTGGTTGTCTGATAGGAAATTATTGCAAAATCCTCACTGTACGCTGGGATTTAGTTCATGTCCTACGTCCTATCTTCTGTGTGCTAAGAATGAAAGATTTGTGGCATTTTGGCAATATGTGTAAGGCTGGAGAACAAAAAACAGTGTTTGACTGTTTATTTCCAAACAATGCGTGTCTATGAATAACCATGCATGTCTCTCTAAATTTAATCTTTTGCTATTTATTAATCATATAATAGAGTCCTCAACATTAATTTTGTCTACGGCTAATGAAAAAAAAATTCAATTTTATTAAATGGATCAATTATTCTAAATGTGCTTTTACCAAATAAAAGCTAGACAAAAACTGTGGCTTTCTACAAACCAAGTTCTGCCCACTTGAGACTCAAAAATGAGAAGCCAGTCAGTGCATGTTATGCAATTAGTTCTGGTAAAAGTAGTCTTCTAATTTCTTGTACTCTTAAACTAAAAGAAGATACTTGATGGTTCTCTAAGCTGAATCATGCAGAGAATTCTGTAACCCCAAAGTTTCTTCTACACTTTCAAGAACATCAGTCAGACATCAGCTACATTAAGCTCCATTTATAGAGGTGTCATGGCCCAGAAAAATAAGCCATTATCAGAAATCTTCAGATTTAGGTCTCAAATTGGAGTGATGGTTTTCAGGGGGAAAAAAAGTCAGCTTTCAATTTGTTCTTATTCAAACAGGGGAAAAAATAGTATAATATCCCTTTTCATTGTGATTCCAAATAACAAGAGTTCTAATAACTACCAGCAGAGTGAAAGGCCACTGAATGTTATTTTATTGTTGCGTCTTTACTATAATGTTTACAGAATCTTAGCCATTTAGAGATGAAATGCAGCTTTGAAGACCCCCAGCCATGAGCAAGTCACCTTCAGACCTTAACACATTAAGTGTAAAACCTCTGCACAGAGCACAGCCCTGACAAGGGGGCTTGAGATCCTTTCTGAATGCAGGTGTGAAAGCTCACTGCAACACCTCATCATTTCAAGGTGAGTTAAGTAAACTGCCTTGTGTCAGAAGGTTTGCTGTAACTCACTGTCACAGATCTGTTCTGGTTTATTTGTCTGTCTGCGCAGTTTGCTACTTTTTTACCAGGAAATGGGTATGGGGGCCACAGTAACATTTTTGGAGAGAGGCTGTTCACAGCTGTTCCCCTAGCCCACTGCGGCTGGACAGTAGAGGAGACCCCACCACTGCACAGAGGTCCCCATCTGTGGGGGACAGAGGTCTCAGGCACCATGACCATCTGGCCCCCAACCCTGTAAAAACCATCCCTCCCTCAGTGAGAGGGGCCAGCATCAAGATTTGGGGGAAATATTCACAAAAAGGAACTGTCTTTCTCACGGCCTTGGGTGAGACCCTGAAATGATACAAGCAAGGCTAAGATTCACTGCTCTAATTCTGATTTAGAGTGCCAATAGCCGACTCTGCTCTGAGAGGAAAGAAATTTTATTTCATATTTGGAGAAATGCAATCTATGTTTCTTCATTGTGAGAGTACTACATTTTAAAATAAACAGAACAGAATAGTTTAAGAAATAAGGTGAGAACATGCTTTCTCAATAAATAAACAGAGCAGTGGGGATATGACTTGATGTGACTTTTCCTAATGGAATGCAATTTTGACTCTAAACAGCAAATCAGACTTGTCAGATGATAAAGGTTAGCCTTGCTGTTAAATACTATCGCTCTTTTGGCTTATGTTAAATACATCTGGTGAATAAAACAAACTATATAAGATGGATAAAAAAAAGCATTGAGAATACTCTCAAGCTATCTTTTGTAGGAGCCTGAATGCCACCAAACACTCCACTAAAGAGTCAGTCCTTGTGGCAACACTGAACCCTCGTGAGGGTTTGTGAGTCTTGTGAATCTTAAATAAGTTGTTTTATTAGGAAAGAGATGGAACCCTTTCCATGTCAATGCTTTAAGTAATAGTTCTGAGAGTATTGCCAAACACACCTTTCAACAAATGAGTCACTAAGTACACCAGAGGCTGGTTCCTGCAGAACAAAAGGGGAGCTGTGACATTTTAACTAAGTTTTACTTCTTCCTTTGGGCTAGGCCCATGCCTGATCACAAAACATGTTCACATCTAGCATGCAAATTTTCTTTCTCACCATGATTCCAAGCAATATAAATTATAGTTGTTTACATCAAGCCTCCACTCTTTTGAACACTGAGCTTCTCTTGACTTGGCTAGCAGAGAGCCCACAATGTAACCAATAAACTTCTTTCCCTAAGTTGTACTGACATCATCCTGGCTAAAAAAACAAGGAAGTAAGCTAATCAGAGATCTTCTGATTTATATTCTGTAATGAATACAAAGGGGCAGAAACCAAGGTCTTTTAAATGGAAACTGTCAGCAAAAAAGAAAACAGAAGAGAATTATTTTGGGAGGTGGCCAAGAAAGAGCAAAAGGGTCATGGGGGAAGAGGGGATACTAGAAAATGAAGGAATGATCTGAGAGATAATATATACTACTGCAATATTGTCCCACCTGGTAATGTTATGAGCTCAAAATATCATGCCAGTCAGACTTGAGAAAGGAATAATGGAAAAGCATTAAAAAAATTATTTTTGATTATGGGTCTGAACTCTGTAACATTATTTTTTGGCCCCAAAGAATAATCACTTAGAGAAAATATTAACCAAGTTAGAAAATAATTAGTAACTTTAGGTTGAAAAAGACTCTTCCATCTATTGGGCATTCTTTTTCAATGTCTGTAAATATATTTATGAGCCATTTTAATTTCTGAAGGCAGAATCTTACCTGCTTTCAAAATTTTGCTTTTCTTTTTGTTTTGTTTTGTTTTTCCTTTTTTCTTTTTAGAAGAACAATTCAGTTGAATCACTTTGAAATCTCAGCTCAACATACTGGTGCTGTCAACATTTTTTCTCCATAAAAGAGTCACATCTGTACTCATTAAGGGCAGGATTTACCTAAAGGAAAATTGAAATCCTTTGTTTCTAATGTAGGTTGAAATTCTGAACTCAGGAATAGCCCCACTGTGACTCTGGCACAGAGCTGAGTGCAGGTACACAGCCCAGGAATCTTCTCCCACAAGGACACTTCACTGTTCCTCACACCTCTCTGCAGGGATCCTATTGGACCATTATCTTTTCCTGTTCAAGTGCAGATCTTGAAGAGGTGTGGTGAACTGTGGCTGAAGCCACCTTTCTTCCACCGTGAAGAAGGACATTAATCCTTAAGAGAGGCGTCTCTGTGTGACCAGAAGTGTGTCTGAGGGTGCATGAAGTGGGAGAGAGAAATTTGCTCTTGTGACTCAATGACAGAGAAATTTCACTGGCAAGAGAATCACGGAACCACAGGATGAGTCAGGCTGGAAGGGAACACAGTGGATCATCTCATCCAACCCCCCTGCTCAAGCAGGGTCATCTCAGAGCACATGGCACAGGATTGTGTCCAGGTGGTTCTTTGATATCTCCAGTGAGTGAGACTCCACAACTACTTTGGGAAATCTGTTCCAGTGCTCGGCCACCTGCACAGTAAAATTCGGGTGGAACTCCCTGTGCATCAGTTTCTGCCCTTTGCCTCTTGTCCTATTGCTTGGCACCACTGAGCAGAGCCTGGCTCCATCCCCTTGACATCCTCCCTTCAGGTACTGATAGACATTGATGAGGTCCCTCTCAGTCATCTCTCCTCAAGGCTGAGGAGGCCCAGCTCCCTCAGCCTTTCCTGAGGCATCTATAAGCACATGGATTCAGAAGTTAGGATTTTACAAATTTGTTTTCACTTGATAAAATAAAAGAGAACTAGTTCTTCATCCTGATGCCTTCTGCAAGGTTTGTCTCCTGATGCAGATCCTCAGCTGCACTAGTTGACCTGCTGTGACGTAGTCTCCTACCCCTTTCTTAAGTGTCCCTAATAAAGTGGAGAAAAACAGCTCTGCTATTCTTCCACAGAGATACTCCTTTCAGAGTGATACTTCCCAAGATGGAAACAGTGGGTCAAACACCATAATTTTCTTTGTAGGTAGTTGATACAGGTCTCAGCTGGCCCTTTTATTAGGCTTTTTCTTTGTTACCTTACCTTTGGCATGACACAGGAAGATCAAAACAACTTAAGCACCTCAACACCCCCTTTGGAGACCAACAGATTTTTCAGCAAGGTGAGCAGGTTTACCAGCAGTAAGATCAATTCTGCTGAGCCTTCTCATACCAGTATTTGGGTTGAGCTGCTGGAGGAAGAGTGGCATGCCCGAGGGTACAGACTGGTCAGCATTACTCCTGTGCCCATAACTGCAAGGATTGCCTTCTCTGACAGTATGGTGCAGCGAGTGAAAGGAAGAATGAGGCATATACGTCCTTAAACACATCACACGCACTTTTGCCACTGAATCTGAGAATGAGGGTCCTGGAGAGAACTGCCAATACAGGAATACAAAGAACTCTACTTTCAAAGGAAAAGGGAAAGGCAAGGGAAGAAAAATGCAAGCTAAATGAGTTGTTTGGGAAGACACAGAAATAGAAATCCTTTTCTTTTTTTAAAAAAAAGTCATATTTAAGCCAGAAAACAGTGGCACCAACTATAAGAGTTCGACCCTAATGGAAACAAAGTATTAAAGAAAATCAGCTGATCCAACAAAAAAGAGTAAAGCATCTATTGTAGGGAGTTTTAATATATTTTGCTTTGGCCTGAAATCAATAATCATTTGGAAGGCAGGATTTGTTACCTGTCTGATAAGACAGCTCTGCAAACAGTTGTAAAAGCTGAAGGGCTAGGCATCTTGCAACATGGTATGGAAGACATAAATGTACACATAATCATAGATGTTCAACAACTGGAAGTACAGTTTCTGCCCAAACCGGTGATAATGGTGGACTGTAGTAGTGAAACTGACTGGACAGCGAAGCTGGATGTGCAGTAATGCTGCAGAGTGTTAAATGATTCATTTTTATAATGGTTCCACCCACAGGAGTTACTGATTTAAGTCTGATAATAACCCTCTTTCACACTTGTGCTATGTTGCAGTGAGTATATGGTACGCTCCAGGAAATGCAATCATTGCTAAGATACCCACACACTATCTGCCAAGAAGATATGTGACCTGACTCCCAATATTGCAAGAAAATTCAAAGCACTGTTTTGAGAAGAACTGTAGTAAACCATTGCACGTTCATAAGCAACTGTTAATTGCATCATGTTTCTGAAACTGCTTTACCAGTTTTACTAATGGAAACATTTGTTTAGGTTTTATAGTCAGTCAGTCTTCAGTTCTTATTTCCTGGCATTCTGCAGTACCATGCTTGATGTTGATGTCTCTTCAATGTCATTTTAAAAAGTCTCACACTCAGCTGCTTACAGTGAGTAGGAGAAAAAAGCACCTCATAGGGCTGCCTTTTGTGAAATACACAGGCCCATCAAGCAGTGACTGATACGAGTTCAAATGTGCTATGGGAGAAGTAGCTTGCTGACTTTTTCTCTAACACAAACACAGAAATAAAACCAGTGATCACTAGAAATTTGAGTTACTAGTTTGATACACCCTTTATACCCTCTACAGATCAAACAGATCACCTAATGAAGACTTTCTCATTATTCATTTATTAGCCACAGCAAAACTTTCTAGCAGGCAAAGCCTTTCTGCCTTGCTATAAAGTTGCTTTAGTTCACCTGTTAAGGAGAAACAGAAATCTTATTCAGAAGTCTTTAAATATCTTTCCATTTGCATGACCTCTTTATTGCCTTCAAGTTTCTTGAGTGTTGTACTGTACTGGTACTGTTATGTTAGACTTGTGAGAGCTCCAGACACAGCCATGGAAAGGTCTTTTTCTGTGCTGTCACTGACACACTTGCTGTCTTGCTCCTGGGAGGTTGTGCATGGAGGGCTTCTTGCTCAGCTCACATTTACAAGCACCCGTTCATGTACTGTGTAAACCCTCTGCACAGCACTGAGTGCAGCTCTTCCAGACATCTATGATTTAAAGGTATGGAATTTTTACTTTTTGCTTGCAGGAAAGATGATAAGAGCTGCTAAATAAAAATACACACAATAAAGAAAACAACAGTCTATTTCTAATAAATAACATCTGGGCAGAGCTGCATTATAGAATTTTAATATTAAAATTTTAGTATTTGCAGCATGTCTTGAATGACGTCAGTCAGACCACTCATCAATCTTTTGAGGAATAAAACAAAACTAAGTCATAAAGCAACATCTTGGGCTAGTTATGGCATTGCTGATGTGCAGCTGATGGAACTTTTCTGTATTACATCAAATCAGACAATGAACTCAGAATGCAAGCTTGCAACATTGCATTATGAGTGGAAGTCCTCCATTCTAAACAGTCAGAAAGAGGTAAGTGCATTCCAGCAACATTTGGCTATGCTGCTGTGTGGTCAAAAGCATGGGTTGGCTGTTATGGGATGTACCAAGGCTGAGATCGTCTTTATTTTTCTGATCCCATGCATCAGCCTTATCCCTTATTACTGAACTTGTGTTCTCTGAGCTTGACTCCTTTCTGTCCAGTTTGACATCTTGCTCTTGTCAGTTGGAGATCTCATGCTTCATTGAATGTAAGAATGTGTCTTGTGTATTGCTGACAACCTTCATTCCATATCAATAGATCATAAATGTGATGATCTATCCAGCTGAAATCTTCAAGGCCTGAACAGTTGGGTGCTTCGGTACTGCAGTACTTAAAACTTGCAAACATGCAGAGTTTTTGTTGTATTTGTCAAGCTGGACTTGCACCTGCTCTTGCTTTGTAAACAAAACTAAAAATGCTGTTGCAAAAGTCTTTCCCAAGCTGTTTCTTGGTGGAATCTTTGAACTTCCAGCCTCTGTGTATTAATTCCTTTCCTGTTTGGTACAAGTAAGATAATTCTTTTTCCAACCCATTTCGTTGGTATCTCAATTGTACCAACAACTCTTTTGTGCCATTCAGAAAAGAGCAACCATTTATTTCTTAGTGTTTGTGGTTTGGGGGAGGAAGGCAGCTGGATATACCGTACACTTTGAGAAGAACTCTTTACATATCCATCAAATATTTATGTTATCACATATCACTGATGCCAGTGCAGGAAACATGGTCCTATCTGATTTTGTTTCATTTATGTGGGAATGGATCTAGCAATCTCCCTTTTTAAAAAAATATTGTACTGCCCCTCTCCTTCCATGTAATTCATTCGACATTCAGCCATGTGGTACCATGTTCAGTAGCCTCATCTTCAGATGAGCACCTTGAAACTTTATATTATTAATTTTTAAGCTGGAGCAGGGATAAGATTTATATAGGATAAGATAATTTCCTTTCTTTGAATCTCAGCTGACTATCTTGAAGGCAAATGCTGGCAGAATCTCTTTGCATTTTCTGCTTTTTCCTTTATGTCTCATTTTTCTTGGTTGTTTCTTGATCATATAGGCCTCATAAAAAATGATTATTTTTAAGAGCAATCTGAGACACTTCAATAGTAGGCTCTCAGCAGGGATCAGTGACATCTGAGTAATTCCTTCCAGCTTTGGCTGACATGACAGGGATATGACTGGCAAAGAATTAATGCAGTTGCTAGGTAAGTAAAAGAAGAGAAGATGGTCTCTTTTTGGACTGGAAATTGAAAAGTCTGTAGTTCTGTCAAAAAAACACCAAACAGACACTCTCATATGTTGCATTCCACAAGCAAAAGTGTGTGCCTATCTCATCCTGAATGATTAAGAAAGTCAGCTGATTTGCTACTATGTGTCACTCTTACATCACTGCATTGCAATGCTAATAAATGTTCCCTCATCTTTCTCTTGCATCTTATCACTTACATCAGTCCTGAGGTACAGGAGGTTCCTGCTAAGTGACTTCTCAATATACAGGTTTTCCATCCCTACCACCAATTATTTATGGGTGATCTCTGGTTTTTTCCCTTACATTTAATTCTCATTAATTTTAATTAGACTCAGACTAAGCTCAAACCCTTTAGCAAAATTTATAAGAAAAAGGAAAAGAAACATAGCATGCTTGCCAGATGAATTTTCCCAGAGCTCTCACAGCTCTAATTTACACTACAGACACACCAGGATGTGGTAGGAAGAAGCCTTGCGTTTCCTGCTTGTGCATGCTTTGGATGCATGACCTCAAGATGTCAAAAAGTCAGTGGGTCATGGGGAAAAGTCCGGCTTTGTGGGTTATGCTTTCTGGCTTGCAGATACGAAGCACGTAAACAACTTTTGAAGAGACAAGATTTAGTTTTAACAGCTAAAGAAGTCACTGGGTTTCCTTTTCTGCTCTGAAAAAGACTTACATGTTTCAGCCTAAAACTTCTTGATTGTTTCAGCTTTTCATTATGTAAATATAACAACAGGGAAAGTGTGTCATAAAATGACATACTAAAATCCAGAAAAAGAATTTATCAGCATTTAATTTTTTTAAGAATATGCGTGGTTGATGAACACTCCCCACAGCCAGATTTTTAGATTTGTCCTTTCTTTTGATTATATGCCATGAAAAAGTGAGTTCTGTTCAGTTTCTAAACTGTATTGAGCTCTGCAGGGGTAAGGAACCTTGATCAGATTTAACCTTGGTGGCCTGCCATCCAGATTAGAAAGAGCAATCTTAATGGGTTGCAGGTGCAGCTAAACGGCATCATTAATGTGGTGGAAGAGACCCTCAGGGGCTCCTAAAAGTTTCTTATGAAAATCCACCCTCACATTAAAGGACTAAGATGATTTCCTTGCTTTGTAGAAATCACGTTTTCAGTGACTAGAGATGTCTCACAGCAGTACTTCTGGAAATCAGGGTCCTTTGGCTTATCAAGGACTTGACAAAATATCTCATATACCATTTCTCTGCAGCTGTTGGAATAAAAGAATTGTTTCAGTTGGAAAAGACCTTCAGGATCATCTAGTCCAATCATTATGCAGAGGCATTTCCATAGGGGCATGTCTGCAGTCCAATGAAAAAAATACACACTCTCCTGCACCTCAGGATGTAAGCAATAAGATGTGAGAGAAAGATGAGGGAACATTTAATAGAATTGCAATGCAGTGATGTAAGATTAACAAACACTAGCAAATGAGTTGATCATCTTCACTGTTCAGGATACGATAAGCACATGTTCTTGCTTGCAGAATGGGACTTATGAGAGTGTCTTATTTTGACAGGACTACAGACATCTTGCTATGGAAATGTTCCAATGAACCAGGACATTTCTGTCTTTCCCTGGCCTGCCTTAAAAGTTATATCATACTGAAATGTGACTCCAAAAATAACCCACCGAGAAGGATAAATATATTACAGGAGAAGAAACCTCTGAGGAGATCTGATGGACAAAACATACGGCCTCTTTGACTCCAAATGTAATTCCAAAAGGCCTCTTTTTCTCTTACAGAGAAACCAAATTAAATGTATTTCCTATGTTTTCAGTATTCACAGTGTCACACTTGTAGTTTGGAGATGAAAATAGAAACTGTCAGAGAGATGCAGTTTATGAAATGGTGATAGTATGTCATACTTAATGCACCAATCTAAACTAGCAGTGACCTGGCACCTTGTTCTTAGTAAATGGGAAATTGCCATATGGAATTTCCAAGAGATTGCAGTCTGCTGAACCTCACAGCCTGTTACTCTTCTGACTGCTTACATCAGTTGCTATAATCAGTAGCCCTGAAAAATATACTGAAGACTTGATCATGGTAATTATCGTCCTTCATACACAAATTCCTTTTAGCCATGCCTGACATACACTTGGAGTAGGTAAATATTTACCCTGCTAAATGCTCTTTCACCCAAAGGTGAAGGCCATTGGCTGCATTCACATTCCACAGCACTTGGTCCTGGGTCTCTCCTGGGCCCTGTTGGGTATCCTCAGGCCATTAGACAGTTATTATTTTCTGTGTATTTTACTCAGTTCAAAGGGTCTGAAACGCTGTGAGGACTGTGATGGCGAATATCAGCATTACTGTTTTATGCTGTTGAGCCCTGCATGCCCTGCATGTGTTGGAGGTGACAGAGTGCAAAGTGTCCTAGAAGACTACAAATGCAGGACTGCACAGTCTTAGCCACAGTGCTTATTTGTCATGGTCCCTGGAGTCACATTCCCGCAGAGCTGCACCTGGGGTTTGTTTCACAAGAGATGCAGCTGATTGACTCTCAGTGGGAGCTCAAGAGTGAGTAAGGTTTGTGCAGTGCAGTGCAGGCAGGCAGTGATGAGGACCAGAGAACAAACTGCAGATCCAAGCACCACCTGGCAGTAGTGAACACAAACACACATTTGTTGAAGCCCTGATATTGGCTGGACTTTTTAACACTCATCAAAGCTATGTACTGTTTATGCTCTTGCAGGCAAATCAAAAAGTTACAAAGGAAAGCCTTAGGGACAAAATCTGTTCCCTCAGAGATCTCAGGGGTACTGGATGGCTGCATTGGGACAGCTTTTCTGTGAACACTGTCATTGACTTAAATGCAAAGGATAAGCTTGCACGAATTTTTCAGAGAAGCAATTTTCCTCATAGACAGGCTATTCAATATTTAATTGCTGATAATGGGCTAAGATGCTTCTTATATTCCTTTTAGATAATATTATGAGTATTATGGAGTATGCATGGAGGGGAAAAAAATTAACACCACCTGATCCAGCCTTATCTTTTATCTCTTCTTATATTTTTATTGTTTAAACCAAATAAAATTAGACCTGTTTAAATTACTATTGGGGGTTTTTTGTTAGGTTTTTTTTCCCTAAAATTATCACCTTCATTCTATTTAAAAACAGCAGTGAGAGTAAATTTGCCTCTTATTTATTTTTCCGTCTAAGTAGCTCCTGGCATTAAAAAGACTTTTATTTGTTACAGGTATTCTCGTACACACAGATTTCACCTCCAGCTGCACTCTAGTGTTTAGGTTGCTTGGGCAGGCAGTACTTTTATTACTGCATTCTGATATCAGGGACACAAGGGTGAATTTTGACAGTCAACATGAGGAAATGGGACTGTTCAGAGTTAGTTCTGCTCCCATCAGAGCAAATGCATTCCCTTCATCACCACAGCCTGGGTTCTCTCACCACTGAGGTCTCCAGGGGTCTCCAGCAGCAGAGTAAGACCCAATATAAGCTGCCTGGTTTAGAACACTTGTGGATGTATTATCTTGCAGTACTGGCAGGGCATTAATAAGTGTCCCATTGCTTCAGGGCCTTTCACATCAATGCTACTCCAAAGCCTTTAAGCAATTTGGGCTATTTATACAATGCCAATGTTACATATGGTTTCACAAAGAGTCACATACTCTTTGTAAGAGAGCCTGGCATGGTCCACATGGATCTGGTACCTTCTTTTATTCTTAAATTTCTTTTGCTCCGGTTTGGGTCTTACCTGTTTCAAACTGAAGTGGACTGTGATATGGTATCCAACCTGACTGCCAAAATCAGAGCATGGGATCTCAACAAAAACTCACTGTGGTGTAGGTCAAGTTTGGCAGTAATTCAGTGGGATTTGGACCAGGTACTCTTGAGTTTCCTCTTTCATACTCAAATTTTGCATCCCTGTAATGCCTTTGACTTCTTTGGAAGGTACCCGGATCTGCAGGAGTGAGAAGAGAAAAATGCTTCCTTTTGTATTTGTTTTCTTTAAACATTTTCTCTTACATTGTTTCAAATCCTTTTGATTTATAGATCAGCACACACCCAAAACCAGTCCCTGGAAGCGACAAGGATTCGGAGGCTTGTTTGCACAGCTTTAGACCAAAGTCTGCTTAACTGTGAGAAATAACATTTTTGTAGGCTGTTACTTCTTAAAGAGCTGCTGGTGCCTTCTGGAAATCTTTGAGGAATAGTTTGTTTAGGAGTGAATCTGCTTAGGTCAATATACAATCTTATTTTTCTGGTCTCTGTGTGCTAACAGTCTCAAGCAAAACAAGGAGAAAAGGTACGCAAACCCATGTAAAAAGAACAAAGAACAGAAATCTTATTTAATTATTAGAATCCGTTCATGGAAAAAAGTCAAATATTCACACAAATGATGTAGCCTTAACAATCTATTTTTAGAAAGAGACTAAATCGCTGAGTTTTTCAACTGGAGCAGAGAGCATTTCAAATTACTTTTTCGTTGTACAGAAACAACACTTTTCTGTTGATATAAATAGTCTACACAGGCATCAACAAATAGATGGCATGTAGACCAGCAGAAAATGTGGCAAAGAGGCCCTATATCTTCTAATACTGTTCTCCTTAGGAAACTCAGATTTCACATTACTCTTAATCAGAATTAAGATGTAACAGGGGCATAACGTGGGGAACTAATTCTGCAAGCCAATGAAGCATTTCCATAGGTGAGGAGACTTTTCTTGACATAAAAACTTGCTGTCCATGCTTTTATTGCTGCCCCAACATTTCTGCAAGAGGCTTGGTAGGTACTACAGCAGACTTCATTGCTGCCAGTGACCGTTTGATCATCTAGGAACATGTGCATGTGGAGTAGAGGAGAATATTCTTGAAATTGCCTTACTTTAAACTTTGAAGCAGTCTGACATTCAGATTCTGCTTCTCAAGATTTTTACTACAGCTACTCTTATGCTAAGTCCATCTCAGTATAGAAATGGGTCGATAATCTTAGCAGTGGAATTTCTCTTCCATTTCACTCATTCCCTATTGAATTTAAAACACAACCCTCTCTAACCTTTTACTGATTTCCTTCCTCATACTTAATCATTGAATTACAAATTGCATCAAGACAAAAAGCACGACTCTGAGAATCATATTGATCAGCCAGTTTCTTGTTCTTTCACCACCTGCCCCAATTAAGACACTCAGAGCACTGAGAGTTTTACAAATTCCCTGCCAATAGTTTTTAACCAACACAGTTTTGCAATCGTAAGTGATGTCCAAAAGCTATGCGGGGAAACAGCCTCCTACTATGCATTGTAGAAACGGAAACAAGTAACATAACGCATGTATGTAACTCTCCATTTATCATTGCTCAATAACACATCAACTTTTAGCATTGCATTTTATGAGAGCTAATGAATTCCAGTATACTGAGCTCTAAGGACGTGGGAGAAGTCAGTATCTTAGCTGGGTCCTGATGTTTCTACTTAGTTTAACTCAGCTCTTAGTGAAAATCTCTTGTTGAAGTCAATGAATATTTAACTTAAAAAACAATTGAATAAGGACAGAGAACTAAATTCAACATTCATTTGGTTAAATGTCTTTTGGCTCAAGAACAGCAGAATTGGGCCTTAAGCAACATTTTCAGGAAAAAAAAACCCTGAAAAAAACTCAATAGCTGAATTCACGAATTTCCTATATTAACCAAACAATGTATTATTGCTGATGTCAGTTTCCTATGGGAAAGTTTGCAGTCACTGCTCTGCATGGGAGAGAACACTGAACAGTCACATCCATGCAATACAATCTACATGAGTGCTCCCATTTTTTTTCCTTAACCACTGGTAAATTAAACTGTAAAAGAGAGCAATTTTATAATAGCTTTCTATCAGTTTTATCAGTTTCGAGAATCTCTTCTCAGAACACAGCCCTGCCTGACCTTGTGTCAGTCAGGCACATCTGCCTCATTTCAACATCCACATCAATATGCTACTATAGGACAAATCTTTAAGTTGATCACTGCCTTCAGGGTCAGCTTAGCCTTCAAATTATATAAATACTTCCTATTCAAATCCTGTCTTTATTTCCCTGAGAAAAGCTGAAGCTAACAGTAGTGATGCCTAATCTGTCCTTTTTTATCCAGATGTGAATAACAAAACCAAAATTACTCCACACCCTGAGGAAACAAAATGGCTTGTTTACCTTAAAATAACGTTGTCATTTTTCTTTAAGATGAACATGTTTTGTCTGCTCATCAGGAAACAGTTAACTGAAACATGGGGTCCTCTCCCAAAGTTTTTCAGATGAGCAAAGCTCAGACCAAAGTCCATATGGTATTCACCCATAAACACAGACACACGACAGGAAAAATGCATTTTAAGTCTGTGTGCTGTGTGTTTTGGAAGAAGTTTGCCAAACAATTATGAAAAGAATTCGGCTTCCTCATAGCACCCTGGGAATGTACTCAGACACTGGATCGGTTCTCATTTGTCTTCAAAGAAACACTGAATAAGCCCCATTTTTTATGGAATAGTGTTTATAACATAATTTTATCTCTTATTAGAGATGTCTTTCTTTGCCAATGTTACTTTTAAATAGGATGATTAATATTTAAAGTCACTTAATTATCACATGTTAACCCACTTCCAGAACCGGTTACAGCTACCCTTTGATGTATAAAGGAGCTAAACCCACCACTGTAGCATTCTCCTGAAATGAAGATGTTGGGAACATGAAAAGGAAAGTTTTTTTCTCTTTTATTCTCCCCTTTTTGAATGAACAACTTAAATTTCTCAGCATTGTTAGGCTCATGTCCGAGCACCTAGTTTTTGAAATACTTCATTTCAGTTTGTCTAAGCTACTTTTTTTTCCAGCAAGGTGTCAGTTATGTTAAACTTTTGAATCAGTCATGCTGGGAATTTCCACATGCAGGCAACAATATTGTGCAGAGGCTGCTTGCCATTTGCCAACCTAAACTTCCAGTTGTTTGCAAAAGTCATGTTACATAATACTTCCCACTATTAACATTAGAAAAAATCACTATGCAAACAGGTGTATTTCTCCTCTTGGTTTCACACCTAGCTCCCAAAAGCATTAGCGTATAGGTGAGAAGTTGTCAAATGGAAAGGCTTGTTAGGGGAAAGGAGACTTTACAAAGCCCCTCTGGATGAAACAGCGGAATCATCCCATCTCTCTCTGGGTACAAATGGATTGAGTGGCTGTAGATTTCTAGTCCCACTGCTGTCCCTTGCTGCACTGTGATAGAGGATTAAGGATAAAAATGAGAGTTATGCCCCCTCAATACTATCGAAATATAAAATTTGTATGTGATGGGGTTGGCAGATTGGATAAAAAGCTATTCAAATTTTCTGCAGCCTATATATCTGAAAAATTCAATTAATTTAATGGGTAGGGCTAGCTTCAGTTTTCTGAGACTCTCTGTTCTTCCATTCACGCATCTACAAAAGACAGACAGTTGCAACATAACTCTAAAGAGCATGAAATGCTTTAATTGCTGTGAATGGAAACATCAGAAGAAAAACATTCCTAAAAGCATTCTTTGCAATACCAAAAGAGATAAGGTTGAAGAGTAATCTAGGACAACCTACCTAAGCTTTCTAAGATAGGCTACAGTTTGCTGGTGTTCACGTCCTGTATTAAAGTGCTTTCATGGACCAAAGTCATACTACCAAGGAATTTTTTAGATACCAAATGATATCTAAAAATGTGATTTCTATTATGCAGAATGCATGCTGAGTACTGTTACACATTAGCTACCCAGACAGAAATTTGGGGGAAGTGAGTCTCCAAGTCTCTCATGCACTTGAGCTTTAATGTAAATGTTAAGGAAGCACTTAAGTGCTATTCTTAAATCTGGCACCAGACCTTCCTTGGTCTAATATCTATCTCACTTGCTGAGATATAAAGTTCTTTCTCTATTTATGATTAGGTACTCAGATAATCTGGAAAACTAAGCAGGGCCTGGCCAGTCCTAATGGTTTTGACACAGTCTTGACCACTAGCCCCAAATGTTGTTTTACTGTCAAACTGGGAGAGTAGTATGACTTAGGGAGGAGCTACAGGTCTTCCTCATAGTGCCCAAGTACAATGCAGGAGCCAGCAGTTCTGTAGAATGAAGGGCCAGCATGGCATGCCAGACATCCTCCTCTCCTGCCACCCCAACCCAATGGGCTTCTCACCTGCTTGTTCTCCCCAGTGCTCCCACATAGCCTGCATATCCTCCCGCATGATAGGGAGTGGATGCACAGCAGTTTCTTGCTATAAAGACATCATTTTCCTGGGATGCAAGACCACGTATTTTATTTCAGATACAATGAATTCAAATACAAGACACCTTGGGTTTATAGGGGCCACATGTGGTACAGGGCTGAGTGCTAACTTCTACAAATAGAATTTCATCTGTGTTCAGCAATAGAAGTGTAAGTCCAGGTCTAGATTCCCCAAGGACAGAAGAACAGGGTCCTAAATGGTTAGTCCAGATGATGCAATTCTACTTCTTGTAAAAGAGAGTAATCATTCTCAAGGTACATAAAAAGCTTTTCTACAGACCAGGTGGCTTATTCCATAAAATCTGGATTGTTTGCCTTTATTCAGGTGCCTAAATTTTACTGAACAAGGCATTTATTTGCCTACGTGTTATTCCATGTTTACCCTGGAGACCTCTTGCATTGAACAAACGATGGTATAGCTGAGAAATACAGTAGAAGGTGAATGAATATGAAAACACATGATAACAAAATGCTTTTATTGCAATGGTAAAGTTAAAAGGCAAAGAGTATTTCTACAAAAATGCATCTTGATGCTGCAATTTGCTTATAATGAATTATTCTAAATAAAAGTTCTCCCATGCAATTCATTGGAACATTGTCATCCTGAGATACTGCATTTCCCTCCTTTCATGTAAAAGCAGTACAGAGAAGGCATGGAAACTAGTAATATTCTTATGTCTGGGCTATAACTTGACTGTCACCCATCAAAAATTGAGTTTGGAGGAAAATAAGACTGTGTCAAATAAAATTTTCCCAAAAAATAGAAATGGAACATGATTATAATCCCTTGTTTCTCATTCTGTCGTCCTTTCTGTAAATTAATAGCTACATTTGAAAAAAATCCTACGCTTTGTGTCTTACAACTACTAGAAGTAGCCCTGGTCAGGTGGGGGATAATACGGGTGTCGGGCTTAATCTAA
This sequence comes from Pachycephala philippinensis, assembly GCA_013397055.1. NCBI lineage: Eukaryota > Metazoa > Chordata > Aves > Passeriformes > Pachycephala > Pachycephala philippinensis. Next base: position 625,938 of record VWZT01001708.1, read on the forward strand.
AACACACAAAAGTGTGCAGGGCTCCTGCAGTTGTTTGTGGCATAATTTTCATACCAGATTGGACAGAAAAGAGCAATTTTTTATATGCAGTGACCTAATGGGATGAGAATGGAGCTGAAGAGGAAGAAGTCAGTACAAGGTCTGTGCTGAGGAGATGGGAAATTTAAACGTGTGAATACAGAGTAAAATGCTCCCTTTCTCAAAAGCATTAAGCTACTGTTGCCACCACAACACAGTAGTAGTTTTCGGACAGAGAATATCTCTATCTCTTACCAACCCTGTAAGCCATCACTCAGTTCAACCACTCTGAAAAGAAACCTGAAACTCTCCTCCCTTAGCTCACCACATACAGAACAGAATCTGATGGCTTCATCCTTTCAAAGCACTCTCTTCCAAGCACAACAGAATTAACAACAAAACTGAAAATAACAAGATTTTAAAGTCTATTCTCTGTCTTCTCTTCTTACAGTGTGTTCTGTATGTTCACAACACACATATCTCCACTCTGCCTGCAAACTACACAGAACAGATGGTCCTTATGGCAGCCCAAAAATTAAACCTGCAGCTTAATCCCTAGAAAGAATCTGATATACCACAGTTCAGTGCTGATTGATGTTGTTCTTAGAAAGGAGAAACCACAGAGGCAGAAACACTTATAAAAATATCCACAGCAAAAGGAGGCAATATCCAACGGACTGGAAAGCCTTTCTGCTAAAGTTTTTTCCTCATTCTTCTTTAGTCCTTTTCCATTAGCACATGATGTCATCTCTTACCATCCCTCCCTTGCCTAGTATTAAACTAGCAGATCACACTCATCTTCACCTTGCTCCTGACAGTCCTGATGGCAAAAAAACCCACAGCACAGCGTTGAAATGAGACTCACTAGAGAAACATACCTCTCATTGCTTCAAAATGCTCACATATATCCATGAAAGCATCAGGATGTCTTACCCAGACAACCTCATTTGCAATCAGAGCTCCAGCAGTTTGCCACAACTAAACTGCTCTCCACAGCCGGGCAGAAGACAGGTAGTACAGCCAGAGTGCTTGCAAATGCTTTGCTGGCACTGCTGGGAGCAGGCAGGCAAGATTAAGGTTACCTAGAGGGGTCCATAACAATGGGATTCTGCTTTGCAGTGAATCCTGGATTGAACCCACAATATTTGCATATATAAAAATGAGTAATTTACCTTTTACCAGATTATTCTCAGAGAAGAGCCAAGCTGACTGTTTAAAATTGAGTTGTATTAGGATGAGACAAAACAAAAAAAGTCTTGAGAATGTTAAAGGCTGAAAAGAGCTGAAGCACTAGCTGAGGTATTTTTAGACTTTAAGCTCTCCGGGGCAATGATTGTCTGCTGTTGAGTGTTGTACAAAGCTGAGCATACTGCTAGCTCTAAACAAGCACAACATCTCTACCACTGAATATCTTCACATCAGTAAAAGTAGAAAATACTGATACAAATAAATATGAAGACAGAAATGCTTTACTCAGAGACAACATCTGTAAATCAAAGTATATAAAAGAATTCCCTTTCCAAAATCTGGAATAAACATGCAGCTTGATCATGCATTTCCAGAACAGTTTGCCATATGTACTGTCTATTTACTGTAGACCAAAGCAAGCAAACTTCCAGGAAATAACTGCCGAAGTGTAAGAGCTGATAATTGTAATTCCAAAGATAAAGATTTTCTAATGTTTCTGACTCAGGTCAGGCTACATTAAATTGCATCAACTAGAGAATACCATCATTGAAACAAAAAAGAAATTACCAGTTGAAATTTCTTTTGAAAAGGCAAAGAATTCCTAATCAAGAGCATGATTTTGCATTCCTTTGCACCTCAGGACATCACAATTGTGAAAACTGGGCAGCATGGAAAATACTACAATTATATACCATAATTCTCTACTCATTTACATTAAAAATCTATTTTTCATGTGCCATACAAAAATATAAATAACTTCACAAGAGGTAATCATGCTCCTGGTGCTTTCCAAGACAATAATAGTCCATTCAATAGTAGTTTTAAACCCCAGGCATTGCAAAACACAAATGGGATAAGAGAATGTATTGTTCAAACTGAAAAACAAAGGAAGTTAATCAAAATCCTTACTTGACTACAGCAGACTTCAGATATCAGCCTTGAGTGGTATTTCTTAACCACTGATTAATGAGTAGACACCTGAAAAAAAAGACTGTCAAATTGTAACTTGTTTGCTTAAACAGCACAAAAGTCATTGTAGAAAAAGAAGATATTACCATAGATTTTATGCAAAAAGACAGCTCTTCAAGAGAGCAAAGCTACTTCTATCTTTTAACCCTTCAGACAAGATGGTTTCAAAGATATTGGTCAGAAAAAGAATTCAGGTGTATTATAAGGAAAATAATTACAGGATTTGAGTTCTAAAGGAATCTGAAACACATATTTACACTTTCAGTAATTTGTTCAAGACATTTAAAAATTAATTGCAATGAAATATTTAGGAAAGGAGAAAGCAACGTCTACGAGGCATAGGTTTCCCAGGAAAAATATGGGAATCATCAAACAACAGAAGTATTCCCTGAAGTAATTGGGAAGATGTTAGAAGTATCTCAGTGGACTTAATTGTTTAACTGTGTTCATCCCCCATGTTCTTGTGGAGAATACAGAGAATGACTAATTTCTGAGATCCAGTTTATTTCTTTGTGAAAAAATGTCATTCCACTGACTTCATTCCAAAGATTCTGAGGTTTGCTATGAGGAGGAAAAGGGGGGAAAAGCGTGATTTCGTCACACTCTTCAGCAGCTTCTGGTTCAGGCTGTATCACATACATATGTACACAGACACAAATCTGCTTTGGACAGACACCTGAAGAAGGTCCATTAGCTGCAAAAAAACTAGACCAGCTTCATCTGTGCTGTCACAGAGCACAGAGGGGAGCAGAAACCCTGTGCTAGAGAGTGCTGCAGAGCCTGAGCAGGCTTGTACAGGGTGCCATGAGGTGCAAGCCTCCCCTGCTCTCTAGGAATGTGTTGACAAGTAGCATTGCAACAGTGCTCAACATGGCTAAGCAATTACTCCTAGAACCACTGATTATAGGCAATGCTCTCTCAAATAGGAGAAATCAATATTGTGTTTGCTATCGGAAGAGGTGGTTTTAAAAAAAAAAAAAAAAAGAAAGAGAAAACAAAAAAAAAACAAAAAAAAAAAAAAAAACAACCACAGCAACACCAAAAACAACAACAGCAACAAAACCCCAAAACTCCTCTATTAGGAGCCAGAAGAAAATTGAAACAATTTGTGTTGCCACAGATGCTTCTTGTGGTATGCAATACCACTTGGGTGTATGTAACAGTACCTACCAAAAATGATCTAGCAAGTCTGCGTGTGAAAGAGGAAAAGTGGTGTCACCGATCATGCAACAAAAATGCCCTTTGGCTGAGATGAGCTAATTCTTTTAGATCACAGTCTGACAGTTTATTCTTTGGAGGTTACAGTTTAAATACCTTTCCCTTCACAATCTCTGTGTGCATATCCCTTGGAGAGGAAGTGGAGAAAGGCTGGTAAAAGACAGACTCAGAAACTCTAGCTTAGTGTCACCAGGAGACTCTTCTTCCCTTCTGTGTGCCTGAGCCTTCATTAACTGAAAAGACTAAAAAGCAACCCTTAAAAGCTGGCCAGTGGTGCAAACCTAGGTCTTTTGGAGAGAAGTGTAAAAATCAGCTGATGAAGAATGATAACGTAGTTATATAGAAATAAAAAAAAGAGGAAAGAAGAACGAATCTAGACAAATCTGAAAAGGTAAAAACTGATGTGGTGGAGTAAAAATGACCTATGAGAAATGGTGGTTGAATCAGATGACTTCTAAACAGTCTCTACATCTCTAACTTCTGTGTTACTATATAAATATTTTAAGATATTAGAAATGTGGTAGGCTACAATCAGACAGGACATAGAAATGCATTTAATACCCTCTATTGTCCTTTTTTCCCTACTACTTGGGTTTAGATGTGACTGAACAGTTAATTACTTGCATTGCTGCCTTGGCAGACAAACCAAGGAGAACAATAAACTTGAAGCTTCTCCAAATTCTTCCATTCAGCATGTGATTATTTGCTAGTGTGAAGAGCCTTTACCATGAGACCCAGGTATATTTTTGTTGGGGATGTCACGGCTTGGTTTGTCTGATTTAGCATTTCATGCTGTGAAATTTCTTCTACAGATTTAATTATACTTGGCAGTAATACAATAAATGCACAGGAGTTGCACCCAAGCTACAGAATATTTGAAATTCATCCATGAAGCCGCAGGTGGTTTTACTTTAACGCTCTCTATCAGACATTGTGATCTGATGTAAAGGTTGCCTGCTGACAGAAAGGATGGTCCCATGTTCCCCCAGCTTGCCTATTCCCATCATCATCAGCTGTACCAGAACTAGTATTTGTAGGGTGAGTCTCGTCACCAAGCAGCTGCACAAATCTCATGCCTACCCAAAGGAGTAAGGAGAACACCCAGTCGGGGGTGGCAGGCCATACTTATGTCAGATTAAAGTGACTAGTATCACCACAGGCTAAAAAAATGTGCAGGATATTGCTCTCAGCCTGCAAGCAGAAACCTCAAACAATGGAAAAACTCAGCTGAGAGCACTGTGTGACCTTTCAAGTTAGCATGCTGGCAACAAAGTGTTTTGAAATGTGACCATCTGTTTTTGAATAGATAACTGGAAATTCAATTTATCATGCCCCAAGTTCCTTGACTTATTAAGCATCAGTAAGTCTCTGCTTGCCTGTTCTAAGATCATAAAGCTACATACAGTCAGGTCCCTTGTTTTTTGCCTGTAGCTAAGCACAACTTCTGAGAGTGAAAGAATGTCTCAGCTGCCACCTGGATTCCTAAACACCTAACCCAGCACAGAAAGAAGCACAGCAGACTGAAGGCCCCTTTAGCAGCTTCCCTCAGCTTTCCTTGTCTTTCATTTTTGACCCACAGCAAGATGTGAAGACCACTGATGATCCAAGCTGAGATATGTTTCTGTGTTTAAGTTCTTAATTACAGATGTTCATTTTTGTTGGTGCTGAAATCTTATTAATATCATAACTTCTGTTTATGAAAACAGAAAATTCCACTTTTTACATGTATACTGAAGTGTTGGGGTGTTTTTTTACTACAAATTGAACAGCTATGCCCCATATCCTCTGAAAGAACTACTAACAATAACACATTACAATGGATTAGAAAATAAGCTGGAGCTGAAGAAAAACTGTACAAAAGAGACAAGAAAACAAGGGGCATCATAGCCCAAAAGAGACAAAAAAATTAGGAAATAGCAAGATTATCATAAGAATTTTGCCTGAGTTAAACCAAAGGGATTTCCACCATATAATTCAAAATTGAGTTTTACATAATGATTAAACTTCTCAGCGCATTATTAAAATTTGTAGTTCAAACTCTTGCTGTAGCTATTATTTTCAAGTGGAAAATGGAGATTTTTATAATTTCTTAAAATCACATCTAATGAACATACACGGTGTATGTAGGTTTGCCTATTAATAGCAAGAGACCTTATAAGGAAAAGAACCAAAGTACAAACTTCAATAATTTAAATTTATTCTGTTCCACATAATGATTTTGTCAAATCAAGCCAATTTTTCTGATATTTATCATTTGAATATGTGTCTTCTCGTGCCCAAAATAAAAATAATATCAATTTGTCAGTTTCCAAGTTCCACTCCAATCTACTTCTGAAATCTATCATTTTAGATTTGTCACATGTTTGGTTTTTTTTGTTGCTAATAGCCAATAGTCAGCCAGGGCCTCTTTACAAGCTGGAGGATCCTGTACCAGGTGGAATACTGCTGCCAGAGAGCAGGCACAGAGTTTGGGGGCTAAGTTGGGGTATGCTGAAGAAATATCCAAACAGTATGAACCCATAATAGCCAGAAAGTTTGCAAGCCCTGTCCACCTCAGCCTGAGTGATGAAGGGGTCATAAGCAGAGATCACCCAGGTTTCTTCTCCCTGGAGCCTTCCTTCTGGGCTGTTATTACCAGAGCAGGATAAAGAGCTCTTGGATACAAAAGATCCAAGACAGAAAGGAAATATGTTTCAGACTTGAAAGGAGACAGTCCAGGCCTAAGGAACTGGCTTTCTATTTTGATTCCTTCTGCCATCTGAAATAGCCATTCCCACTAATTCTCTTCAAATTCCTTCCAGGAGTCATCTGCTCAGTGGGCAGAGCCTCTCCGACTGCCTAAAAAAAGTGTTCATCCCATTGCATGAACTTCCCAGTCTTCCAGCACTCAATCACTCTCCTGAAACTTGGCCATTGTTTCCATCTTCACCCCTGCCCTGCAACATGTACAGATGCTTCCTGTAAAGCTGAGCCCTTTAGTTGCACCATTCAGGAATGTGTAGATAAACTGGCTTTGAAGAATTTCATGATATGCTTGCATGAAAGACGGCGCATAAAAATAAAGTGTTTCATTGTCTGACCAACCCAATGAGATCTAGTGTTTTCACTTGTTATCACTGGAGTAGAGAAAAGCCTTCTATTAGAGGCAGTTGTTCACAAATAAGTATACACACACACCCACATATATTTGTGTGTATCTATGTGTGCCTAGGTGTGACCTGAGAAATATTTTATCTGAATAACTTACTGGTGGCTTTCCTGATGCATCAGATAAAGAACCCAGGATTTTATTCCTTCTCTAGGGTGAAAGTTGTCTTTTCTCTGGGGTGAAAAAAAATAAAAAGAAGGTAAAAGTGCAACTGCACTGTCATCATTACCTCTTTTCCACAGCTATAATATTTCCCAGAATGCGGTGAAAATTCAAAGTGAGGGATAAACATGAGAAATATTTGGAAAATATTATAATTCTCTTCAACACTGCTTCATATTTTTTCTTGGTTTTCTCACTAATCTTAGGCCTCTGCCCATATGAATTCACCAAAGAATGATGCAAATATGTTGAATAGCAAAGAAGAGTTGATGACATTTTAGAAACATGCCAAATAACCATTTATTTTCCCATGTGCAATATTTAACAACTGCTTTTTAATACGAAGTATTGGCTGCTCTGTCAGCTTCAGGAATGTCTCCAACAAACTGAAGAACCATTGTGAAAAAACAATTGAGTGAAAGAATGAAGAAATGGATCATCTGAACTCAGACTGCCCTCATTGCAATAGCAGGTCCCAGGCCTTGCAGCTTTCTTTTTAAACAAACACAGTTCAGCAATGGTTTTTCACTTTCACAGAAGACCACAGTCTTCCTTTCCACATTTTAGTGGAAAAGTAATATCAGGCAAGTCTACATTTCATCAAAACAATCATTTTAAGGAAGAGTATTCTTACATATCTAACACAAACAAAGTGTTTACAAAGTAAGGATGATTTTGTACTGGAGATGAAAAGAAAAGCACATTTTGACAGTACATCAAAGTCACAGTGAAATGAGTTTTCTACTCAGTGAAGTAACTTCTGCACTGTAAAACCACTCATGTCGGGGTTAAATAAGTTTATGGAATGCAGAGTTCTTTCCAGGTTAATACAGGGAAGGTTGGTATCTAATAATTCCCTGCCACTGGTGATATGATACTATTATGGATACACCCACAGCACCTGCATAAGCTCTAGCACAGCAGGATACCCTCTCACAGTGACCTTTTCATAATATTACACTGTATTTGCAGCCATTAACCACGATAGCATTGTTATGCAGCTGCTATGCTATCTTGTCTGGGTGGCTCTCTAAGGCTGGCTTTTTTAAGGGTCCTTGAAATCACAACAGGATAAATCTTCTTCAGGGAGAAAGTTCAACCACATTCTTCCAGCAAAAAGAAAGTCTTTCCTCTCATGCAGTCCTTGAACTCACAATTCCCCATTCTTCTCCCCCCTGCCCTAGTTGACCCACAATAAACACAAAAGGTGAAATCTAAGGTTTTCAGAACATTTCCTATATGTAACAGGAAGGGTTTTAAACTCCCTTCCACATTCCCTAGTTTCATCATTGCTGCAAAAAGCAGAGCTGGTTCAGCACAGCACTGAGCAAACAGACACACTGAGCCAAGCTGAAGACACCCATTTTATCCTGTGTGAACAGCCTGTGTGGCCAACAGGAATTTTACACCTGAAAAAACATCTGTGACACCACCACTCCCCAGATCTGGACTGGAGGCAGGCCTGTGACTGCTTCACAATAACAGGAAACACTGTTGTCAACAGAGAGCAGGCTGTGCCAGAGCAATCTTTTCTATACATGCTCAACGGGGAATGTAAAGAACATTCCCTCGCAATGTTTATTTGGCCAGCAAAGGGTGTGGGAGGGCTGTGACAGACTCTCATGAGAAGCAAGGTGTTTTCAGAGATCGCTGTTAAAGCCTGAAATTTTTTCTGTCTCTTTTAAAATGCTTGGGTAAAAATAAGAAGGAAAAAAATAAATGTTTTGTGGTTTGCTTAGCATTACATCCCTGCTTGTTATGAAGCTGTACCAGCCCATTATAAAGACTCTATTACACATCCCTTCCCTCCACTTTCCCTTTTTTATGGAGCTTTTATTTTCACTTCTTCCCCCATCCATCTGTCTTTGCATGCTGGCTCTGCAGATCACAGCAAAGTGGCTGTACATCAATCCAGCCTTTCCCCAAACCATCTCTTCCATGTGGTCCTTCAGGACAAGAGGTGGTAAAGCCATCCCCCAGCATACTCCCAGAGCAGCAACACGACTCTCTGCCCTGGGAGCTTGGACTCTGTGTGGCTACAAAAATCTCAGTAGATTTCTTTTCACCGGCAACATAGTTGAAGGTATTCAAGGCAGTCTTCTCATCATGGAAAGATCAAAAAAACATGTTGCTACAAAATATTGATAGAACTAATGTCTCTCTTCCATTTCTGTTTATACACCCACATTCTTGAACCTTATTGAAGGAGAAGAAATGTAAGAATCTCTCTTCATGAAGATTAGGAACATTTTCTTTTGGGTAGCCCTTTTTATTTTTTTAATTAGGGGACTTTTTAATTATGAATTATTAATTTCATGTCCTTTTATGAAGAAGGTAGTTTGCCTGGCTTTTCTGCATATGTTTGGGTATTGGCAGTTAGAGGAGAGATATCAATGTGTTATACAGCCTTCTTAATACTTTACATCACTCAACAGAGCTGCTGTAGGCAGGTGCTGTAGGAAGTGCCCAGCTACAGGCACAGTACACGTCCCACTAAAGTCTGGATAACATTCTGGACTAACCTTCCACACGGGTATATTTGACCATAGAAATTCTCACAATGAGACAACAATGAAATTAAAAACAAAATAATAAAGTTTCTTTTATCCATGGAGTCCTATGTCGTTGGTTTGGCTACAAATCAATATAAAACATTCTTTGGAGTATTCTGAAATAAGTGACATCTTTAATTGTTATTCCCTCCACATCAGACCTCAACTGTGAATAGCTTTTTCTATGAGGAGCTCTCTACTGTAGACAAAAACTCAGATACATTTTGGACTTTAATGTAGAAGTCTCTGGGCAAAGAAGAGGCGAGGAATTGCTGCAGTGCAACTTCTCTCTTGTTATATTTCCTACCAGGATCACCTTAATTGTCCCCTAGGTGTGGGGGTAGCAGGGGGTTCCTGGACTTCTTCAGGCTGACTGTGGGTTTCTCCTTGCTATAGTTCTAAACACACGAGTCAGTGTGTTCTTTCACTCCAGGTTTACATAAAAGTCTTAGTGCACCTTCTCTGAATTAANGTCTTTCTCTATAAAATTATCTGTGGAAACTGAATGTCACCACCGAGACAAATCCAGATACTTTCTGTGAATCTGAGATATTCAAGTACCTGAAAAGTCACTGCCTGCAGGCAGCAGCACAGCAATGTTTTTCTGCATTTCTCTGTGCAGAGGATGACCAAGTCTCAGAGTTGTTCAGATCCTGAGCCACAGATCCTTTCTTATACATATTCTTCATCCAGTAACAGAAGCATTGACAGTGCACCAAAATTCATGCTGTGAAGTCTGACTTTCACATATCTAGAAACATTCATATTTCAAAACAAGGCAGTTTAAGGTGCTTTTTAGTGTTTAAAGCACCACACTATGCTGTTTGGTAGGTAAAACACTATTAGGAAGCAGTCAACTGGAATGTTCTGATCTCTCTTTTCTCTTTAAGTTGTCCCAAGCCCTTCTTGACCCTACAATGCTGGACATGACAACACCAAGATCGCAGAAATTACTTCAGTATAATTCAGAGGCTGCTGTGTTAGCTGGTCACCTTGGGCACCAGAGGAAATCTAAACACAGGAACATGAAGCCCAGCACTCTCTGGTTAACCACCAAATTTAGGCTACACTTGCACACATCAAATTCACTCTATTGTGAACCCACACACCAGGAAGCAATACGAAAGTAATTTTTTTTAAGTGTTTAAAGTAACTTGTTGACAATTGGTAGCACTCCAGTCTGAGCGTTGGCTCAAAAAAAGTGGGTAAAAAATGCTATTAGACAATGAAAAGGCCAAATGCGTTATTCTTTGTGTGTACTAGCCAGAAGATGTAAGGCTGAGTGCATTATTTCTGTTGGTCAAACTCAACCTTGCAGAGAACAGTGCACTTACAACTCAGCTGTGGCTCCAAGCCCCAGTCTTTGAGATCAGTTTGAAATTGCACTGATACACTGAGTTCAGCTCAGGGTCTGTACCAATTTTATGGAGCATTAACAAATAATAAATTATACCATTAAATGGTGCAAAATCTCTCCTCTACTATGCTGGGTGAACCACAAGAACCTTGTATGGAGGGGGTAAACACTGGGATATAAAGGAAGAAAAAAATCTTGCTGTTCCTGTCCATCTGTGTTCAAGAGTGGAGCAGATGTAGACCTGGGATACCATCAGGTGAGGGAAAAACCTTTGTTATGAGAAATGGAAAAGGTAGCAAGGTTTATCTCATGTCATAAAATGGGAAGCCCTATTGAATGGAAATTTTTCTTGTGCTACATATAAGATTAGACAAATAGCTGGCCTAGAAACAAACATTTTTTTAAACCAAGAGATGAAGTTGACCCAAGATCAAATGGGTTTAAATTAGCTATGAACAAAGCTAAACTGAAAATTAGGTTAAAGAAAAAAAAGAGAGTTGTTGCAGTCACCAGAATTGTGGACCCAGCTGGAGCTTTCCTGACTGGTGATCATAACATCCTCTGCAACTTCACTTTCATTCTCCACCACAATCTCTCATCTCCATTCACATTTACCTAAACTGAGCAGAAATTAACAGACTAATCTAAAGTCACGTTTTCATTTGGGAACTGTATAGTGTTTTGCTTAGCTTAAAATAGTTCATGTAATTTCTTTTTCTTTTTTTTTTTTCTTCTTTTTCCTTACAACAAATATTTCAATGTTTTCTTCCAAAATTAAAATCTCCTTGTGGGTGGAGGTATGAAGCGTATTGCTTTCCATAAAATATCTGTTAACCTGGGAAGATTTTTATGCTGTAATTCTTCAGGGAGTATGATTCTTTAAAATGTTGCAGGACATAATCAGAAATATATACTTCACATCCTTGTGAGGAAAAAAACCCAAAGGATCGTGCAGCTTAATGCTAAAGACTAATGCTAAAGACTTCATCTTTATGGCATACTAATGAATGCTTTTATAGTCTAGCTATCTTGGCCCCTTCATTCTATACCAACTGCACAAAATGCATTTCAAATCAAAGATAGGAAGCCCTGTTAAAAAGCCTGGGGATTTACAGATATTAATTCTGTTTGGATTTTACCTTTCAATAGTGAGGAAAGGTTTGAAGTGTTATTGTCATTCCCAACTGGCTGCATCCAAAATGTTTAACACAGAAGTAAGTGTAGCTCTTCTGCAAAAAGTTTCTAGAGACAGCAATATATGGGCAATATTCCCATGTCTACTTCTTGTGTATTTTCTCGTTGGCAACACTGACACGTTTTAACTTGTCTCAATTGCTAGGATGTCTCTCGAGTGAGTTCATATACATTAATGATGAATTAATTTCCTCTGTGTGACTCATCCCTGTGGTTGGTGTGCATTTATCACAGACTGTTAGAATACCTAGTCATGTAAACCACAAGACAGGAAAACCCTCCAGAGTGTAGAATTTTAGCCATACTTCATGGATTTGGGAAATCACACTAGAAATCTCTTTAAAAGAGTTTCTAGTGGAATGTCCTGTGCTTCCAACTTCTGCTTAATAAGGAAAAACCTCTACAAGACATTTTGTGATTACCATACTGTGTTTTCTTTTGGCTTTTGTTGTTTTGTGTTTTGGTCTTTGGTTATTTAGCTCTGGGGAGTGTAGAGGCCATTCAGTTTTGGGGTTTATGTAACTTTCTATCATTTTCTACCATACATCCCCATCAGAATTAGGAGTTCATATCAAATTTGGGTTTTTTAAACCTAAGTGAACACCCATGGAACTTATTTTTGCATATAGAATGGTTTTGTTAATTTTCAATTTTCCATGCCATGAGTTACAATATGCAGGCAGAACACCAAAGACAAGGATACCTGTTTCAGAAACACTAAAATTTTACTTTGACTTTTTTCCACTTAAATTTTACTTTCTTGATGGTATCTACCCAGAGTAAAATATGAGTATTTATACTGCTGTGTTCGAACATCTACTGAACAAAACATACTGATTCCAGGAAATAGGCATTTTTAACAGCACTCCTGATATTCTCTGAAAGTGTCTGAGCATTATTTTTCCATACACCTCATCCACTCCTCCAGTTTTCCTCAAAGGAGGCTAAAAAGTTGCTTGACTGTTCTCACAACAGGCTAAAGAAAAGTTTCTGGGACAGAGCGGCAGCATCATGCTCATTGAAGATTGGCAAGAAAACAGATAACCAAGGCCAAAATTTCTCAGTCTGCTCAGGCCCTACCAGTTGCCTTTTAGTCCAGCTTCCAGCTTTCTTTTTCTCTACAGCACTCCCAGGCTAATCAGTAAGTGTAGCAGGGTAGCACTGGGATTTACACGGCCTGAGATCATCATATCATTTTAACATTGTCAGGGTGTAATTTCAGAGATAGATAATGCAACAACATTTGCTCGTAAAACTATCTATTAACTGGGGAAGAAGGCCAAATAATTGAAGAAGTTCATTCCCAGGAGAAGGATCCCTTAGCATTAGCTAAATCTGACCCCAAGACCCATCAATAACAAGAATTCTAATGCCTGTGAACTTCTGACTGAGTTTTATAGATTCTTATTGGCACTTGATATGAAATTCTAGTAGAAGGCTTTCCTGGAGATGATTTATAAATAAATTTGTTCTTTGGCGTCTTCTATGTTTTTAGAAGCTACACAAAATATAGCAACTAAGAAATAAAACAACAAAAAGATGGATGGATGGATGCATGGTTAGACAGACAAAGTAGTTCGTATATAAATGGAGTGGGAAATCAATTATTACAAAGAAGAATATACAGAATTTCTTGGGATTTTGCATACTTATGAGATGAGTGACTGATCCATTATTAGGAGGGGAAAGGAAAGTAATATTTCTGCTATTCAAGTATTACAGAAATGAGATATTAAAATGCTGCCTTTTCCTATTGTTTATATTTTCACAGAAAGAAAGTAACCAGCTCATAATCAGGATGGAGAATTAATTTTACTGTTTGTTTGGCTTTTTCTGATACAATAAAGTTACATTTTAATTGTATATACACCAGGAAATATAGAAGTATATGCTTAGCTGATTAGATATACATGTAGTAGGAGAAAACTATGCATGTCATACATTCTTTACTTTCTAGATGAGGTTTTGTAATCTACTTATAATAACAGTAGAAACAACTTTTGGATCTATGACCCATGATATACCTCAGGAATGTAGACAACAGCAAAATCTTGGACAGTATAAGACAAAAAGTAAATCTTCCTTGCCTTAAGACACCTACAATCCTTAATCTGATTTTTTATTATCTATTTAATATGTGAGAGGTAACTCTAAGAATATTAAAAAGTTTGTTACTTAATTGAGTCAAAATCAAAATGTATATGCTTTTTATTTTGTTTTCTTCTTAAGTCAGTATTAATTTTGGACAAAATTGATTTTTTTCTTTACTCAGACTGAACTCTAAATGTTACATAAACTATTGTTCCTCAGATACAGAGGATACAAGGGATAAGGGAGCGAGCAGTAATCATACCCGGTGGAATAAATAGGCTTTCAAAGCTGGGAAAAGCTTTGTCTTTGCTTTCTGATTACTCTATCTCATTGTTTACAAACACCAGATGTCTTAGAAAGACCTCACTTTTTGCCACGTATTTTCTTTCCTGATGAATCATTCCACCCATTTTAACACCAAGAAAATGCCAGTTCTTTTTTTATTCTAAGGTTACCTTTCAGTAAGCTCCTTTTAATGTGTCGCTGTAGCTCAGAGGAAAACTGCTGGGAACTTGGGAGTCTACTGAATACCTATTTTTTAAATACTAAGGGGAAAAAAGTTTCACTTACTTAATGCTAAGAACTTGAGAAATCAGTGTCTCTCACCTCTCTTTCCCTTTCCACTGCACAGACTATTAACAGAGCCATTTTGGAGATGCTGACAAAAACTCCAAGGTTTACAGCAGCTGGTGTGTTTGGAGACAGTACCCTGGTACCATCTGTGCCTCTCCAGTTTCAGCCAAATTAGTCTCCTGCCCAGTTGCAGAGTGGAGAAGAGGAGCTGAGAGTGACAGGGAGCCTGGGCAGGTGGGGAGTAGGGCGCCAAGGGCAGCAGTAGAGTCAGATCCATGCCAAGGCTTTCAGCTTCATTGTGTCCCAGCTGCTTTGATGGACAAAAGGTAATCTCTTCAAATGACCTGATGGTTAGCTCACACTGAAATCTGCACCCTCGGAGTGTGCTTTGTCTGCAAGTATACTACCAAACAAAGAGACTGGGGGACTGTCTGCTGACCCATAGGGTTGGTGCCAGGGTACGGTTATCCTGGTCTCCCCTGCATCCCACTGTCCTTTGGAAACATCCCTTGATTTATTTCCTGTTCATGCCTGAGCACTGCCTGTGAGAGTGCTGCTTGATGCAGATCAAAACTACAGGGGAGGGTGCTAACAATTAAACACCACAGGCAATCAAGCCCTTCTCTTAGCCCTGTATCTTTACATCATTTGTGCCTGCTGATGTTATCCAAAGAGAAACAATCTGAGCAATACTTTGGTGAGAAAAAACATTTATTTGATGGCAAAAATTGCTTTACCCTAAGTCTTTCAGTTATACTTCAGTAGCAAGATTTGTCACCGTTAGCACTGAGACACCCAAGTGCTTGAGCATGTAGGTAACTGTGGGCAAGAGGAGTCCTGAGAGATACCTGGTGCATGCATTTGATTTCTCACAAATGTGGTGGGGCTTCTTTGGTTGGGTTTTTTTTTGTTGTTGTTGTTGTTTAGTTGTTTTTTGGGGCGTTTTTTTGTTTGGCTGTGGTTTTTTTGTTTGCTTGCTTGGTTGCTTTTTTGGTTTTGTTTTGAGTTTTGTTTGGGGTTTTTTTTTTTTTTTAACAGCAAAATAATCTCTGAAGACCGCTGTCACATTAACTGGTGATTGTAATTTAGTTCATTCCTGTTAGCATCATTGCTCTTTGGGTGACTTCCAACTTGTGGCGAGCTTAGCAGTTACACTGTAGGTAGCTAATGAAGTCATGTTTGAGGGCTAATAATGATCTGTGGCAGACATGTAGTGACTTCCTTGCTTACCGAGGACAGCAACTTAAAGCTTTGGGGGGCCTAAGCTACTTCTCACTTGAGTTTCCGTGCTTCTAGGGCTAGGATCCTGGGTAACACTGAATGGGTCAACAAATCAACACCTTCTGTAGTGACAACATGATTCTTTCACTTGGCTCATCTAACAAGACTCAGTAAACTGGACTACTAAAAGTAGTGTGTATCTATTTGCATTGAAAAAATAGACACATGATTGTTCATATACAGTTTTCAGTGTATTTTTCCAAGCTAAACCTATTTTTCCCAGAGATGAGAGATTAGCTTTATAATTGCTCACGATGCTTTAGAAAACTAACAAAAAGGCACACTAGTAAAAAATCCCACTGAAATAGTCGGTATTCTTTGAGACTGACTGCTATATATGTTTCTCAAGACACAAAAGATCTTTTATGTGTGATAATGGGGACAGCAGATTAGTAGAAGGGCAACGTAGGGCCATAGATACTAGAGATCTGATGGTGAAATAAAATGTCATTGGCATAAAAGGGTGTAAGTGCAAATTATGAAAGTGCCTACAGCTATTTGGACAGAGTAACTGAGTTTCCTGTAGCTTTTAATTACTTCTGTGATTATCTGCTGAAAATGTATGTGTGCCTGTGTGCACGCATGGTTTGTGGGAGCAGTTGAATAATGGATTGACAAATGCAGACATTAATAGGAAAATATTGGAGAACTGCTTGAAATCCTCTAGGAAGAAAGGAAAGTACCAGATTTGTTTATATTCATGGGATGAGAAACTGTACAATATTCATGCTAAGAGTGATTAAAGTAAAAACAGATGCACACAAAGAGAGAGGAGGCAGTTTTGCTCCTCTTACTGTGTTGCTTTGTTTAAGGAAAACTCAAAATGAGTTCCTCTCTGCTGAAGTAAACTCTGAAGACTCCCCACTGAGCCAAAAGAGGGAGTTTTACAGTCCCATTCACTTTTCTTCTGCTTTCCCAGCATTGTGTCAACCTTTGCACTGTGTCACACATCCGCAGTGCAAGGCATAATACAGCTGCCATGCTCAGATTGGAGACAGGAGAGAAGAATCAATCAGTTTTTCTCAAAAATACTGTGTTCTGGACTTGTGCTGCTGCACATCTCTCATTTGGCTCTGCCATCCAGATGCGCTTTGCTGTTAATGTCTGAATATGGAACTTATTTTGTTTGAAAGCTCTTACATTTTAAATGAGAATCTGGTATGGTAATTAACTGTTCCAAAAATGAGTACATTCAGAGAAACACAGCAGGCTAAAGGAAAAGAGATCACAGGCCAGGGACAGAATGAGGTAATTTATGTTTAAATCTAATAGGCGTGTTTTTCATATTTATATTCAATTTCAGTAGTCATTTTTGAGCCAATGTTGCCATAAAAAAATAAAAGGAGGAGGAAGACATTAATAGATATAAAACAAACAAAGGAAAAAGAAACATTGGAGTCTGAGATCAGTTTTTCACAGGCGAAATAAACTTAGAGAAGAAAAAAATGTGACTTTGTCTAATATTTTGCTATTTGTGAACACCATACATAATTACTTAATATACATAACTCCTGCATAAGTAAAGTAACTTCTAATTGAATATGAGTCTAATAATGGATGAGATTGCAAATGATATAAAAAAGCCACCATCCTTTATTGCACTCCAGAGAGAATACACCATAATCTATGAGTGGAAAGCACTGTAAATGTTGAAAAACAAAGCAGAAAAAAAAAATCTATAAGACCTTCCACTTCGTGATTTGCAGACACAAACATGGGTCAGGCAACATGGGACCTGCCTCCCATTTTTATTCAAAAATAATTGTAATGAAAGTGGTCATATATTAAAAAAAAAAAAATTTTTAAAAAAGATGGGAAAAAATAAAAAAAAAAAAAAAAAAAAAAAAAAAGAAAAAAAAAATTGAACCCAGGAGCAGAGAATATCTTTAAATGGAAGATGTTTACTGATATCTGGACGTTTTTATTAAAAATATTTGTTAAGAGAACAAATATCATCATTTAAAAACTTAAAATTCTAAGCAATTATTCATAGATAAGTATATCTGCATTATAATTAAGAAAAAATATGGTATCTTGAAATTTTCAGAATAATAGTAGGTTTATCCGCTCAGGATACTGTCTTTATCAGAATAGTCAGTAACCATAGTAGCTTGATAAAAAAATATGCTATCTGAGGAACTTCTGTTACTGAAAGTTTACTGATGAAAAAATCTCTGAAGAAAAGTAAGCGGAATAAATCAAGCAAAGTTAAAAGGAGTTTTCAAAACCAAAGCCATGTAACAGTATTGTTAATGTACACTTTCAAATATATCTTATGATTCCTGTGATAACAACATGATGAACAAGTAATGGCATCCACAGTAAAGACAAGAAATTCTGCTGCAAGACTTATGCAATCCATTGGGACCAAAATTTCCTCTGAGGGACACAGCACTGTTCAGCCAGCTCTGCTGCTAACACTTGTATCCTCCTGCTTCCATTTTCCTTTCTTATTCTTGCTCTCAGTCTTGCAAAGTCCTCTGAATAGGAGCATTCTAGAGGCAGTTGGAGTCCAGGCCGTTTTATCCTTCAGCGTAAGGGACGAAGGGACCCGATGCCAGTGCAGAAGGCATTCGTGCTGCTTGAACACCTCACAGGCTGGGAAGAGTTGTGTACTCCCTGAAGTGCCCTTTCCTTCCAGCCTCAGATCTGGCTCCACGGCTTCCAGGTTCCCTTTTTAGAGAGGACAGGGATCCTGGCGTGAAGTCAGGATGCAGCCAGCATGCTCCCTGTTCTCACAGTTTAATTGTGGGCAAAAATTTCACATCTGCTGCCTCAAGCTATTAAAATGGACTTGGGCTTGACAACAGGCAGTTCAGTGAAGATTTTTTCTCTGTCAATAGTGAAAGTCAGCTTAGCATGCAGAGCTTTAATGATTGCAAAGCACAGAAAGGACAAAAACAATGAGAAAAACAGATGCTGCTGCATTAAGGAGGTGGTGCTGCTTCACTTGGACTTGACTCTGTTACTCACTCCAGAAATTACTGCAGCTGTAGACAGGATATGATCAGGTATAAAAAAATTAACAAAGACATGAAAGTTGGGACTCTTTGAGAAGAAATAAAAAAAGATAAAGTCTCATGAGAGTGGACAGAGGCTAAGGCAGTGGAGACCGGAGAGGCAATCAAAATTTTCTTCTCCTTAACTCACATAGTGGAATGTGCCCTTGCAATGAGCAGTAAAAAACATTCATAACTAACAAGTAGTGAGCCAAGCATGGATACTCTTGCTACATTTTTGTCTAATGTTAAAGAAAATAGTTTCCAACAGGAAAGAATATTTATTGCATAAATAACTAGAATATCTAAAATTACAGTAATGAACAGTAATATGTAAATTGCAGAAGGGATTTTTCCAATTACAGAGAGAAAAGAGGAACATTTTTCTGGAAGCAAGTTGTTCTCCAATTGTTCATGTAAAACTTCTTTTCTCTTTATTTTTTTGGGGTGCTGATAGTATTAGCCAATCACTGCTGGAGGCAGAGCACTTGGGAGACAGAAATATGAGTGTCCCGCTTTGATGTAATACAACAATAATTAGCCCTCCCCCTTACCAGAGGAAGAAAAAAAAAGAAAATAGAGAAGGGAAAAAAAAAAAAAACACAACCACCCCAAAAACTCCTGAAAGATTCGATTCTGTACTCTATTCTTGAACAAGAACTACAGGTTATACAGAAATGGATAAGTATCCCCTAGGGGAGGAGACGAGGAAGATTTGTTACAGAGACTGATAACCTGCTCATGTTACTGACCATCTACCCTTTCACACGCACAGATCTCATCCACGAATACACTCAATTGTGGGTTTGTGGTGGTCACTTCTGCAGCAAAGGCACCAAAACAATTTCTGCTACAGCTCTCAATTTTCAGTCCTTGAAAACTGGCAATTTCATGATACACTGCTTCATCTAGTCTTATTCCACTGTATCTCGGCCGCCCTCTGAACTATGCTTTCTCAAACGACAAAGCCTACTGCTTTCTGCTCTTCTTATCACATGTTTTAAAACAGCCTGTCCTTTCACACCGAAGTCACTGTCTACCATCTTGATGGATATTTTTGTTTTCTTGAGGCTACAGGCAGGAAAGATCATGCCAAAGATCCCATGCATTTATATTTAGTAGAAAGAAAATAGCGTAGGGGTTTATGGATTTTTTGGTGGGTTTTTTTGGGGAAGATTGACAGAGGAGTGGTGTTAGGTCCATTGTTTCTTTGATTAGTTTTTGCTTTATGAGAAACTACTGAAAACACACTGAAAACTGCAATCAGAATGAATGTCCATGGAAGAAAATAACAATGGGATAAGCATGTAGCAACAACCCCCTGAAACTTTCACAGCTTCTTAGCTCAAGGACTCCCTAGCTTGTTCCCAGCTTGGGGATCTTCTCAGCTGAAAGCTGTTTAATAGAAATCACTGGGATTTTTCTCTCCCATGTATCAGTTTGATTGATTCTTGAACTCATGAAAACTGTTTCTTCAGAGCAGAACATGGGAAGGACTCCCACAGTCTCTGTTGATATGTTGTGGAGAAATGCTCAAGTTGTTTGGTTTGAGCACATTTGGTGTGCGGCACTGCTGGGGTCAGTTCAGCTGCTTCTCCACTACAATGCAAGGAGTTCTTGTGCATTTATACTTATTTAGTCTTGTGCTAGCACTGTTACTTACCTTAAATTGTCTTTTTTTCCCCACTGTGTTTTACCCACTTTGACCTACTGATGAGAAGATTTCATTTGGTGGAACAATGTTATTTTAGATTTTGGTTGTAATATGGGTATTCCACTTGCCTGATAAATTATCTCCTCTTTACACACATTCCCATTTCAAATTATCCTGCTGGAGCTTAGCTGACTAAAACTGTGTAGAATATTTAGATTATTACTTCCTTGGGGTCCTGCACAGTGCAGTCATACTTTGTTACATTGACTGGAAAAGCTTTCTCCAGCTTTCATTCTAGGATTGCCATTGACTCTTTCCAGGGCTGTTTTATAGCCATCCTGCAGCTGACTCATGCACCCATTTTCTCTTCTTCCCTTATTTACCACTGCTGACACACCAGAGCCTTAGTAATTCTTCAGTGCATGACCCTGTCTACCATACCGCAAATTTCCATCTCACTTGCTATCCAGGTCACTCAAATTTTCCTGCATGGTATTCCCATCTCCCCATTATTGAGAAAGTTCCCCAGCTTTGAAGCAGCATCTGAGCAGCCTGACTGCACATCCTTTCAAGAGTGGCTCTTTCACTCACCCACGCCTTTAACCTAGCCCTCCCTGAAGCCTTGTGGAAGGCATTTTGCCACTGCAGCTCAATTGGAAGCAAGGCAACAGTGATAAGCTTCCTTAAGGGCAGTGCATCACACACCCAGGATTATAGAAATGAAAGTGTTTGAAGGAAATGTGGTCTGTTTAGCACAGCACAGCAAGCCACATGCCAGGCTCCTATGAGGCTGAGCTATATTAAGGAACAAATATCATGACATATTACACTTCTACGAGGTCCAGTGCCATTCATGGGCAAAGGAAGAGTGCTGAAAAGCACCTATGAGTTACTACACCTGTGAGAGATAGGGGCAAATGGTCATCCCAGCTCCTCAGTGAAGAGGATGGGCTTCTTATAAGCTGCCCATGAAGGTTAACATTGGGACCATGGAGTGCTGAAAACACAGATACGAGGACTTCTTTGCCAGACTTCTCTCTTTTGCAGGGATGTGAGCATGTCTAGACTTCATGGGAACTTCCCTGGATGTGCAAATGTTAGTTGAAGTACACATACATACTCAGACATGCACCAGCAGACATTAATTAGGCTAATACCAGCTGACTGAATCCTGTCAATAAAAATTCCCTAATCTGACATCTTCCATTAAAAAACCTTCATAATAAAAATCCTTCTGGAAGATTGAAGTAGTTTTTATGTATATCCCCACTACCAATATAAAATGATTTAATAGTACCTGGGAAGTGACTAATGACAAATAACATAAAATTTAACTGAAAAATCTGTGTTGCAATCAGTGGACTATAACTAGCAGATTATAGCAATCCTTGATGCCTAGGTAAACCAAAAAATAAAGTTAGTGCAAGATAAGACAAAATATTTTGGAAAAGTTTCAAAGAATAATTTAAAAGGTATTTCTTAAAGACCTGCCTTCAAATTCATAAGAGCTAAACAGGCCAAAGATGCACCTCGTTAAAATAGAGCTAGTACTATGTTTACATTTTCTGCTCACTATTACTTTGTATTTTAGGGAAGACTCTAGGTAATAAAAGGCACAGCAACCAATACTTTCTTATCAAAGAATAATTTTCCTGAATATTGGAAATGTCTGGTAATGGAGTCACTTAAACTTAAGTTAGGTATATCTCTTAAGGACATATTCAGTATCAAATGCTGTTCATTAACATGAGGTACAAAACCAGGATTTGTCCACTTTGAGTAATAGCTTTCTATACTTGGTTGGCATGCAAGTAAAATGGAACCTCACAAAAACCTCCTGTTCAGTCAAGGCAAACTTTCAATAAACCTCTGCAAATACTTTGTAGTTGAAGTTTTGCTTCTGCTTCTGGTAGTCTGGTAACTGGTCCCTCTCTGTCTTCTAGACACAGAGTCAACCTTTACATACAATTACCTATTACACAACTGTGTATTAACTTAATTCAGAGTTCTATGTGTTTACCTTTTGCCATCCAGTCCAGATCTCATTAAAATAAATATAAAAAACCCCAAAGATGCTGATGTCAGTGGAGACTGAGTTAGTTATGGCCATGTTCTCATAGTTCTCTTCACTTTCTTTAGAGTTTGTTTCTTTCTTTTCATGTTCAGTTTCTGTATTTTGTTGTGGTTTAACTCCAGCTGGCAGCTAAGCACCACACAGCTGCTCACTCACACCCTCAGCAGTGGGATCAGGGAGAGAACTGGAATAGTAAAAGTGAGAAATAGTTGTGTGTTGAGATAAAGACAGTTTAACAGGTGAAGCAAAAGCCACACACACACAAGCAAAACAAAACAAAGAATTCATTCACCACTTCCCATGGGCAGGCAGGTGTTCAGCCATCCCCAGGAAAGCAGGGCTCCATCACATGTAACCATGACTTAGGAAGACAAACATCATAACTCCTTGTTCTTCCCCCAGCTTTAAATGCTGAATATGGTGCCATATGGAATGAAATGTCCCTGTGGTCAGTTGGGGTCGGCTGTCCCAGCTGTGTCCCCTCCCAGCTCCTTGTGCACCAGCCCCCTCACTGGTGGGGTGGTGTCTGAAAAGGCCTTGGCTCTGTGTAAGCCCTGCTCAGCAATAATAGAAACATCTCTATATTCTCAACAATTTTCCAGCACAAATCCAAAACATAAACTCATACCGGTTACTACCAAGAAAATTACCCTTCCCCCAAACTAATTTTACTTTTTTTTTTTTTTTTTTTTTTTTGTTTGTTTTACTTTATATGAATCTCTAGCTTTGGTGCTACAAAGCAGTTTTCTGTCTCCAAGGAGTCTCCCCGCTTACCAGCAATCAGAATAATGGGTCACCTCAAATCTAGAATTTCTCCTGCATTGTCTGCATGACAGTTTCTGCACCAGGGAATATGAAAAGATGGGAATATATGTTAAAAGAAATGATCAGTAAAATCTGGCAACATGTTTCTTCTAACAGAACACCCCCCATTCCAATCTATAGAGCAAGCTAGAATCGGTTTTTTGTACTATATTTTATAATGGCTCTCTTCCAAAACCTCTTTCTCCAAAGAGCTGATCATTAAAAGGTAGTGACGAAATTCAAAGCTTCCATTTCTAAAAGAGATATGTAATGCCTGGGAATTTTTTTCAGGTTCCAGAAATAGATATAAGAGATAAAGAATAATCCACAGGGATCTTTTCTGTCATGACATGTGTACTGGAGAGATCAATTACAAGAGCATAAAAATGGGAAATCTTGTCATTAGAACAGTGTTATTCAGAGCTGTGAAAACTCTGGGAGAAAAAGGGTCTGCAAAGTATTAATTTGAATTTAAAAAAAAATTAATTGTTTTTTTTATGCTCATGCCTCTTTTTCCAAACACTCTGCTTGCATGAGCATGCCCAGGAAACAAGTTTTCTCTCATATGCTCTGTGGACAGTGCCAGTGTTACAGTATTGCTGTGAGGAGTCAGAGCTACTTTCACAGATTCGCATTTTACTCTCAGCAACAGCCACACCACATTTGCTGGCAAAGAATTTTTTATCCACCACCACAGCAAACTCAAGCAGGGACCTGAGACTCAACCTGGTTTTCTTCTGATACTTATTTTTATCACCTCTAACTGCAATATATTTGCTGGTGATACCAGCACCAGCATGCAAGGTAACTAAAAGTTCTGTACACCTTTTCATGAACATCTCCTAATACTGATGTTAATGTAATGTGATTTTTGTCAAGACAGTACACGAGATGACTTGACAATTGTTTTTACTCACTGATGGGAAGCCAATGAAAAACCAGTGAAATAGTGAAACATGCTTAGACCTTGCAAATATTTACCGTGCAAATTCTATTTCTTTCCATTATAGAATTAACTTGAAATCACAGACACAGAGAACTGGGCTAAAACAGAGCTATGAGATTTTTATTTTCTCTATTTTGCCTTTTCACCCATTTGGTCCTTGAAATATGAAGTGAAAAACTGAAGCATCTAAGTTTGTAGAATCAGCAGCAATTTTCATTAGGCCAAGGATTCATCATGAGAAAGTCAGTGCCATTTGACTGTAGGAGAAAATGTCCTCCTGTCTAGAAATTCCTGTTCCAGAATAAGGTGTCTAGAATCAAATCTGTGCCAAAAGGTGCTTTCAAGAGAACGTCATGATGGACCTCATGCAGTAGAACATTTAAGTACATGCTTAACATTGAGTGGCTGAAAATTCCTACCTGAAGAGAAATATGTTCATTTCTAAAGTTAAGCACATGCACACATCTTTATTAAATGAAGTATCATGTGAAGAGAACATCCAGTCCTGTGAAAACACAAATCTGAGCCTGTATCTTTGGGCACAGGTTTTTTGCCATTTAGCCCTCATTTGTTTCTTATTTTTTCTTTTTATAAAAGACTACGGCTTCACAGAATACAGTGTCAATGAAAGTTAAATATACACACAAAATGGATATCAGCACATTGGTTTCAACCTGTATATCCCTCTGAATGTTGGGGAAAAAAACCCCAAAAAACAACAGGTTAATTTACCTGAGCAATAAATTCTCCCAAAGAAGTTACTTTAACTGATGGGAATTTTGAATACTAGTCCAAGATGCCTACAGACATGGCACATTTAATACATTAAATAAAAATACACAGCTTAAGGGGGAAAAGTGAATATGTATTTATTTTTATTAGACAGAACATATAATTATCTAATAGGGTTTTTTTTAAGTCTTTCAAACTAACATTTCTAGGTCAATAGACAGGTTTTGGCTAGAAAGCTTTCATTCAGTAATGGATCAGGATAGTGTTTCCAACCACATTGCCTGTAAAAAAGGTCACAATGCATTTTTATGACCTTCTGCCTCTTTGCCCTGGTATCCAAGGTACAGTGATACAGAGGGTCTCAAATGACTCACACAGACGGGGTCAAAGCCAAAATGTTTTCAACCTTCAGCAATCATGCCAGAGCACCACGAGTACCTCTTTCACTCCTTATCTTTCATCTGGTCCAAGGGGTATTGTTTTGCTGTTTTAAAAACAAAGCATAAAGCATGTTATATAGGGGTGTTGTTTTCAGCAATTTTTTTCGTTGTTTTTATGGTGGTTGGTTTGTATTGTATGCAATGTGTTTCATGAAAAAATTACTTTTATGTATCATCAAAATATTATTTTAATAATTTTTGTCATCATGAACACTATCCCTTTGAATCGACTGTTGGCCTCTAAACTACTGACGTGAACAGAGTGGATTTGCTCTTCTGAATAGGGATGTTGCTCTCTTAAAGAGTATCAGGTCCTGTTTCTTTAATGTTAGTGTCTTATTTTGCTCATATGACAGAACGCCTGATGACAATAGCTCCCATAAAGTAAGCAGAGACTAACTATTATAACACTTGAACAGAGTAGTTTTACTTCTCCTTTTCTCTTCATTATTCTTTTGTCACTTTTTGCTAAATATAAATGCTTCTCAGCTTTGTTGTTTCCCTGTATGGTGGATTTTCCCTTCTCTCTCCTCTTCGTAGAATCATAGAACAATTGAGGTTGGAAAAGACCTTTAAGAACACCGAGTCCAAGCATTAAGCCAGCAATGACAAGCCCACCATGTCCCTAAGTGCCACAGCTTCACATCTTTTAAATACTTACAGGGATGATGATTCCACCACTTCCCTGGGCAGCCTGTTACAATGCTTGGCAACTCTTTCCATGAAGAAATTTTTCCTAATATCCAATCTAAACCTTCTCTGGCACAACTTTAGTCTGTTTCTTCTTGTCATATCTCCTGTTATGTGGTAAAAGACACTGATCCCCATCTCACTACGGCCTTTTCTCAGGTACTTGGGAGAGAGCCATGAAGTTCCCCTAGCTGCTTTTTCTCCAGACATACAACCCCAGCTTCCTTCTGCTTCACATAAGACTTATGCTCCCAACTCTTCCCCAGCTCCATTGCCCTTCTCTGGACACATTCCATCACGTCACTATCTTCCTTGTAATGAGAGGCCCAAAACTGGACACAGGATTCAATAAGCTGCTTCACACATTGTCTTTTCCCCTTAGCACAGCAAAATTACTTTTTAAATTAAATTAAACCCTATTACCCACCAAAATAAAGTGGTGATGTCCAAACACTTGTTGCAATTGCTTTCAGCTGCTAATAACTACCAAATTATGCCCAAGTTTTATTTTGGGAATATTAACAAGTGTGAGCCTAAACCATGCCTTTTGCTGTGGCAGGATTTTAGCAGTATAGACGACTGAGTTGGAGTGCCCAGGAATGTTCTCTGATGGTCTTTGATCTGTTTCAATATAAGGTACTGAAAAGTAAGTAATCTAGTTCTGTCTGAGACACACTATGCCATTTCAAAGGTGGATTGCCAGAAGTTGCCCACAACCAGCAAAGAAAACATATGCTTTTGGGTGGAGAAATAGAACCTAAGAAGAATGTAATTCCATGCATCCTTGAGCATCCCCAGTGACAATAGGTACCTTTCTCTGTCCAGGGACTTGAGCTGAGATGTTTATGTTCATATCCAGTTACCACAGGCCAGACAT
This sequence comes from Pachycephala philippinensis, assembly GCA_013397055.1. Taxonomy (NCBI): domain Eukaryota; kingdom Metazoa; phylum Chordata; class Aves; order Passeriformes; genus Pachycephala; species Pachycephala philippinensis. Next base: position 652,905 of record VWZT01001708.1, read on the forward strand.
GCCATGACTGGTTTTACCATATTCATCACATTTACATGAAAATTATATCAAGTCCACATTGTATCATAAGGCCCGTTTAACTCAGTAGATATGTAAATGGGAATAAAGAGTCGGTCTGCAATTAAAATGTTTTGTGACATGACAGTGTCCACATCTGCTGTTACTGGTGGAGGAGCAGTAATTTTCTATTAAATTGCAGTGAAATATTTTGGACATTCTATTTTAACTTAGCAGTTTAATAAAGCATTTTAAACCCAAATCTGTTGGAGAATCACAAGCAGAGGAATACACAATAGACTCTTTGCTAATAAATGAGCAACAATATTCTTTTCATATTTGTGTCAGAATTCTTCACAAATCCCCACTCATCATTTCTGCTTTTGTGTTTCAGAAAGTTATTTGGGGAAATCCAGTATCTGACATGAGAAAAGGAAGAGAGAAAAAGTGGAATTTCCACAAGCTGCTATTCAAACTTTCCCTTCTTTGAAGGAAAAAACATACAACATTTTACAGCTAGTCATCAGTCTCAAAGTTTTTTGCTCCTTCAGTTTCTGTCTGGTGCAATTCTTTTATATTGAATTCTTCAATATCTTCAGGTCCCTTGTCATCAGGAAGGGTCAGGAAGAGAGAGAGAATTCAGTGTATGAAGAAGGCCAGTGTGGGAAGAAGATTGAATGGCTAGAGATTTTCCCTAAGTTCAAAGACAGATTGAGAGCGAGCAGAAAAATTACTCGGGAAAATATGGGAAGTTTTTGGGTTTGACTAAGTCTACACTTTTTTTTTTTTTTTTTTTTTTTTTTTTTTTTTTTTTTTNTTTTTTAAATAGAATTAGAAATTTTTCTGGAAACTTTATAAAACACACATGTTTGTTTGCTTGTTTCCACTACTCTGCAAAACAAAAGACATCTTGAGTGGAAAGGCAATCTTTGGAGAGGGTGAGCTCAGGTTATTGAGGCATGCAAGGAAGCCTGGGTTGTTGGAGCCCTTGTGCTTTTAGAGTGCTGTGTGATCAACTTTCCATGAAAGGATAACAGACTGGAGTGAGCTTGCATCCAGAACATAAAAGACACAATCACACAAACAAGAGCAAAAGAGTGTATGTTGTACCCATTTACAGGACTCATATGAATGTCTAAGAGCATATCAGTATGAGGAAAATAAATCTTTAGATAAACTGGTGAGATTTGAGGAATAAATCGGCAGTGTGAACCATCCTTCCTTGGAACCTTGTTATTTACAGAACTGCTCTTTATAATTTCAGCCTTCCTTTTCAACTCTTTCTTTTCTCTTTTCACCTGGATTCTGTGCATGTGAGCCTGAAGTTTTCAAAAGAATTTATCCATGAATCTGAACCTAATCCTACACCAGCTTTGATTTGAAAGCCTGGAACACATTCACTGGGAGTTTATTCATTTATTTGTAAATACAGTAGTTTTGCAAAACCAGTGACAGGAAAATTATCTACACCAATACTTTTCAACAAGTGGAATATCATTCTAAATCTCATAGATGCTATGACTGTTAGTCATCTGAGAGCAACACGTGATGAACTGGGTGTTCACTTTGTAGTACTGTTCTGGTAATACAGCATTCTGTTGGAAACTCATACTAATGACGTCACGATATTACTTCAAACAGAGAATATATGATCACGTTCATTAGCAAAATTTTTCCTTGCTATATTTTTTTTTAATTTTATTAGACTTCTTAAATAAAATAATTTACTAAAAAACAGTGATATGGTTAGGGAAAAAGAAAATGTTTGAAACAAGAATAGTAAGATTACCTGTAATCACCAGTTCAGTGTATCACTGCATTGTGATGGTTTCTAAACTAAGTAGTACAGAAATGGTGACATTACAGAGCAAATAGAAAGGTAAGTTGGTTTTTTTTGTTTGCTCTTAAACTTATTTTTTACTTTTTATCAGTTCTCACTTTAAAGATTTGTGTTTTGCTTTATTCCAAAGTCAGGCTTGAATGAACTTATATTCTTCCTGCAGCCAATAATAGGAACACTTATAGTAGCTTGTCCTACAAGCTATTTCATGTCTGCATTATCACTTTACAAGACACGACATAGATTGCTGCTTCGTCTTTGTGGGGAAGCACAATCACCAAAACAGTAATTTGGTATTCTGCAAACAACTGGGCTTGATGTTTCATATCTCCGTTTGCTCAGATGACGAACCCTTTTTTGGACCAACAGATAAGTAATTACTCATAACCTGCAACTAAGCATTGATTTCACATGACATCAGTCCTGTATAGGCCTAATCCTCCTTGCACTATTTATATGTGAATTCTTTTTGAGACTGTAACCAGTCATGAGGAAGTTAGCAGCATTTGGCTGCTAAACCTCTTCTTTTCTGTCTCCCATTTCTGTTGTTCACCCCCAAAGTATGATGAGATTAACCACTTATTAACTGCACATGTGCTGCAGATATGGTTTTTTGTGGGAAAAAAAAACGAAACCTAAAGTGAAACTTGGGAGTAATGAAATCCTGGCACTAACTGTGGAATGAGTTAACTGTGCCTGAGTTAAAACAAAGGCGTCCCTTTTGCAGGCTGCCATCAGATACCTTTCTGCAGAGGGAGTCTCTGCCGTTATTCCTGCAGACATAGTGAATATGTACTGATCCTCTGCTGCTGCAGCTTTTGTTTCCAGGCCTTCGTTTTCAATGGTTGCCATAGAATCTCTGCATTATCATATGAAAAGACACACACACACACACACACACACACACATAAAACAACCAAAAGCCTGTTGCTAAAGCCATGAACAGTTTTCAATATTCATGTAAAGGAAAAAAATGTGTGGAAGTGAAATGGTCTCTGAGGCAGAAGTTTTCTTCAGATCTCCTCCTGTCTTTCTCCTTAGAGATGACTTGATTCCTGTTTAACTTTTAGCTACATAAACTCCTTACTGGATCTTCCTGACTGCCATAACAGTTACAGGCTATTTATCCAAGAAAGTGGCTTTAATTGCCTCTTAAGTAAAGGGATAGCCATGTATTTTTCTTGCCTAATTTGTTATGCAGGCTGTCCTGTTTTAGCATGCGTTTGACTTGAAGATTTCAGTGTCCAATTCCCAGAGTCTGGCTTCAAAACAGAACTACTGAAAATTGAAAAATAAACACATAGTCCTTGGTATGCAAACTTCTTTTTATTACGGGACTGCTAATTTGCTGTAAATAGAGGAAGTATTTGTTATTGGGGATGAGATGCCCTGGAAAAAGACACATTTTTCCACATAGCCGTTTAAACAATGAAGCCCAATCCCATTTATAAAGGCAATATGCTGGAGAAATTACACTCCAAATAATGGAGCTACAAAATAATTTCTGCTGTTTCACTGTTTACTTCATCATAAAGGATGTAAAGAGAAGAAATTTTTTAATCTCGGGGCTTTGAAATAAAACAGAAGCTTTGTTTTGAAAGACCATTCATGATGTATATTTATAAGTATACCTCCAAAAATTTATAAGGCAACATAATGTAAACACCTCACTGCACCATCATGTAAACGAGTGAATTTCTAATTCCTGGAATTCTACTAACTTCAGGAAGATCAGGATTTTTCATATGGAAAATGGAATGGTTCCCCACATCCCTGCAACTTGTTTTGAGCGTATATGATACTGTCATGTGTATTCAGCATGGATGTAAGAATACTTTTGCACCCTCTTCCCTACTGTCTACCCAGGGAATGGTGATAAAAATTTGGAATAAGGAAAAATTGTTAAGAAAATTCACACTTTTCTGACAGAACTACTCTGATGAACAGCTATTTAATAATATATAAATGTAGATATTCCATATATATGTATATTAATCTCCTTGGAATTATCTTTAGAGAGGCACCCAAATACATAATCTTATTCCCTAAACTTTATTAAATCCCATTTTCTTCTCTTGAAGCTATATTTTATGTCTTTGTTTCATTCCTTTCACACTACTTCAAATAATTCCACAAGTATAGACCAACAAACAAACTTTACTTTCCAGCTAAAAATGGAAAGTTACATTGCATTCTAATTACATACACATCAAGATTTTGTAGTTTATGGTTTGTTTTTTTTTCTCTGCTGATAATTTCAATGTCTTGCCTGTTTATCACTCTCTGAGCACGGCAGAAAAAGAGAATAATGACTTGGCCTGTGTGCATCTCCAGCACACAAAGTCAGAAGCTCTTTGCTCCAACTCTCATTGCTTGTGCCTGCAGTAGTAAAGAGCTGGAGACAAAATGTTTCATAAGAAATGTAAAATGACACTGTGAAAACCATGAAACGTGAACAGAGAAGTAATTTGAAAAAGCAAAACTATGGAATGGCTGAGGGATATAGGGCAAGCTTACGAGCTGGGATCAGAGGCAAGGTCAACAAGTGGCTGTGAGGGTGGGCATCTGCTATAGAGTGCTCAGTAAAGACAAGTAAATGCGAAAATACTTTAAACTACTGGAGGAAGCCCTACAATTGCGTGTGCTAGTTCTCATTGAAGACAGTTGAAGTTCGCCCTGCTTTGAACAAGGTCTAGTCCAGATGACCTTCTGAGATCCATTCAGACATAAATTATTCTATGATTTCTTTCCCACGAAGTGGAAAAAAAAAAATGTCTTTTTATATTCCTTTCTGTGCTAAGTAGAGCTTTAGAAGATAGCTCACTGGCAACCAAACATCATTAAACTGCAGTCATCTCTAGAGACCAGACCTCTAACCTCAGAGTAATTACCACGAAGAACAAACCAGAACACTGTAAATGAGACCAGATTATTCAGAGCATGGCACATCTTCACCTTTAGAAGGCATGCCTAGCTTTCTTGGGACTGCAGCCATCAATACTACTATCTGGAACTTGTCTTACATGCCCTGTACACATGACAGGTTTGTTACACCTACAGTGGGATGGAATTTTCTTATCTGAGCTTTAAGAATTTAACTGACAGAAATTAAACTTTGCCTCTTGTGTCATGTTTTCTAATTTTCTAATTTCACAAATTTTCTAATGCTCAGTAAAACAGGATGAATCTACATTAGCATGTTAGTGCATTTTTTAAAGGCATAGCTTGGGCATCCTGAGCTACAATGAATAATTTTGTTTGTAACACAGCAGACTCAGAGTATCTCAACTAAATTTGGGTTTGGATGAAGCTAAGACAAAAGGTTTTCTTCAGGATTTCCTCTCCTTCTTTTTAAATTACAATGAAAATTGATCCATAGGATTAGACACAGGTAATTCTAAGTAACTCCCACTGCTAAAATGTGTGGCACAGACACCTGGTGTTCAGCTCTCTGTTCATTCTACGCACCCTTTTTTGACAGGACTTGCTATTGGGGACATAAGCTTTAATAAAAACTAAATGTCTGCTTATTAGTGTACAACTTCATGCAGTTTTAAGCACCACAATTGTATATGCTTGAGTTTGAAAACTTTAAAGATGGTGTGATGGGGAAAAATATCCATAGTGGTTGAATACGATTGTCACAAAATGTTGGCATATCACTGTAGGCATATGAATATAATTTGCATGTTTATGTTCTTGTATTTGTCATATATTGATATTTTATTTGTCCTGCAAATATTTCTGCTACTAGAAAGCACTGGACAGAACTATAACTATGAAACTGAAATTTTTTTCACTTTTCAGGTAGCACAGCTCCATCTGTTTTACAGGAGTCTAATACTTTCAATATTTATCTTATTTGACTAGACTGTTTATTATGCTACCTGTGCAGAACTATGAAAAGTTAAAACTGTCTTTATTTTTGTTTTTTTCTCTATAAGAATGTAGGTACAAGGTTTATATCACAATATCTGAAAAGCTTTAAATGGTATCATATCCTTCACCTGTAAAATCAGAAGAATGTGTTTGACCATAGATAATTTCCTACAACACAAAAGGTAAAGTGTAAAGCCCATTATGCTGATAGCTTACAACCCTATGAATAATATGGCACAACACTGGGAAAATGGGAATCTTCTTCCTAATCAGATGTCAAGACTCATTTTTCACAGGTACTCAGTATTTAGTAGTACACTCAGTGGTGTTGAATCTGGAAAAGTATGCACACCACAAAAGGCTAATCAGTGCGCAGACATTCTTGAACTCTTAAATTCAGTCGCATTTCCTTCATCAACTCCAACTTGACTCCAACAAAAAAAAAGTCCTTGCTTCCTTTGTGGAGCAAAGCCTGGTTCAGTTCTGCCATTCTTCTTTTCACTTCAGCTGCCTTCTGTATCCTCTGTCTCTTGCCTTTAAGAAGCCCAGTCCATCCTCCTTTTATTCAATGTGAGGCATCACTCAAAGTACCCTTGTCGTTGTTGCACCTGTTACACGAAGAACAGAGGGACTCAGAAAAGTGCTACTGAGATTTAATCCAAACATTACTGGGGTGTCTGTGTAGATAAAAACCTGCTCAAAAGGGATGTGAACTTCTGTCTTCTAGGCAAAGCATAGTCAATCTTACTGCCATCAGTAACTCAGAGGTGGGGGAAAAGCAGAGCATGTCACAACCTCCATCTCTCATACCCTCTCAAAAGCATCAACTAAAGCAAACCGAGCACTTCAAGTCTCAGCGTTACAGACTCCCTTGTTTCTCCACCACATTCTCTTCCGTCGGTAGGTCCATCCAGGTCTCAAATACTAATATCTGGCATAAAAATGAAGTGATTTTATATCACCCATCCAAGACCACCAGCTTTGAGAATGACTTAACTTTTTTTTTTTTTTTTTTTTTAGTTCCTGCTGGATTAATATTAACCAAGGAAACGATTGTTTCTATGTGATTTTAAGTGTACCTGTTTACAGTCCTACCTACTGTTGAAAGATTTTTTGAAAAGTGAGTAGGCATGAATAAAAAAACCCCAAGGAATCTCTAATTAATTAAACAAATATAAAAATACATAGTTTAAATTATTATTCAAGCACGAAATGTTTCTCTTCATCCTGTGTGACAGCACAGTTTAGGATGGAATTAAAGGCTTGCTAGTGCTCTATCTCTTCCCAACACTGATGTGTATCATATGGCCCCAGAGGCAGAGGACATTCCTAAGCAGAGCCAGCAGCTGCATAAAAGGTTCATCCAAAGCAGAAGCAGCTGCACGTCTTCATAAACACTGGACACTAGCACTGTTTTCCAAATCTGGCTTCACTATTCCCAGCTGAGGAACTTCCTACCCATGCTCTTGAGACCTGTATTTCCATCCCCTCCCACCTCTCTTGCAAGTTCTCTTGTGCCAGCTTCATTACTTCTGCTTGCTATAGTCTCCTTTACACGCTTCCATCTCTTTCCACAGCTCTCTAGTACTTTCTGAATTTTTCTAACTAAACTGTTTCCATTCTGTTTCTAGCTACCATTTACTCATCTATTGCTATGCATTTAGAAAAAAAAAAAAATTGCCCATCTTTCACATATATGACAGAGAAATAGAAAACTTCATTTGTATATTCTTGAACCTTAGCTAGAACCTCGAGGTGCTTTGGTAGCATGAAAAATAGTAAGTTAAACACAACGGCTTCTAAAGATGAGTTGGAATGATGAGTAGGAATAGAGAGGTTTAATTAAAAGACTGTGACAGCTCAAAGGTGATATGTACTGGAGAATGCAGATTGCAGTTGTTGTCTGTGGTGTGTGAGAACACTAAAATTAGGATCTGTAAAACAGCATCTGCAGTTTATGATTGTCATGGTTTCACCCCAGTCAACAGTCAAGCCCCACACAGTAGATTGCTCACTCCCCCATCAGCAGAATTGGGGACAGAATCAGAAGGGTGAAAGGCAGAGAATTCCTGGGCTGAGATGAAGGCAAAAGTTGCACGCACCAGCAAAGCAAACCAAGGAATTGATTCACTGTTTCCCATGGGCAGGCAGGTGTTCAGCTGTTGCAGTACACTGGGGCAACATAGTTCCAGATATTATCTTACACCAGGCCAACATAGTTTGCAGTGTAACATTGCAGCACCATCTGCAGTAATCACATTGGAAGAGCTACAATGGCTCACCGACCTTATGGGCAAGAGCTACAGCGGCTCACCATCCCTCTCAGAGGCACGGTCACCCATAAAGCAGTCCAATCCCAGACTTGCTTGGGCAAGAGCTACAGCGGCTCACCGTCCTTCCCAGAGGCACGGTC
>VWZT01001708.1:661355-794056 GCA_013397055.1 Pachycephala philippinensis
AGGAATCACCACACCTGCATTCAATGCTGGCCTTCCCTCCTCCCAGGGACTCAGCCACAAGCTATGAGGCCAAGGCTGCCTACAGCCTACTCTTGTAACTCCACATTCAGCCATCTCCAGGAGAGCAGGGCCCCATCACCTGTAATAATGACTTGGGAAGACAAACACCATCACTCCAAATATTCCTCCCTTCTTCGTTTTTCCCCCTACTTTATATATGGAGCATGAGGACATATGGTCTGGAATATCCCTGGTAAATATGTTACATGAGAAATGACAGAAAAGACAACACTTAGGCCTGGAAAAACCTAATTTTTGGGTGGTTTTCAAGGTTCTGCACAGTGCCAAGGACCACTGTAATTTTTCTCAGGCTACAAACCATTTCTTTCTTTAAACCCCACATTTGGCAAATTGCACCTTTGATGGTTCTTCATCTTGCAAGCAGTCTAATAGTCCCCATGATTAAGAACATTAGAGCCTCAGGAAGCAATAAGAAATGATCAGTTCACTAAGGTGAGTCCATCCACAAGATAAGTTAATGAATCCCATGCAGTCTATGAAATAACTGAAGGGCATATAGTAGTGGACGTGTGAGAGTGAATCTTTCTCCCTTTACACATAACAGCTTTTAAATTCTTCAAGAAGCCCAGAAAATGATGCTCAGTACCAATGCTCAGAGGATAGAATTCATCAGGAAAACTATGAGTTTTTTGGTCTCTGAAACCTTTGAGAAAGGGTAATTTTCTCCTTTAAGCTGTCATGCCTAGTGCATTATAATTACTTCCTTGTTGACTTCCATGTTCACCAGGCAGGTTAGGCCAGCCTGGAGGACAAAGGAAAATTTAGAATTACAGTACTGTGAGCACAGCAATGGCTGTCAACACAGCATCTTTTCCACTTGTATTGAAACCCTGCTCCAATCTGACTTCATTAATTTGACTTCGTTAAGGCAAGGTTTGGAGAATTTCAAGGTTGTTTCCACTAATAAAGGAAGAGAGAGATTTACTTGCCTCAAAGCTAAGCACTACACTTTTGTGACAGGGCTAGTCACAATTAGGTCTGTCAAAGGGCATGGAGAGGAGGAAGGTGTACAGCCAGTCTAGGCTTAAGTGATGGGAGTGCTGCCCACCAAGAGCAGTCTGGCACCTGTCAGACCTGTCTGCACCAAAAGCCAGACCTACAACCTCTCCATAAGGACTAGTAGATGACTTTCAGTCCAAGTGAGCAGAAATCATGTCAAATACCCAGATGCTGAGGTGAGTAAGTAGTAGCTATCAAGGGGTTTTTTCAACTTAATTTTTTATTTTCTTTGGGAAGGAGTTGTCAATAAGGTAGAAGGTCTGAGGTGCTTGGATGTTTTTGCAGAGTTAAAAGACTCCAGTGATGTGAATTATTAAAAATCTTTTGACAAGGAGCCTGAAACTTTCTGAAGATAACAGACCTTGATGCATTCCTCTTCGCCCCTCTCCCCTCTCCAGAGCGGCTTATTCATGTACAATCTTGCAATTACAGTTTGAAACCTCTTGGGAAATGCATTTACACAGAATACAACTTCTGTCCCCTACTGAGGATATGGTACAATACACGACTCTGAGGTAAGACCAGATATGGTGTTACAACACACTGGCAAGGAGAACTGTATGGGCAGGACTGCTGAACAGCTTCCCACTCACTGTGGAGTGGAGGCATGCACACAAGCAGTGTTCATGGCTTATCCAAGAACTCACAAACATACAATAACCCTTATTCTGTGCTGATTTGCTCTTCTGACCATGTCCTTGGAGATGTTTCTTACATGTGGGGTTAGAAGGATGGCTGGTTACCACCTTATTTGCCACATGCAGTTCAAGCCATTGGCCATCAGCTGTCTCAGAAACTTGTCCACTGTATGAAAACTGAAATGTTTGAAAAAGCTCTCAGCTCAAACAGCTCAAATATCTGGGTACCTGGAGATAAGGACAGTTCTTCTGAAGGAGGAATGTTGAGAGATGTACTTTTCAGTTTCATCAGAACCACTTTGACACCTTGCACTGTTTATTGAGAGCCTTACATAGTACCACTCTCGTGCCTTGTTTTACTAGCCAGCTGGGAGAGGTATGGAACTTGAGCCTTTTACAATACTGGTGCTGATTAGCAAAAGATGAAGACACTCAACTGTTTTTTGAAGCTAAAAATAAATGAGACGGCACAACCAAGAGTTATATGTCTACAGTAGAAAGAAACCTAAATCAAACACTCACCCAGAGCAGCGCTGCCAAAAGCAGTCTCAAGAATTTTGTGATTTGTGAATATCTGGGACTCTCTGTCTGGCAAAACAGATTTCCTAATTATTTTGTAAAATGAAATGTATTTCTGATGCTTGTCAGCCTGGAAGCGTGGCTGAACCATTCCCAGCACTCATGAGGGCAGGAACAGCCACAGATGGGCTTGGGAGGTGTTGAGCAAAGTTCCTTTGGCTGGATAGCAAAAATGCCCAGGTGCTTCAAGAGCATCTCAGAAATATGTGAAACGTGGAGGGGAAAGTCAGTTTCTTTCATAACACTTGTCTCCTTTTGACTTTCTTGTAATTCTGTGTATTTTTTGCATATTCCCATATCTACATGCACATGTCCAAGCTTAGCAAACAGAAAGTGTTTCCTCGACAACAGTAAAAAAAAAGGACAAAATCTTTAAAAATCTCACTACCATCATGCATAGTGTTCTGGGTTATCTTTTTCTCTTTTTTTGTCAACCATAATCAGAATCACAGAGTATTCTGAGTTGGAAGAGACCCACAAGGATCATAAAGTCTAATGCAGGAGATCCGCAAGAGTCACACCATGTGCCTGAAAGTGCTGTCCAAATGCTTCTTGAACTCTGTTCAGGCTGATGCTGTGACTGTGTCCTGGGGAGCCTGTTCCAGTGCCCAACCACCCTCTGGATGCAGAACCTTTTTTTAATATCCAACCTAAACTTCTGCTGGCACAACTTCAAGTCCTGTCACTGGTCACCACAGAGAAGAGATCAGTGTCTGCCCCTCCTCTTCCCCTCACGAGGAAGTCGTAATGGTAATGAGACCCTCAGTCTCCTCTTATCCAGGCTGAACAGAGCAAGTGACCTCAGCTGCTCCTCGTACAGCTTCCCCTCAAGACCCTTCACCACCTTTGTAGCTCTCCTTCAGACACTCTCTAATAGCTTTATATCTTTTTTACATTGTGGCACCCAAAATTGCCCCCAGGACTCGAGGTGAGACCGCCCCAGTGACGAGCAGAGCGGGACAATGCCCTGCTTTGCCCAGCTGATGATGCTGTGCCTGAGGCATCCCAGATTATCACATCTGTAAAAGACCAAATTAATGTCTGAGAAGAGCTGCCTTTAAACCACCTCCTCCTAACACATAGACCCATGTAAACATACAAATGCATGAACAGCTAAGATACTGTAGTGAGAGCAGCTTTAGTCCTGCACATCTGATTGCACTTATTCCTCTGTTATCAAAAAGTCAAAATAATAGGACAAAATGAAATACACTTATGAAACCAAAAAGGGCAGGATATTGGGAGAAAGGGTTGGGGATGAATGAGGGAAAATCAGGAATGAGACATTTGGGGCAAGGGAAACATCTTGTTAATTTTGCCAAGGAAAGCAAAATAAGCCAAAAACATTTATCAGGATAAGCAATGTATTAGAAGTACATAAGTAATACCTCGCCTAAATCTTTTCCTGGCTTCCAGTGCTGTTGGAAAGCATTAGTTCTTCTTCATCATGTCTGTTAAGCACATTCTTGGGGGGGTGGGGGGGAAGGAGGGCAGTGAAGGAAAAAAAAAAAGAGCAGAGAGTGAACTTAATCTTGGAATCCTGAAAAAGTCGCCTGTGTGCTTTTTCTAGCCTCTGGTACAGCAAACCAGGTTGCTATGGTAAAATGGGTCAGAGCAGTAAGCAAGTTAGCTTGTGCAACAAAATCAGACTCCTGGTGCAGTGATGGGAGGCAGAGGCCAAAGCACACAGTAATCTAGAGCTGAATCTAGGTCACTGGGGTGCTTTGTAGCTGCAGCTGTCCGTGTGGGACTGTGATCTCCGGCAGGGCTCACAAAACCATCCTGACGGCTGGGCTCCTGCTCAACGGTTACGGATGTACTGGGGGAGCTGTTGCTTTGTCTCCTTCAAAAACAAATTATAATTTTAGATTTTAAATTATGGATGCATATGCAGGCAGCATGTGTCTGTGTGTGTATTATGTATGCACATTTATTTTAAAATAAGACATACTCAGCAGGCACATGGCCCATATTTTGGGAACCCATTACACAAATTAACATTCACACTCCAAATGATCATTATCACATATTTATGGGAACTGTGCATCCCACTCCATGAAGGCTATAAAGATCTGCAAGCAAACATAAGAAATCTCTTCTCCAGCATACCTAATGAATTTCCCCCCCCCCCCCCCTCAGACAAACACCCTCCCAAAAAGCCTGGGAAAAGAAAAAAAGGCTTTGGATAATGTCAGGGAGGTCATCCCACGGTTCAGTCTCTCACATCCCCCTACAGACAGATGCTGATACACCCATCCGTGCAGCAATCTATTATTATCATTTACTATTCTGTGACTGTTAAAAAACAACCAGGAAAAAAAAAAAAAAAAAAAAAAAAACCAAACCAACAATCAGTTAATGAAAAGCCAGAGAATGGGGCCAAATCAGGAGCAGAAGTAAACCAGCATACCCCCTGCTGATGCTGATGGAACTACACAGGCTCAGAGTTTAGTCTTACACACAGACATGGTCCTTGCCCACGGGGAGATGAAAAATGACCCATAATGGAGATTCATACAGAATACAGAACCAGTGCACTTCTACCTGGCAAAGTTGGCAGCTCTTTGGAGTATGAGGTCTATTATGTCACTGGTTTTTTCTGCCTTTTTCTTTCTCATGTTTAGAAATTCTGCCAGGCAGAATTTCCTATATTTGCCTGGGATTCTAGGTTATACAGAAGAGATTCTGGATGCATCCCCTGCACACTGATGCATCAGCTTTCAGTGCACATAGAACAAGCCTAGAGCTCCACACCAGATCTACTGTGTGTGCAGTGATTGACTCCATAACAAGCACACGGGGGGTCTGAAGCTCCCCAGAAGCCTCCTGGCACATGGCATATGTGCTGAATAGTTCTTATCCTATATACACCGAAGATCTGGCACACTGAATGCCAAATATGTCACTCTCACGTGTCACGTTTTGTCTGTGTTGTGTAGAAATCTGGCATAAGCATGTAGTAACATTAGGTAGAGATGTTAATGAAATGATGAAATATGAACCTTCTATTTGGATTTGGGACAGTATTGGACAGATGAATTTTCCTTCTCACAACCACAAGAATTTAGATATTTCGACTTGAGACAACTACACTGGACAAAATATCCCTCAATACCATTTGGTTTTATTCAGGTCACATCTCTCATACTCTGTCATGACATTTTACCCATTTCCAGTGAGTGTGAGGGCAGAGGAAGGACAAGGGACAACAATAACTTGGAGTCTCAGAATCAGTGTCCACCTACATAAATCATGTATGACAATGAAGTTCCTGCCCTCCAAATCCCACATTTTAACATGGATGACTGAGATTAGAAATGTGTTAGAAATAATTTAAAAATTAGGCCAGGGGTAATCCATGACAAGGTCAGCATCTAAAGACAGATGAGGCACCAGTGCTTATTCAATTAACTAAACAGTTAAAATCAATTATGTTTTTCTTGAAAAAAATTAACAATGCATATTTTTATTGGGGATAGCATTTCGGCTGTTACACAGGAGGAAGGTGTACAGCTGAGGGTGAATGCTTTGAACTACATCTGACAAGAAGCTGGCAACCAGAAGGAGCTGCCTGCCCCCCCATGTGAGAAACACGCCAAAGGACATGGGCAGAGGAACTAATCAGCACAGACTATGGCACAGACAGTGTGCTTTTGCAAACTCTCAGACATGCCATGAGCATGGCTTCTGTGCACGCCTCTACAGATGTCTGAAAAACCAAGATGAAACATGTACGGACCATATGTCAAATGTCAGTTTGTAAGCAAAGTGAAATCTCTCATTTCCTCATACAGAACTGCTAACGTGATGCAAGAGCTCTGGGCAACTGCCCGCTCTGCTGAGCAGCAGCACACATAAATAGCTTGCAAATGCTGGAGGTAGAGGTGCACATCATACACAAGCAATATGACATATTCCTTCAAGAGGAGAGCAGCAGAAAGCAGAAGAAAAAGAGAAAAAAAATGTCAAGAGAGGTTCAAGGATGGTCCTCTCTCTTGATAGTCACTCACAAATTCCCTTCTCTTAGCCATAATGAAGACTGTATATATTAAAAAGGCCTTGACTCATTCCATCACATACAGTTCATCTCTTCCCTAATTTCCACAGCAACTTGGCTTTAATCCTTCAGCATTCTTATCCTTGATTATTCAGTGATACTTGAATAGTTCTAATAACTCATCTGATACAGACAAGAGACAGAAATATTTGTCTATTAGGTGTTGTCTCTGTAAAACAAACAAATACTGCTCCATTCAAAGGGGACAGTCAAATTCATCATTGGTGAAACATTCTGCATGTAAGGTTTATGTGTAATGACCACCAGAGCAGACTCATTTAGAGATATCCCCAGCGATATAAAGATCTGCTATTGTGCTGATAAAATTCTTTTCATGCCACTGATACCTTAACGGTTAGCTACAGAATGACAGGCACGGAGACCAGGCAGGCTTGGAGACTTACCTGGACAGACATGAAGCAAGAGGGTTGTGATTTTGATACCAGAATTGTATAACCCAGCATAAAATTTGTCATTTGACCTTGATTGTATGTTCTGAAGGTATCTTATCTGTAACAGCAAGAGTACAAAAATCTGCACATAAACCAGAGGAAAACAAAACAACAACAAAAAAAGGATCTAGGGAAAAAAAAAAGTTCATTTCCTAACTCTGACATGAATATAATTTTATACTTGAAAATAGATTTAGTCTTCCTGTTTCCAAAAAAGGTAGTAAATCACAGACTCGGGGGACTACAGAGACACGTACTGAGTGGAGGGATGGCAGGGTATAGGGAGGGAGGAACTGCTTTACAGGCAGAAAAGAAACATTCCATGGAGGTAGCACTGCCAGATAAATCCCCTGTTGCAGAGTCTGTCTGCACATTCCACTGCTAAAGGGCCATGAGTTGTCGATAAGGGGTCGTTTTCCTACACCTGGACAAACAAGCAATTCACAGAAAAGAGCTAATTAACTCTGCCACGTAGTGACGGATCTGAAGTACCTGACACACTTTTGTCATGATCCCTTCTCTGGGCAGGGTGGAGTGGGTGTTGACTGACAGAGGGCTGCAGAAAAGGCTATCTGATGAAAATTACTCTTTTTAACCAGGTTTTTTTTTCTTACTTTATATTTTGTAAAAGGTTTTTAAATGAGAGAAGGAAGGAAGGAAGGAAGGAAGGAAGGAAGGAAGTTGTCTAGTTGGCTAAGTAACTACCTATGCAAAGGGTTTTTTCAGGCTTTATTTAAAATACAAGTTGAACTTGCATAAACGCCTGTTGATAACACTTTTAGCAGTGCTCAGGTACTGATGAAAACACACCTTGTATGTCGAAAGATCATCATCAGAACAGCAATATCATATATGTGGTCTTCTTAAATGGAAGAAAAATAGAAACTCTAAACATTTGTAAAGCACAGGGAAACTCAAGAGTTCATGTCCTGGTCATTTAGTAAATAAAGCATTCCTCCACCCTTGTTGCTCAGAACGAAATAACAAAGAGGTTAATTTTACTACTTTTTTAATTAGTCCCTCTGTGATGGATGCAAGCACATGCATCAATACTTTCCAGATTGAAGTTCATGATTGCTCATCTGTACAACATATACTGCCTCAACAATGGCCTTATGAATTTCATCAAACAAGTGTTGGCAGCTTCCCACTTAATCACTTAGTGTAACTGTGGACTCTTGTTTACTGACATCAGGGAATGCCTTAACAGAGCAACTATTGCCTCATACCTCTTCAAATACTAATGGGGGTGTAAAAAGCCAAACATCTGATGCAGGCTTGTCTCCCTGGAATGCATTAGGGAAAGACAAGTCCCTCAGTCAGTAGAAAGGATTAAATCCCTTTCCTAAAAAACGAACGCTTTGGAGGAACTTTAGAGCTCTTCACAGCTCAGGCAGATGCCATTTCGAGAGGTTCTTCAGGAAATGGTCTAGAGGGTTCTCTCTAAATACAATAAAAACTAATTCATTCACTGGGTAAATATGTAAATTATGGGTATGACATCTGAATCATTTTGATGGATTAAATGAACACAAGGTCTGATGGAGGCAGGAACCTGTTACTTGAGTATGCATTCCAGTCTTCTCAAACATCTTGCTTTGGAACCTTTCAAAGGCTATGAACTAGAGCAGTAGCCTGTTGTTAAAGCATTTGAAATATGAAATCATTAAAGCAAACTGGTCCTGGCATGCAGAATTTTAGTTTGAATTGTGCAAGATAAAATAATGAGCATTTGAAATAGAAATACCTGAGGTAAAACATAATGTCTGGCAAGGTAACTGGGGAGGAAGTATCTCATAACATCCATGTGGAAGTCTCCAGCTGTAACACAAACTTCCTTAGCCACTCAGTAAGTGACTAAAGTTATAAACATTTATATCACAGTTAATTTACTTTCAACTGTAGTTTGGAAAGCTCTTGCTCTCTTAAATGATTCTGCTAAATGTCAAATTTACAATTTTGGAAAGTTATTGTCAACACTTTGCTATATGTGAATATTAATTAATTCTAAATTGCAATGTCTTCCATAAAACTTCAGTGGATGCCAATAATAAAAAAAAACAACAAACTTCATCTTCTATGCTACTAAAATAAATAAAAAAGAAAAAGGAATGGTTTTCCACTTACAAAATAAAATGCTGCCAAGAGCTATGTTCAGCTAGTAGCCATTTGTTTCAAGTGGATACTGGCTCCTGTCATATGATGAGGGAATATGACATTTGGTAATCTTATTGGCACATGTCAGGTTAGCATGGCCAAGAAACACAGAACAGTCTCCTAGCAATAGCCCTTTTCACCATAGCTGTGGTGCCTAAGAAAATTAAACATCTAAAGAGAACAATCATAGCAAAAAATCTGACAGCTTTATGAGGGAGGAATGTGGTGGAGAGTGACAGAGTTGTCTGTAACACTTCCAGAATTTCCTGGAACAACACTTTATTGATCAGAAGCTGGAGTCAATAAGCTCACTGAAGATCTGAAAGTGCTAAACAAAGTCACTGAAAAAGAATGAAAGTACCACAGTCAGCCCTGTGTATTTATTGATTCAAGAGACAGGGCTAACATCTGACTACCAAAAGCCAACAGTGACTTCAGCCACTCTTTCATAAAAGCAAATAAGAAAGTGCAAGAAAGCAAGAATTGCAGCATGAAAGAACGACACAAAAGAGGCGTGAGTCAATCATAACATGGGATATCAAAGATAGCCAAAATAAAGGCGGTAGCAGATTAACAAGCTTGAAACTTTAAAAGATTGTGTTAAAACCAGAGAGACAACTCTCAGAGATAAGATAAGGATAGCTGACGAAGAGACTATAAATATCATTCACAACGTGATGCGATCAATAGGGTAGGAAAATGACCCAGAGTGAACATGCATCAAAGACCAGATGCCTTCAGAATTTAAGTCCATTTTCTGCTGAGACACTTGATAAAACAAACAAGCAAACAAACAAACAAACGAAACCAAAACCAACCCAAGATTTAAAAAGAGCCAAAAGACTCTTAAAAAAATAAAAGATAGTATTCATACATAATAGTAGAGGAGATAAAAGGTTTAATAATTGGAAATGCTTTTTGAAAGACAACTATGTGGGGAAAAAAGGTATCAGATTGACAGCAAGAAAGGATAAAAATAAAGCTTTTTGTTTCTTAGATTATAATTATGGAGCGATATAATGATTTAGACAGGGACAAAACCAAACAAATGAAAACACAGTCAATCTCCAGAGAGAGGTCTTATCTGTGAAAGACTCAGAAAAGGACAGTAGATGGAATATAGTCAAAATGGTCAAGAACAACAACATATGAAGAACTGTTAATGCTCCTCTTGAATATTTATTCAAAGAAAGGAAACAAGCAAAGAGCTAACACAAAGGCTTGAGAAACTAAATCACAGGAGGAAAAAGAGGTCTGGAAAACTTCCAAGGAGAAGAGAGCTGTCAAATATCAAATGACTGTAACCTACAAAAACTAATCTTTGATAATCTGCTGTAGATAACAAAGTTCACAAACACTGTATTAAGAAGTATCAAGAAATAAAGATTTTGGAGAATGAGTATAAAATAAAATACATGGGTTTATATGGAATTTGAAGATCTATGAAATGTTCATCATAGATATCAACATATTATGACTGGGACTATCAAGAAATCTTAGATAATACACCATAATTTTTTTGAAGCAAGAAATTAAGGTACAGGAAAGAGCAGGAAAGCTTGTTACTTTTTCATAGGGAGAATGCCTAATTTTAAAAAGCTATGAAATTTGCAGTTACATGAGCACATTTGATCCATCTCAATAATTCCCCACTATTACAGAGGCACACTAATGAATTTGACACCGTTCTCTACCTCCTCCTTCTCCCTGGATCCAGTATTCATCTGGTAATTCAGCAAATCAAATCATTAAGATGAAAGAATACTAAGGTGGAAAAATATGGTGGTTTACCTTATTTAATAAGTTGGATCCATTAACCAAGTAACAAACTAGAAACAGATGGCACAGACTGTCTAGAGAAGGTAAAGAGAAGTTCTAGATTTTGTTGTCAGGAGCCATACTCTGAGAAAGACCAAGGTATACAAAATGTCAGACAATAAAAGTGTATTATTCTATGTAAACTTGAGAACTGGTCACAGATTAAAAGAGAAATACACAAAATAATATGGAATAAAATTAATACATTTAAAAGCAAATTATTGTGGGAACACAAAGAACTTAAATAGCATGTGAGATAACCTATAAAGAATTTACATGAAGTCGATGAGAAATCAAACACAGGGCATAGATGAAAGTCTCAGTGTCTTTAGGGTGGGGCTCTGAGTTAAAAAGACAGACACCAAATAGGAATTTCTAGAAAAATTATACCTGCACTTTAGTCTTCTTGACTGATTCAAGAGCCCATGAAGAAATCATGCGGAGCATAACTCAACTGCTCTAACCAGGAACAAGAAGAAGATTGAAAAAGTATCCACTTGGCCAGAAGAAATAACAGCAAATTTTGAGAGACAGTTCACATCTAGGGTGCCCTGTACTAGGAAAGAGGAGAAATAGAAGTTCAAAAATGAAAGACACATCTTTGCTAAAAGCAAAAAGCAGGAAGCTGTTACTGTTGGCCATTACATTTCAAATATAACCAACTGAACTGAACTAAGCAGTCTTAACAAAATGGTTAACAAAGAGCTTAATTAGAGGCAAAAGTTTTGTGAGAGCAGCAGTATTGAAGGAAATATCACTGACTGAAATTTACCCGATTTTTTAAAATGATGAGTGCGTGCTTTCAGTGAAATGAAACTAGAAATAACAGTGCTTGCAAACAGTCAAAGGACTGAGATCTATTGATACAAAGTAGATGCAAGGTCAGAAACACTGTATGCAAGGATAAATAAACTGTAGAGACAGCAACAGCAAACACAATAAATGTGGAGGCAGTCACAACTCAAGGGTATCAGGCTGTGGGGTATCATGTCTTGTAAAGCAAATGTCTTGCAGAGTCCATATGATCTTCTGCAAAAATAACAGAGATCAAAATTACAGTCTGTCCGAGAACAGAGACTGGAGAACAAAGCTCTGATTGTGAGGCAGAGACAAACCACTATCTTACTTATCTCTTGTAAATGATCGCAGGAGTCTGTAAAATTTGTTCAGTTTTGTTGTTTTTTTTTTTTTTTTCTTAGTGACTCAACAAATGAAGGAAGAATGAGCTTCAAAATAAACAGTAGAACTGATTACAGTGTAAATTCTGGAAGCACATAAGAATGTACGGTGACACACAAATAAACAGCGACTTGCCTGGCTCAAAATCAAAACGAGTCTTCACTTACATAGTAAGCATAAAATGAACCCATGTGGTGAAGTCATACAAGCACTCCTGTCCAAGAATAAATACAATTAAAACACCTCAGAATAATGAAAAAGGATTTTTCTTGCAAACTTGTTTTGAAGAACAGTCTGCAAATATGGAAAATCAAAGGATAACTCAAACTTAGGAAAGTTCTTTAGGTCCTCAGAGGGAGCTTCCTTCAGAGGATGACCCAGAGAAGCTGATGGAGTTTGCTCTCCTGAAATACAAGACAGAAAACATATCTCATTCCTTCATTCTCTCCTCAGAGAACCAAGACTTTTGAAGAGGAAATTTTCTTTGATGACTAACATTTAAGTCAGATTGTCTTTTTACTACAGCTAAAACATGTCAATAAAGAAAACATGAGTTAATGGTCTTTTCTAACAATTAAGGTAGAATTCTCTTATTGGAGATTTTAAATACTTGAGATGATACATTGACATGATATAAGGCCTCACCTTCCTGACATAACTTTGAAGGTAATCCTGCTTCATGCAGGATATTAGTCTAGATGGCCCCCAGAGGTCAATTATGTCCTAAATTATTTTGTGATCAAATGATTTTGTGAGCAGTGGGAACTTGCATAGAAGAGATTTTAAACTCATTGGTCTTAGGAAAATTGAAAGAGAAAATAATGCCATTTGGAAAGAATAAAGGAAAAAAGTTTGTTTCTGTAATACATGTTTTAGTCACCTTTCCAACTAAGCAAGTTAATATACCACGTGTCATTAAAAAAAAAAAAAAAAAAGGGCCTCTATTCAGAAAGCCTCTAGAAGACAGTTTATGGCATCTGGGTCCTAGTCATTAGCTTTTCTCTTAGGAAAGACTCTTGGCCATCAAGTTGTAGAATATTTCAGCTTTTTCTCTTAATTTTCCACTTTCAATAAGTGCATTTTGGACAACAGAAACTCGGGTGTTGCATCAGAAAATAAACTAGCCAGCTATTAATTTATTACTTTTAGATTTGCTACTTTTTGCTTGGATTTTGAAGAATTTTACAAAGTGGAACAATGCTATCACTGGAGTAGCGTAATTACAAGATGAGTTTATCACAGCATCTAAGTTTTAGGGCCTATATTGTGATAGTTCAATGGGAAAGATAGAGGCTTAACAGCTCTCTGCCTTTTTCTCTTGATTTGAAATAGTGTTGAGAACAGAGATGTAATTCATGACTCATTCAGTACATAGAAGCAGTCACTAAAGCATTTTAATTCTGAACTGAATCTAGTCATTAGGAATCTCATTGTATGTCCTGATTTCAAAACAGAATTTCCTGTTCTGCTAAGAAAACTTCATGAGGAATCAGTGTGAAGTGAGGTAATTCATGTCACTCTCCTCACAAGTAGCAAAGACAATTCCCTGTCAAAGATGTATTTGGACATCTCTCTGGTCAGGGTGTGCATCAAGGCTGTCAGTCACTGGAACAGGCTCCCCAGGGAAGTAGCCACAGCTCTGAGCCTGCCCGAGTTCAAGGAGTGTCTGGACAATGCTCTTAGTCATATGGTTTAGTTGTAGGTAGTCCTGTGAGGATCAGGAGTTGGACTCAGTGATACATATTGAACCCTTCTAACTTGAGATATTCTTTGATTCTTAGGATTCTATGATTTGTACATATGAAAATGCCTTGGATGGTATTCTGAAGAAAATTTCTTTGATGACTTTATTTGAACATGTTCACCGTCCTCTTATTTTTGGGTGAAGGAGGGTCACAATTTGTCACGTTCCCTCTTTGATCTTACATCAGCTAGTATGACTGACTGCTCTTTTCCAGACTGTCTTGTTTTCCCTTCATTCACTTGGAACCTAATTCAATTTTAGACAACAGTAAAGCATTTGCACATTTTTAACACGCATCTATTTTCTCAGTGTTGCTCCTCTCAGAGGAATGATTTCTGTCATTTCCTCAGATTAATTCCTTTCAATACCACAGGAATGCTGACTTTTTAAACTATAGCTTTATGTTGGTGTCTTTGATGCTATGTATACATGATATTTTTCATTCTCAGCATGATTCACAGAGATACTTCCAAGGATGTTTAGCCTCAGAAATGATAGTTGTCATTCTTGTGAAATTAACCACATGCAAAGTAAAAGAATACACTTCTTATGGACAATTTATCACTTCAGAATAGAAATGCACTGGGCCAAACTAATGTTAAAGTTAATTTAATCATATAATGATTTGGTTTGGATGGGGCCCTAAAGTTCATCTAATTCCTGTCCTGCAGGCAGGGACATCTACCACTAGAAAAATGTAATTAGATTTAATGGAGCTACTCCAGGACTGACTTCAGCTCACTTTGTAAAACTGTGAAGGAAAAAAAAAAAGCTTAGCAAAGCTGCATTGTCTGCTATGTGAAATGGAGTGATAATGGAACTTAACCAAAAAAACCACATCGTTTTAGTTAGGTATGGATTGTACTGTATCCAGATCATATTTTCCCATATGCAGCTGTAGTACAGAAGTGAACGCACGCAAAAAACATGACAACTAATCATATATGAAGCTCCTACACATATCTAACTCCTAAAACACAGACCATATAGATAAATATCTTATTTAGATCATAGTGCTACCTTATAAGGAAATTAGATTGGTAATAATCAAACTAGTAAAAAAAAAAATCAATCCTTAATCAAAGACAGACGTACTTTATGTCTGTCTCTAGCTGTCCTTGATGTTTCAATGAAACAATCATTGGAGAAGGCCGTTGGTGTGCAGAACAGAACTTGAGGCTCCATTTTTCCCCAGCCAAATAAATCAATGGGAATAAGATTCCAGTTTTCCACAGCCAAATATATCATTTGGAATAAAATTAGTCTTTTTCCCCTTCTGCCTTCTGCCTTCTCCCTTCTTCATTGAGTGAAGCAATAAAGCATTTCTATCTTTCTGATTACAAGGAAATGCAGGAAGGTGAAATCAGCTTGAGCATCTTCAACACCAAGCCCTTTAAATGCACTGAGGTCTCCTAGTCCAGAAGTCTCAAGGTGACTGTCAGGAAGATTATGGAAGGCAGAGAAAAACAGCAGTACCAAACTGAAGAAGGTATCCTATAATTTGAACTTGTGTCAATACTACTCTGACCATCAAACAGAGAAGGAAATTTACCTGTTTCTCACTTCCTTGTTGTGTGCTCTAACTACAATATATGACTGAATTAAGAAAAGGAGTACAAATATGAAAACATCATTTGAAGCTTGTGATCATCTCTGCCCTTTTAGAGGATGGTTTCTGTGAATGATTTCCAGAAAAAGCTCCAAAGCGAAGCGCAGCAGGAGGCTGTGGTAGAATGCAAAGAGGAGACTGGTGTCACAAATCAGGCACCCTGGGAAAGAGGCAGTTCTCGGCAAGTGCAGCAAATCCACTTGCAGAACAAAATTATAAAGATGCTTCTACTTTGAGGCATTCTCATTCACAGTTGGATTCAACCTTTAATATTCGATCCCACTTTCCTGTCACTGAAGAACCTCAGTGCATATTTCATAGGAGAAGTGAAAGGAGATGAGAGTACTTGGAAGCCTCTGATTCTTCGGGTCATAGAACTGGCTTTGTCTAGATTGTGTCCCCACTGTAGTGAAATTCTGTACCAACAGATCTACATCAAGCAATCTAAGTATGCTTAGTGAAACTATCAGTCACTAAGCAATACTCTCTGAGAAACCTGAAGATCAGTGTGAGCTACAACCCCAGCATCAGATTCTCAAGTGGATTTTCTACTCTATCAGACTGTCCTGTGAAATTCAGGTTATGTCATTAGTAGCAATTGATTATCATTAGCCACCTTTAGTCTCTAATGGTGATGATCAGCATACCTTTGAACTATCAGTCCACTAAAAATAGCTGTAATTCTGTAATATTCAGTTAATTATTCCTGTAAACATAATTTCAGTTAATCTATGTATTTCTAAAAATAGAACAAGAATGCTACTTCCATTTGAATGAATTGTCCCAAAATACTTGAGCCTTGCTTACATGACAGTTTACTGAAAGAACCACTCAAAGTGTGAAGGAGGAAAAGACCTAGCAGCAATGCAGGCAAAAGCGACAAATGGCAAAGGCAGGGACAGCAGCAGTATCTCTGATGTGAGACATTCCACCTGTGCATCATGAGCAGGGGCTTTCTGCCTCTGACATGCCTCCCTCTGTCATCTGCTGCAAGCTAAATCCATGCTGTGTGCAGCCCCGGTTGCAGACAGGGTGAGGAAAGAGGCAAAACCCAAAAGGAAGAAAAAAGGGCTCTTTTGTGACTTTTCCTTTTTCAGCTTTGTGGGAGATTGAGACTGAGCTTTGTCACAGACTAGTGGCCTGTGACAGTGAAGCGGGGAGAGGAGCACTCTCCAGGCAACAGAGCACAAAGGGAGAGAAAGAGTGGCTGAAATTAAATGTGGAATGGGATGAAATATCTGCCTTGACTGTATTGTAAAAATAACAGGGAAATATGCTTCTTAATCAGGATGACCATCTGTCTGTGATGGGTGACAAGCCTGTTTTAATGTTTCCTGTAAAAAAAACTTTGCAGGATTTTGAAGTTAACTTGACCCCCTACCTGGATTCTTCCTCT
The DNA here is from genome assembly GCA_013397055.1 of Pachycephala philippinensis. Taxonomy (NCBI): domain Eukaryota; kingdom Metazoa; phylum Chordata; class Aves; order Passeriformes; genus Pachycephala; species Pachycephala philippinensis. The sequence continues at coordinate 678,065 of VWZT01001708.1, forward strand.
GACACTGCAAAGCCTTCCAGCACACTTTGCCTAAACTGTCTGTACACATCACCCACTGCAGAAGTTTCTTAGGTGGAAACCATGGCACTGTTTACAATTCACAGAAACACTGTCTGATAGTTTAGGACAGGAAGTGAAAAATGCCACTAAGCCAAATGAAACTAGAAGGGAGTTTATGTGGGAAGAAACTAATGAGTCAGACAGATATTTTGGAAGAGTTACTCATCTAAGAACTGTTAAATCAGTGCCTTAAGAAAGCAAGCTTAATACTGCTATGTTTTGACTTAATAAATGTTGACAACAGTGGGTAAACCTGCCATCCTGTTTAGGAATAAATGTGAGAATCTATTGAAATTCATTTTGGGAAGAAGATGGCTAGAATACCCACATGCATTCCCCAAGAAAGAGGAATGGACCACTGCCCAAAAGGAAGACAACACGAGAGCAGATCTTTTGCTGTAACTACTTTTATGTATGTTCAACTGTCTGTGAAATAAAGGAGAAAGGAGTATAAAAGCCAGCCCAGAAGATGGAGTGGAGCTGGGCTGTGGGAATGTCCTGAAGGCACCACCTGAATGTGGTCTTACAGGACTGTGGGAGTGTGTGCCAAGAAGCAGCATGCTGTGATGCCCTGCAGCTGGAGAAGCAGAGACATGTGCTTTCAATGCAAATATAGCTCCACCAGTGGGGTCTAGTTCCACCATCACTTTTTACCTTTTGAGGGAAAAAACTTGAAAAAGTGCAACATGTGTTTAACTACTAGAGTCAAAACAGGACAAGAATTCTGCTCTGATTGAAAAAGTGCCCTGAGGTATTTTCCTTATCTCTAGTATTCAGTGTTTCTATTACATTTACATAATAATGTTTATATTACATTTGGTCCAAAAGATGACAACATGCAGCTGGTATTGCATCATGTTAAGATGTTACATTATGTATGGGACACTGGACCAGAACAGGGATTTTTAAAGAGGCTTGAGCATACCCTCATTAAATCCACAAATGAAACTCACTTGACTTCCAGTTTGGTTCTAAATTCAAAATCTCACTGAAGCTCCTTAGCAGAAACAAGAACAGTAATGATTAATGAATTCTATGCAAATTAAATTAAACAAAAATATCATTTGGCCTGGAGATTCAGACCTTACTTTTACCCACACCTGAAAGTACAATTAAGAAAGGGTAAGAACTCACACAATTACATTCAAATACAATTTTTCCTAAAATATGGGTTGAGAAAATCAACCATTCTTCACAAAACTATCTGTCTGCTTTCAGACTTAATTATTTTATTCGAGGTACCCAGTGATGACATGTGACAATCCTTAGGGCATCTCTGCAACTCAGAGTACTATTAAAATGCTCTAGTGAAATGGAAGCGGATGTTAACTATCCTAACATATCTTCTATTTGAAAATCCTGCAATGATTAGCATATTAAAAAACACCACAACTCTGATAAAAAAGTTTTGCATTCATGCTATATATAAACTTCAGCACAATCAAATTATTTTACTCATGGCAGATATCCTAAATCCTGTGCTAAGTGGTTACTATACACGGTGTTACAATACCAATGCTATAATCCATCATGGTCATGCTAGTGGAACCCACATCAGCACAGCTGATGTTTTTATTCTCTTGAATCCATTTACATGGTGAGACATGTCTACTGAAGCAAGTCCTCATTTCGCATTCTTCTAAACCCTTTTTTGGTGTCCTAGTGGTATCAAACAGTGTGGTTTCATGATAACACTATCACAGAACACAAAATCCAAAGCTGAGTCAAGTCTCATAGCATGCTAAAAAGCCAAGGGATGGGAATTTCTGGGCTGCTTTTCAGGAAGATCAGTCTGTGTGCATTTTGCTATCTGTTTTACACTCCTACACCTCCTTCTCCATTCCAGAACCGGCTTTCTGTGGTTGTACTACTGTACTATGGTATTGTGGTTTTACATGAGTATTTACAGAAGTCTGGATAATTTGAAATAAGACAGGTATGTTAGTATTGAAATTCAATGATGATGATGATAATAATAATAATAATAATAATAATAATAATAATAATAATAATAACAATAATAGCAAAAAACAGTAAAAGAAAACTAGAAAATTAGCTTTATAGGTAGTTTTATAGCTAATGGCAGACAGCCATGTCCCATGATCATATCAGCCCAAATGCTTGCTGGTTACCTAAGAGAGGCCATTTGGGTGTAAGACAGGTAAAAACCTCAAACTCACACTTCATGGCAAAGTACCCTTGCACAACAGCCCTCAGACACAAAAAGCTGAGAGCCTTGAGGCTCTCAGCAGCATCTTTAAGGGAAAGAAAAACCAGACAAAGAGGGTTAATAATGCTAGAATGCCTTGCTGGTGTTTGTGTACAGAAAAATTGTAAACAGGAGTATGACCAAGGCCACATTATATAGACAGAGAAACAGCATGAGAAACTTTTTTATTAGTGCCTCTGGCACCACTTCAAAGCAATAATCCAAAACTCTATTAGCCTCAAGAAATTCTCAGTTGCTTTAGTACTAGTGTTATGAAGACCATGTCCTATTAAATGATCTTGTGGACTAACACAGTCCCATTGAGCTCAACAATTATTGTCAACGGAAGCTGAATCTAAGAGCTAATGGGATCCCAGGAGCAGAAAGATAAACTCTTTACATACCCAAAGAAGTTTTGTGTAACCCATGCAATGACCTTCAGAGAGCTGGAAACAAGGGCATGAACAGGTATTAATCACTTTCAGTGAGAAAACTCTTAAAAGTCTTGCAAGATGCTTGAATGCCAAGATATTCCCTGAAACATTTTGGGAACGATAAATGACAAGTGAATAAATATTGTGTCAAGTGTTAGTTGTGTAATACTCTGGAGCAATGTGTCTTTAACAGTACACCATTGTCACCCTAGGGCTTCACTGGTACCATTCCAGTATAACTATAATTGCAGTGTCTATTAATCACCCAGGAAGACTTGGCCTAAACTGAGATTGACCTGGTATTTTTCTCTTCATGTCTATAACAAAAATTGTCAGCTAGCACTGTCCTAAAATGAAAAAAGATTATTTCAGAGGAAGGTGTCTGTGGAGTTATTCCTCCTGCAGTGTAACACAAAACTGACTTATAACCATTTAAACTCAAGTTAATCTAAGTAGTCTTGAAAAAGAGGGATTCTTTGGGCCACTCCTTTCTGTTAAGATGATCTCGGTTAAATATTGGGTCTACATGGGAACAGTTGCTTTACTGTCAATTTATATTCTGCAATTCAGCATATTACACAAACTACATTACAATACAAACTCTGGGGCAGCAGTATTGCTACCTATAAACAGCTGTAAGTCACTGTGCAAGACCAAGAATAACTTTTGTGAATAGCTTTGAATGATAAGTGAAGGTAGAGTAAAAGGCACCACTTTTCAACAGCTAGCTTAAAAAACGTAGCTGCCAATATGACTCTGAAAGCCCACTGTGTCTGTTTTTTTAAAAACAATAAAATTTTTGTGTCACCCATTTTCTAACAAGGAGTTTATTATATCTGCCCAGAACTAGGGTCTGTAGGACCATCATGACCCCCCAAAAATACATCTTATAATAAAAGTTGTCATGTAAACTGATCCTAGTTTACCACACTACCCTCCAGAGGCTCTGTCTCCTGAATCTGGCCGAAGGCTGTGAGGATCTAGTTGCACAGGATTTGCTCACGGATCATTCAGTCTCTCAGTGCATCTGTAATCTACATTTCACACCTCAGAATACAGAACACGAGTCATGCAAAATCAAGTGTAGAAATGTAACAAACTGCTGCTGAAAATGAGTCTGCAATAGCACTTTCACATTTCTCCATGTCTGCATGCAGCTAGTTTTTCTTCTCTGTGATTAAGGATGTGTTATGCCAGGAGCATACCACATTGTTAAAATGACCATTAATTTAATCTATGGCTATTATGTGGCCTTCTCAAACCATTAGACTTATTTTAGATGATTGGTTTGTTTCTGATCCATGTGTTTCCATTCTACCTAATTTAAATAAACCTGAATTTTGGGAAGATAGCCTGCAAATGTGTAGTACATAACCTGAAAATGAGTAGTACCTCATAGGAATGAGAAAAATAAAAATAAAAAAAACAAGTAGACACATCTATAGGCAAACAACATTATTGTTACAAACAGATATTCTTATTAAATTTATATTTAAGGAAAAAAAGTTCTTATTATAACTGTGGAGAATTTCATCATTGACACCTAAGATGTGTGTCATTGACACCTAAGATGTCTAGTATTGTGTTTGCTTCCGCCGTGGTATTCACCAAAACCAGACAATAAAAACAAGCAAATCACTGTATTTACTAATTTTTAGTAAGTACAGTGTATACATTTCATTAACTACTAACTTCGGGTCAATTTATATGAATACAAAGTGACAAATTATACTGATGCAGCCACAAATTGCTGATTAGCAGCAAATTACACTGACACAGTGGCATAGTATAATCTTCAGCTACACCTGAGTTTGAGTATTGTGAGCTCACATATTTGAACCATGACGAATTCAGACGGAAGAAAATCATACTTTATGAATCTGTGATCCACCAAAACAAATGGAGCAGAATAAGAAAATTCCAAAGCAAATCTGAAGTTACAATATGAGCACCTCTTTGCTCATACAAAGTCTACACCAGCCTTACTGTTATTTATTTGATAATAAAGGTGTGTGTGTCATTTAGATAACACTGTCTCACAGTGAGGGAAGAGTGAACCCCAAAAAATACACACAGACTGCATAGTCTTCCTGCTGCATAGAGAAGGGCACGGATAGTTCTGAACATTATAACGTGGCCCCAAGTTAAATAAAAACCAGTGGGAATCCTCCTTGTCCTTTTGTCCCTGAGACAAAACAAGAGCTGTTTCTTAATGTTAGACTCAAGCAAAATTCCCGGGCTTTCAATGGGAGTTTTGTCTGACTGGCGTGCACGGCATTGTTCCAAGAAGGACGGGGAGCACAAAGGTGAAGACTACGAAGTGATATCACCCTTCTGCAGAATGGTGTATTCTGTACAAGACAAAAGGGTATACATTCGGATCTTACGGTAACCATGTTTTTCCACCAACAAGATTTGTGTTCTGGAGACGCTGCTCCCATCCTCTATCTGCAGAAAAATTAGCAATGGATTTGAGGACATAAATTACATTGAGCTTAGTCAAGAGAACCTTTCCATTGCTGCTGGTGTAATAGGGCATCTCAGTCTGCCAGCTGGTTGGGTTTTGGTGTGTTCTCCTGTGCCTTGCCTTCCCAGTCTGGATAGCCCGTCAGCTTTTTTACATACACGTCTCTCTGCAACCCCACCTTCCCTTTGCCTCAGGGTATTTCTGTTTACATTTAAGAGGAGCAGAAAAAATGGAATACATGTCTTTTATGCAGCCCTTGATTGTATTTTATGTTTTGTAATTATTATAAAAATACCTTAAAGCTCTGTTTTTCATTTATTATTGCTCATTTGATAAGATAAAGTACTGCATGCTATGAGCTCTTGACTTTTTGTCATCTGAGATTGAAAATACAATGTTAAATACATTAAATATTCACAAAGGGAGTCAAATAGGGTCATGGAAAGTGCCATACATTAATCATAAATATGTGGTATTCCCTTGTTAAATGATACAGTTCAGCTCTGCATTTTCTGACAAATGAGGTCAAGATGTTGTTTGCTGTTAGAAACTAATTAGAGGAAATTCTTCACGCTCTTTTAATGAAGAAAAGCAAACTTTTGGAAATGACAATGTGAAGAAAATTCAGACTATGGTGAGCAAAACCAATTTTTTTTTTTTTTACCAGAAGAATGTTTCTAAAGAAAAGGTGTGATTAGTTACAAAGTTCACTTGGCTCATATTCTCATCATTTAATCAGTCAATAAGGTTACATCATGGACAAAAATTAAGGTCTTATGGCAATGAGAGATAAGAGGAAAACAATGAGAAAGTGATTACTATTGTTAAGTTCTGCTGTTATTTGAGCTATTTTACTTTAGTATGAGGTATTAATGGGGATCAAATGAAAGAAAGACCTTTCAACACTTAGCTGTAGTAGACCTTTATGAAAATCAAGTGGTTTTGGTATGTCAGCCTGAGCAGAAAAAGATTGTACGTACCTAAGTTTAACACTCCTGTGACCAGAGAAGTTAATATAAAGAGATGTGTCTGCATTTTTAAAGTCCCTAATAAAACAAGGCAAGATCCAAAGCAGAGGCAGGAATTATTCCAGTTTTACGGTGGCCATGTCCATGCAGAGTCGGGCAGCTGAGGAGCATCAGCAGCTGGCACACCCCTTGGGAAGCACAGTCCAGGCCCAGAAGCTGGAGACTGCCTCTCCCTATCACCTGGGAGAAAGTGACAGGTTGCAAATGGGTTGGGGGAAACACCTATGACCCACACTTGTCCCTACACCTCAGCCCACTGAGGCAGCCAGCCCTTCTGGAAAGTATTTTGATCTACTAACACTTACAGTTGAATTTCATAAGACTCCCATTACAAAAATGGTTCTTTTCACACACAGGGTTTTTTGTGTAAATTTATTTTATGGACAACTAGAAGACGCATCTCACTATCCAAACAACAATCATAGTCAAAACTGGAAACAGAGGAGTGCCTTCACAGAAGCATTACTCCTTTTCAGGTTTGGGTTTTTTTATGAAAATAATTCTAAATATTAACACATTTTTGCAGAAGTGAACCTCTTTTTTATTTCCCTAAAAAGTATTAAATATGGATGTTTAGAGCAGTCAGAAAAATTACCTAAATTTTTATACCATTTGAAAAAAGTTTTGAACATTTTATAACAGAGTAGGACAGTCTTTAGTTATATTTACCATGAAAATAGAGGTTTGTTCAGGCAGACCGTGCATAACATGTATGCTTATGCTTCTTATCAGCCAGGGCACCTACAATTAAACAAATTCTACAAGACAATGGCTACAAAAAGAAAATTTTTCTGCTTGCTTTAAGGGTCTGCTGAAAGTCAGGGTAGTTCTGGCTCTGTGAGGATACATTTGACAATATATGACTGAGGAAACAAAAACCCTGAGCTACATCTCTACTAGCTAACCAAGCATGGCCAGGACACAGGCCAACCACTGCTACAGGAGCTTTTAAATCACTAATATGATGCCTGAGCACAGTTTTGATCAGAGTCAACTGCAAAACTCTCGGGCCACTCTTTGTAGAGAAGCAGGAGGTAGCACAGACCAGGACCATTCCCAATAGGCAGTTTGAATCCAATCACCCTGTTTTGGGGAGCTGGGAGTGAATATCTATGGTGATTTGAAATGTGTCAAGCCAATTGGCTTTGAAACTGGACAGTGCCTAACTGGTTTGTTGACTGGCACAGAGGGAGTTAAACACTTTACAGGAAAAGAAACCCTCAAAACTGTATTTTTCATTTTAGTTTATTTCATCAGAGGAGTGTCTGGTGTGTTTTCAGCAATAAAGTAGTAGAAAAAGCTGGCAGACAGTTTACAGTCAGTAAGAGAACAGAAACCTGTCAATAGTAGAAGAGATACCTAAAATTCTTCGCAAACTCCACTCAAATGTAGCTCTCTTTAACTTCTGTATTACAGATAGTTAGGCAATATCATGTAGTCAAAGTCTGTTACTTTTCTTTTTAAATACTTCTGCTCTTGGCTAAATGTATTTTTCTCCCAAAGCCCGTCCATATGTATGCAACAGTTAATTAAAGCTTTGTCCAGTGAAAAATCTTCCCATGTCCTCAGATACTTATTTCTACTAGTTTGAATGGAAACAAACTGTTCATTGTAGGGTGGACAGAGAATTCTTAGAACCAGCTTCAGTTGATCTAATACCCTGAGCATGAAAGCATTTGTGAGAGGACCGAATACTAAACAGTAAGGGTGACAAAGACCATCGGCTTTCAGACCTAACTATCCAGAAGAACGCACAGAATGCAAGAGCTGGAAAATTCAAAAAAGAGAAATTCACAGGATATTTTTGTGAAACTGCCAAGAAGCATTTTGACCTTTCCCTGCATTATTTCCCTGGTAAAATAAGTAGCACTGGACAAAATCTCTGGTGCTGCCATACACTACAAATGGTAATTCCGCCGCTTCTAGTGAAACCCCCTGTGCTTTTTTACAGTGTCCATTTCAATATTTCATTTGCACAGAATAAGGTCAACTCTATTCTACTCACAAGAACTACTTGTGAGGAAAACAACTGAATAAAAAGAAAAGGCAGATTATTAAAAGCATACATTAATCCATTTCTAAGAATATACCTAATACTTCAGCTTTGGAAGACAAGGTGAGTAGGTCTTTGTAGGACCCTGGCACAGCTTTAAAATAGCAGTGGGTAAAATGGTATGTGCTGTGCATCACACAGTCTGTGGTAAAACAAGCAGAGCGTTACCCATGGGTAATTCTGCTTCATGAATCAGGAAGTCAGTTCATTCTGTTCCATGAAGCTTAGTATGGTCATTACATAAAAGACAAAAAACAGGTCCAGTGTTTCCTTTTTCCTTCTTTTCTTTCCTTTTTAATCAGGGCTTGAGGCTTCTTCCAGGAAAACAAAGGTTAGAGCAGCCAACTCAGCCAAAGCATCATCAACAGAGATCCCGGTGCCAGCCAGGGCACCCCCATGAGTGAAGACATGTGTGCCCAAAAACAATGATGGCACTATGGCTCCAGACAAAAGCTGGGATTAACCATCTCTTCATGACCAGGACATGAGTTTCTGTGTTGGGTATGACTTTTTGCCAGACTGATGAGGCTGGCAAATATTCCCTCAGAAAAAGAAAGCAGTGTTTGGCGTTGAAAGATCTTCCCTCTTCCCAGTTGTGTGGGCTGGTAATATAGCCAAGAGTTTTATGCACTCTTCCCTGTGGCTAATCCAGTTGTACTGTCAAGAGTGGGCTCCATTTTACAACCAGAGTTTCCAGAACTGGCAAAGCAAACATAAGAATAGGAAACAAAGAAAGGCAGAATTATGTCCTGGAGAAGAGTGGAAACAGGTTTCTGCCATATACAATGCCTTTTATTTTTTTTTTAAATTCCTCTTCAACCTCTCTTGAGTTTGAATTTGAACACATGCATGCTAGGTAGAATGAAAAATACTGAGGAGGATGGTTTTGAAGTCATTGTTTCAAAGATAACAACGCATTCTGTATTTTTTCCCCATTATGTACTGTTTTTCAGTCTTCCTCCCTCCAAAGGGATTTCACAAGGGCTGCCTGGACGTTGGTCTGTGATAGAACTAAGCAACATTTCAGGACACGTGTCCTGGGAGAAAGGACGTGTTCTTAGATGTTTGTTCAAAGCAGCAGGTTTATGGTTAAGCAGCAGTTTGAACAGGCTTTAAAAGCATAGACAAAAAGCAATTTTAATATTAAGAAGAAATAGTCTTTTTCACTTGTGACAAAAACAGGTGTCTTGGAATTTTTCATAAGAGATGTAATATCAGCCATGGTGTCCTGGCCAGTTTCCAAATAAGGTAATTATGAAATACCTAATTAGACATTCGCTTAGCTTCAAAAGAATTGTGACTATGATTGCTAAATTTAAATTGGTTAGTAGCATTTTTAAGTCCTTTCATGAAGTTGCTGCAGTCTATTTTAGGAATTAACAATGGTTGATACACAATTCAGTTATGTATGATATTTACAAACCATTTTCTGATTTCTCCCAAAAGACACTATAAAAAGCCATAATTTTTTTTTTTTTTCTCAATGACTTCAGAGTGGGAAAATAAAATATAGTAAGGAAAAGAGATAGAATAATCATTTAATTCCCTCACATGTCCTCTGGTCAGGAAATATTGCAAAAATATCTGAAAATGGCGGAGCAAGATACATATTAAGAACCTTGATTTTTTTTCTTCTACTACATTTTCTGCATGGACTTAAGTCTGTAGACTTTATGTTAACAGAATTGAGTTCAAAAGCATTCTTAAAATAAGCACTATAACAATAAACTTTACATAGAATATAATTTTGAATTCTTCAGAGCCAAATCCAGTCTTTCCTTTTCAAGCTTATTTCTGTCATTAAATGTTGGGACAGCAAAAGCATTCTTGGTGGTTTCAATCCATCTCAGACTGAGAGGCACCAAGAGAGTAGCTCAAAATCAGGGAACTTACTTCCTCATTCCCCCTCCCCCCCACACCCTTCAAATACAATACAAACTATTTTCCAAAGACCTTTACAGACCCATGGACATCTAACAGGAAATTGGGGTCCACACTGAGAGGAAAATTTTCCTATAATGACATTAAAGAGCTCAAGAAAGATACCCAGCTCTCTCTATTCTTGAAGATGTACTTAAAAGAACTCAAAACTAAAATAATAATAATGTTTTGTTCATAATAATATGAAAAAAAAAATGTGGAAGAAAACTTTAACAGGGAAACAGGAAGACAAGATGATGTACAAAAAAAGAACATAGAAAATGTTTTAGATAGCACATAGGAACCTTCATGTGGAAAAATATTCAATGAATATCATACATTGGCTCTTTTAAATATTACATCATCCACAACTGTTATGTTTAGTCAGTCTTTCCTTGTCTTGCCCTACACTTTGTAACTCTTTCTAGCCATTTTACTGTTCTGAGAAAGCAGAGACATGTAACATAACCAAGGACAAAGAAGATTGTGTGCTGAGTGAGGGCGGCACAGGCATAAAGTTACAATTACATGGTGGGACAGGACAATGTGTTGTATCAGAAGGTGCTCACAGGGAAGCTCCTTTGCTCTCTCCTTCAGCAGTCAGCCAACAGCTGAATGTGGTCCAAATGTATCAACCAAACGATCACACACTGTGAGGAAATCTCCCTTGTGAAACACAAGCAAATGCTATGATAAACAGGGACACACATTTGCACAGCAACAGAGGGTGAAATCAAACTTTAGCACTGCAGATATATAGATTCCATGCCTCATCAAGGATGCTACAATTTCTATAACACAACCTTGTTGCTCCTATTAAAGAGTGCAACAAGTATATTTTGTCATATTTTGTGCAAAGATGTTCATAAATCATGATACAATAGTTTTTAGAAAATGCATGAGCAAAACCAATCATGGTTTTGATATATTGCACATCATTCTCACTTATTAATAAATGCAAAATTAAGACAAGAGGACCATTTTTCTTTTAATTACAAGTTGTTCATTAATTTGTTTTACAGTGCAACAAAAAAGCCCAGCAAATGAGGGAGAGTGGGAAGTAGAGCTTTAGTTCCTGTTAGCCAAAACAAACAGAGCTGAAGGCTGAATCCCACTTTCTGGCCAGATCTTCTGGTGTAAAACACATAGAAGACTCAGTTGTATATACTCATATATGGTGAACATCTTTGACACGTTTGTCTGAGGTGTTCATCTCTTCCACTGATGATGGATTACAGTTATTTGTTGTACTTTTGATGTGTGTGTGTCTCCAAACTTAAAAACACCCCAGACTATGGACAATAATAATTGCTAGTATATTTATCACTTCTAGTCCTCTTCTGGAATTACTTATCCCTTGAAGCACCACCTAATATTCTCAAATGGAGTTAACTGTCTAGAAGAATTGACTTTCCATTGCTTGTATAAGGAGATAGAGGGAATCCAAATGGAAGAGAGTAAAACATTGCTGCGATAACTTGTTGGCACTTTTCCACGTTTTTGTACAATCACATACATTTCACTGGCAGCAAACAATCCATGGTTCACTTCTACAAGATGTGGTAGATGGATCTAACAGACCATTGCCAAAGAAAGAGAAGATTTTTTCCCCATTATGGACTGTTTCTCAGCTTTCCCACATTTGTGTTCCATGCGTGTTCCTGCCTATGTGACACTGCCACTCTACTCTTTGCTGACCACTGTGGCCTTCAGATGCCACCGTCACTCAATTCACCTCTGTGACCTGGAGGAAAATAACCAGAAAGTGGATAATTCTCTGAGTTAAGTGGTTGAATTGACTCAAGAAAAGAGGCAAAGGGTGAGCCAAAGCAGTGGGGACAGGACTCTGAGAGGATGGAGCAAGAATGGAAGGCTCAGAGTGGGGAGGAGAAGGTCGTGAGACCTTCTCCAGTGGCAGCAGCAAGCTGTTAGGTTGGCTTGCAGCCATAAACTACCCTCAAAGCACCAAATGACCAGTTATGCAAAATTGCTAGATGCAAAAGAAAGACAAGGCCAAAACTGTTCTCCCCAGACACTTAAAAAAGTGAGTTCCCCCTGAGAAAGTAAAGGCACATACTTAGTTAATACTTTGAAAAATTGGGGGCTAATTCATTTTAGCTAATGGGGGTGGTGGGGGCAGATTGTTTCTCCTCTTAAGTAACAGTTAACAACATTCCTTCTGTTGAGAGGTTAAAATTTAGATGATTTATCACCAGCACATGGCGTTACTATTTGCAAACATAATCATTTCTAAACTAGAGATTAACCCGATCCAGTTTAAGACCATAACTCTTTTGGAGTTGCTCGTTCCTAAACACAAGACTTTCCTTTGCATTTTTATTTTCTTTTTACTTATCCACAGCATTGATCAAAGGAATTAACTTAATAAAGGCAGTAGGAGGTTTTGGTAGAATATAATGTTATTACTCATTGTAGCATTTGCTTGATTAAATCATTTGCAAGACAGACCTCTTGATAAAACTCTGTTTACTTACCCCTACATTGAACACATCTGGGTACCAATCACTGCAGGGTTGATTCAGCCATTTAGCCTCCAAGGAGAGATAAATTAACTATAAGGTAATTTGGAAAAGACCTCCCAAAATAAGAGTTCTTTGAAATTTAGGAATCAGCTTTTATGGAGGTAGAGACTTTTGCGCTGTGATTTGACTGCAATTTGAAGTCGCTGCCAAAATATTGCAGAGATAACTTTACAGGGAGGCACTAGGACAATCCTGGCACTGCCCACTTATCATTTGTAGACAAGATCGAACATCACTCACTGGTAAGGCTCTCATACATTCAGAGTTAAGGCAGTCTGAATTTCTAAAGATATTGTAGAGCTAGCTACCTCTTAGAACTCATCCATATCTTACCTCTGCACAAGAAATAAGCTTGCCTAAATAATCAGATTGGTGTTCATTTTCCTTACATCCCTGAAGGCAGCCTCCTCAGAGCCCCAGTGAACTCCCACTGGCAGCACGGGTGCTGCTCAGGTGCAGGCAGGTTACTGGGGGCTTGGGCAGTGTGGTGCTGGGCTGAGCAACCAACCTAAAGCAACTGGGCTGAGATGGTCAGGAACATTGGAAGAGGTGGGAAAGGAGGCAGCAGATGCTGGACAACAACTCAGAGAAAGGGGGTGTTCAGAGTGGAACAGCAGAAGAAAAGGGAAGTACACACAGTTACTGTCTGTTTGACTAACATAGTAGAGATTATTAATTTTCTGCTCATTTGAATATAGTAAAATCATTCACTGTGTGACTCCAACACACTATTATTACTATTGTTATTACTATGGTTACTTTTATTGTTGTTATTACTATTATTTCAATTTTTTTATAGTCATAATTTCTATATTCATTGTCATTTATACCCATATGTTTTGAGATGAAATCACAATAACGTTGTGCCAGTCAGGTGTGGGACATGACAACTAACTCCGGTCTGGAGAGATAGAGACCCACTGGGTGTCACTGTTTGGATCATGGCACCTAAGGGCAGTCTCTGAGGATATTGCTTCACAGACCCAAGACTTTCAACAAGGCTGTAAGGGCTGGTGGAGGGAGAAGGGCAGAGGGCAGGATTTGTCTCCCGCTTCATTCCCCTGACCCACACAGAGAAAGGAGGAGAGACTTCACTTTCAACTGAGAGCAGCGGCACCCATGAAATCTTTGTTAGCAGATGCCATTAAGATTCCTTCTCTGCTCCTGAGACCAGGTGCCTTCAGCATAAGGCCAGAGGGGTCTAAAATGGCTAAGGCAGCGCCAGACATACACTAAACTTTTGAAATTTCAGCTCAGTGGTTTATGCAAAGCTACAATGAATCAGCAGACTACCAATCCTAATTCCCAGGCCTGTTTGCAATATTCGAGGTTAAAGGCATGAAAACTCACTGCCAACCAAGAAGTGTGATACAGAGAAAGATAATTGTCAGCTAGGGTTAGCTTTTAGCATTAATTCTCTGTGGCCATTGGCTTTCTTTGACTCCTTGTGCTTGTTCATTCTATAAAGAGAGCAAAAACAAGCATTCACACAAATTGTACTGAGATGTTATCACTCGTCTTTTTTTGAGTGATAGTGTTGGCGAGATGACATATTTCAGTCCCTCCAGACATCTTTCAGATGACATAAATCAGCATCATTCTGTTACACTGATAACGCCGTGAGGATCACATTGAACAACAGGCTTCAGTCTCCTGTTGGAAGTGCTGAAATACTTATGCCTTCTAAAAACAATTTCTTGCTGCTCAGTTTAGTATTTTCCAGGTGACCAGATCAGGAAGAGTAAAAGTCTGTGATGTTTTCTAAAACGGCTTGCTTATGGATATAGCCAATTTTTCCACATCATGTCAACTTTTAGACATTTAATTTGGTAGTTCAGAGGAATTTAGTGTTATGAACTCCTGGTTGTATCACTTTAGCTCCCAAATCACAGCTGAAAGAAGAGAAAGTAAATGTCGTGTGTCTGTTGCAGACCTTAAGTATCAGCCTTCATGACAAAAGGTTTGACTCATTTCTTCTGACTTAGACTTTAGAGATGCTCATGGACACTTCTTTTTATGTATGTATTGAAATCTCGCTACAGCCTTCTATCCTACTTCCCTCTATTCCCACTGGGCTCTTGGCAGTAAGTACACCTTAAATAAAATCAGAAAGAGGAATTATTCATTAATCAGAAAGCTCGTTATGTCTAGAGCAAAGAAATATTCGAGTTCGTGTACTGCAACTAATGAGCAAATGAGCAATTTGCTTAATTTGCCTGTGGCTTCAGACTTGACAAGCATCCTCGCCATGATCAGCAAAGAACACTTAGAGGAACTGACTGACACTATTAAAATAATTACAAATTGACCATTGTCCTGCACAGAGAAGATCTATCCACAAAAGAACCTGATCTTTCATACTGTAATTGACATTTGTTAAACCACTCCCAAGGAACAAATTTTTGAAAGGAACAGTTTCATTTCCTTACTTGAATTCCCATCCAAATATAAACCTGGCCTCCTTGGGTTGATTGGCAGTAGATAAAACCAAGACCTTGCATTTAGAAACACAATGTATACTAAAAGCAATTTCGGAGTGACAGAAAAGTGGATCAACAAGCAAAAAAATGCACTTTCATCTTGACTCAGCTGATACACTATACTGTGTTAGATCAGTCTGCTTTGTCTGTAGTTTAATTACTCCTGAAATAGACACATTTCCACTGTAATAGTCTCTTTTGAATGGTAGACACTACCTACACTACGTTTGAACAAAATCAACCTATACTAAATTTTCAAGTGGACTTCAAGTATATCATTTATGATTACAGCACAGTTTCTTCCAATTACTGAGAATTTCCCAGAGTATTTTAAAAAAAAATAAAGTCATTTTCAGAGAATTTAGTGTCTTTGGAACATCCATAGAGTCAAAGTGGAGCTGTAAACTAAGATACTTTGTTCAAAGCAATTCAGCTGCTCATAAAATCTTGATGCTTTTACTCTGGGCTAATGGAATTATGTAAGCAGAACTACTTAATATTGCTACAGGACAAAGCACATACAGATACATAGTATTTCTCATTGATGATAATACTTTCTTCTTTTCAGTCATCTGATTTTTAAAAGGTAGTATTCCCAAAAATAAGACTGATGTGTTCAGGCCCAGGTGCTTCTGTTTTCTTGTTTATCGAGACAAGGAAATTTCCTTTGAAGGCAGCTGCTCAGTAAACCTGCAGGGCTTACTTTAAAAACTGCTCTAATTTTATCTCCTTTCAGAGATATAAAGATTGGGCAATAGCCCCTTCATTTTCAAAGCATTGCCCAAGGCCCAGGAACACAGGGTCCCACAATAATCACTGGAAATTATGCAGCTGAAACTCCATGTGGTATTTTCAGCCTTCTTTTAGCTAAGTGACCTATCTTAAAAGAACATATAATTTCACTGGGGCCTTCTCAGCTAGGAGAGTACTGTGAAAGCCAATGACAACAGTCAAAAATATCTGGTACCCAGAGTCATTCTGAGGTACACTGTGGGAAGAATGTGGTTGAAGTAGCTCACATTTTTGTCTTAAGTATACGCAACCAATAAGAGCAAACAGAGAAGGATGCTATCACCTTTTTTGTTATGGTGAGGATATAATTTACCCTAAGAGGTAAGATGCTTAGATTAAAGCCCATTAAAATTTCAATTCCCTAAGTATAACAGTAGCTTTATGGTGTTATTCTTCTTCTTTGGGTCTTCTGGCAAAGAGAATGAGAACGAGATTAAGGAATATGATAATAGATTTCCTAGGTTCATAGATAAATAAAGCCAAAAATTATGTGGCCTGACCTCCTAAGCAACACAAGCCAAATGACTTCTCTGAATTAACCTTTTTTTAACTAGAACATATACTTAAAAAAACAGCTAGCCTTGATTCACCCCTTACACGCAGTGAGCTATATCAGTGCTGTTAAAAAGAGGAACGTTTATCAAGTCTAACTATATTTAATTAGTTTTAAAGACTGGAAAAGATTTCTATTATCAGCTTTTCAACCATTCAAAATTTACAAGGTATAAGGAAGATACTCATAGACTCTTTTGGACATCCTACTTGGGTTGAACACTATGAACAACATATATAATGTAGTTTTTGCAGTCTTTTAATCATATCTACAGCTTCAATGCATTTCTATACATCGTCTGTCACTGTAGCATGCAGTTTGTGTGTTTCCCCACTCCAATTCAAAAACACCCCTTTAATACATACAGAAACAGCACACACCTTTTGGGTGAAAAATTTCACTGGCATGTTTTGTAAGATAGAAGTTGCACTTTTTTCTGTACCTCTGCGGCATCACAGTCCTTCCTGAAGGCAGATGCTCCTAGGCACTATACTAGACAAAAGTTATAATACTAGCAAAACCAAAAAATATTATTCTGCTCATCATAATCTTGTTAGTTTCAGGTTCTTCTTATAGATATGATGTATCTGCTTTCTTGCTACCATATTTTTTTCCTGTTTGACCTACCTAAATCACATACTGGCTTGTTTTTTCTGTGACAGTGACTGACTCTTTTTTTACTTTATCATTCTTCCCTTGATCTTGGTACTTTTGTAAGCTCAGCCAGTAATCGTTTTTGCCCTTCCAGTTTATTTATAAAAACATTGAATATTATAGGAAAAACAGTGATCTCTTCAGAACCCTGCAGCTGTTCATTGATGGTTCCCTGTTTACAGTTACATTTTCAGATTCAAGATGCCTCCGAATTTTAGTTTCCATGATACTGATTTTATTTTGTCTAGGTTTTAAATCAAAAAGCAGTGCAACATCAGTCCAGAATTTTACAGAAATCTATTACATCGATGCTATTATTTATTTCAAGTAAACGAGCCTGAGCAGAAACAATAAGTTTTATTTTCCATATTCCATGTATTTGTTGTTACTAGATTAGTTATTCTGCATTACCTCCTTCTTAATGGTGATTGAGACTGTCTATTTCATTTTTCTGTCCTAGAATGACAAACGTCTAGAGCACCATAGATGTTCCCTTTACATTTGTAAGACTTTGACACTTCTTCCTCAGAAGGTTCCTAGACCTTTTCCAAAATCACATCAAATGTGAACAACTATTCCAAGAGGTCTTCTGGTGGAAAAAAAAAAAAAAAAAAAAAGTCATCTGGCCATTGGATTTTAAAATTCCTGGGTTTCTAATAGCCACTGCTTAACACCTTCTGGTTACTCAAATGGAAACCATTGTATTCGTTTGCCTGGAAGCCACCAAGTGGATATAACATTTGCTTACAAACATTGCAGGGACACCTGTGCTGCAGTTCTGCCTTGGATTTGGGTACCACCACCTCTGGGCTCCTCCTGACACTGCATTCAATAGGTTGCCATATCACTGACCTTCAGCCGTGCACTTCCGTAGTACAACTGAAGAAGAGGTCTGATTTGATGAGTGCTTCCACTGGCCAGGTAATTCTGACAGGTCAGAAGCAATAAGCTACAATTAATTGGGCTTAATTGGAAACACCTCATGTCAGTGAATGGGGGGAAAGACTAGTAAGGCAAAATTTCCTGCTGCCAAGACATGACCTAGCACATACATTGGAGATGATAAATGACAGGAAATTGTTGAAATAATAAAGAAAAACAGGAAATTCAGGTTTTTTGCTAGTTGCAGAATCACAGATGTTTAAATGTGGTACTATTTGATAATCTTTCTTTATGAAAAATGACTCTGTGATGCAAATGCTCAAGGTGACTGTAGTCACTATTGGTGTCTGCCATGGAGCTCTACTCTGGGTATCAGGCCTGCGATTTATCCACAGGGACTGGATACTGCAAAATGCACCACATTTTTTTAATTGCTGTGAAGCCAGTGTACAAGCTCCATGTGAGAAATTAGCATCTCTATTCCCCAAAAGCACAGCTTGCCAAAAGCATCTTACAACTTGTGATGTAGCGTCTTCTGCATAGGAAGAATCTATTACACAGAGTAGCTGCTCTGCATAAGAGTGAGGGATGTATTTTAACAAACAATGGAGGAGATCACATTTGTTGCACTTGTAAGCATTTACAAATGGAAATCACAGAAATTAGTCCCATTTCTCTCACCAGAGTAGCCTGGCCTGCACGTTCCTATGAACTCTCTTGCAAAACCTGGTAAAAAGCAGGCAAAAGCAGCGCTGGTTCCCCTTTCACCCTGTGCAATGTAATCAAAATTATGCTTTGTTTTTGTTCCCCCACTCCCTATTTATTTCAATTTTTTTCCTTATTTCTCTTCTCTCTCTCTCTCTTCCTTCCTTCCTTTCTTTCTTTCCCATTTCCTCGCTTGTGTTCTCTCCTCCCAGTAATGACCCACTGCTTAGCTGGGGAAAGGCAGGAGGTGTGGGGGCAGGACTGTGTTAATGCCCTAATTAAGTCTGTAGTTAGCTGATGGGAAAATCGTTGTCAGGAAAGCTGATAACAAGCATAAACATGACAAGCTTGTTTTGAAAAGCCATCCTGTCACTCTGTTTACTTAGGCTACTGCATGCAGCTCCAAGCTACTGTCATATATGTTTATATTGATCCATCTGCATCACTTCCCTCTTCTTTTTTGGTTTTTTTTTTGTTTGTTTGTTTTTTGTTTTTTGGGGTTTTTTTTTTGCCCTTTAAGGAATATAGATAAAAGCTTCACACATCTTGCATTTAAGGGGATCAAGATGTCCCTACAGTAGAAACATGTATTCACTGATTTAAGTAATAACAGAGAATATGGAAGAGAAGGGCTGAAAAGGTAAGGAACTTCATGCAGCACTTTCAGATTTCTGAATGACCTACAGATGCCCTTGTCCATGATTAATTTTATTGTGGTATTAAAGTAATTCATTAGATTAACATTAAATGTGAGATACTTATTTTACATATATTTTCACTAGAGATCTGAAAAAGTTACAAAATATAAGGAAGAGTAGCCGTGTGTATAAAATATGTCCCAGTCTTTCTGCCACAGCAGACACTTCAAGTGCAGTATTTCTCCCACAATTGGAATTGCAGAATTGGATATGCTTCATTCCAGTGACAGCCAATAAGCCTTCATCAACTGCTCAAATTATAGTCTGTGTAAAAGTGTCCTTCAGGCCATTCAAGCTATGGCATACAGTTTAAGGCTTTTGCTTTGGAAAAACCTGTCCTGGTTTCCCAGAGTGGAAGATTTGCTACAGTGTGAAAATTGAGACAAATGATCAAGCCTTGTGTTCCTGAGGAGTTCAGCACCAACACATGCCTTTCTGGCTTTGGATGTTAGCAGAAGTGACAATGTAAAGCTGTATGCATGGCTCTGGAACTGGAGAGTGGTTTGCATTAAATGTCTTCATTTGATTTTACTTTGGCTTGGGCAAAAAGAACCAAGTTTCCAATTAATCCATGCGTTGCCTTCTTGTTGCTGATGTTTCCTCTCTTAACCATAGATGACTCATTTCAGGTAAGTAACATTTCAATCAAACTAATTATTTAGCTGACGCAGGACAGGTATGATTTGTCACTGTCCATGGACATGAAAGTTCAACCACATTAGCCTCTCTTTTCTAGTGACTGGGATTTTAACAGAATTCATTCTATTTATGGCATAAAAAGAAAGAATTCCAAGAACTAAGGAGGAAGGATTCATCACAGACTATCTTGTAAGAATGTTTTATAAAAAGGAATGCTACTATGGAACTAGATTTTTATTATCATTATATCATTATATCCTGTGGATCCTGAGGAAGGGTTAAACACCTGAACTTCCTCAAGGGTCTTCTGTCATCTAGAGGGAGTTCACAGTGTGATTCATCTAATTTTACATAGCCATCAAACAGGTAGGTGCCTTGGCTGAGCTAGATATCCAGAGACCCTCCTCTTTAGCTTGTGAATAGACAGGCTCCTCAAAAGGGCTTGTCCTCAGGCCCCTCTGGCTTAAACATCCATTTTGATGGGGTATGAGCTGACTCCTGGAGGAGCTTGCCCCCTTCTCCGACTGCCCACAGAATCTGCAGTTTAGACAGGACGACTTGCATTGTCAGCTGAGTCAAACAAGACAGATGTCATCCTGTTTTCTGGAAGCAGAACTAGGCTTTCATCCTGTATATGGATCAGCTACCAGAAAGTGCAAAACATATTTGTTATTAAGGAATGTCCACAACACTAAACAGATTTTCCGTTTGAATCATTGTCTTTATCCACGTGTCTCAAACACAGTATTTATACAGGTTCCAGGGGTAGCTCTGAGCTGGGGCACTTGCTCTCTCCACACTTCCTTGGTAGGGAGGGAGGAGCAGACACTAAGGAACAGAGAGATTGATGTTCAAGTCTACAAAGTGTGCCTGAGCACTGCAATAGCTCCGTGGCACAGAAACTCGCTTTTAGGTGTCTGGCTCCTGTCCAAAATCCACATCTTCAAGTTTTAATGTGCTTTGCCTACAATCACACAGGAAGCTTCTGGTGCAAGACAGATTTAGGTCTTCCAAATCTTAACCTCTAAAAACATCCTAATACCCAAGTTTTCAGTGATTCTTTTTTCAAAGGGAGCATGCAAGCATGCAGTTGTGCTGACTGGCTTCACCTCTAAATTCATGTTACACTTAGCTATGTGCAGAAAAACGGCTAAGCCCTGTCACCCCAGAGCAAACCCATCCATACATGAAGCAGCTATACTTCATTTGACAGCTCTTTTCTTCATCACAGCTGGAGCTCTTATTTCAGTAATCTTTCCTTTCTTACCTTTAACTGTAGCCCATCCACATTTTAAATTTCTTCAATCAGTGATAAAAAAACCCAGAGTGACCCATCTCCTCCCTAGCAATGTAGAAATACAGACAAAGCTATATTGCATCATAAGGGAAATGTCAGCTGTGCAGTCACCTGCAGCAGTCACTACTGAAACAGCAATTTCTTTATAACAATGAAAGGAAATAAAGGAACATCACTAACATATTTTTCAAGTTCCATGTTGTTAACTCTCACATCCTGGCCAAATGCCAACCCAGGCATTATGAATGACCTAAATTCATTCTCTCTATACTTCCAACTAGATAAGTTATTCTAATGAGAGTAAGCAGAGAAAATTATGTACAGTAGCTGGGGCTGCTGTTGGAGAACAGCTTCCATGCAGAAGACTTCCAACGCATTTTGCCAAACACAAAATCAATTCAGCTCTGTGTTATACTAGCCCTTACAGGCACAGCAGAAGATGTGAGATGTGACAGAAAAGTCTGTGTCATTCTGTGGTGGAACAAGTACCTCTGAAATCCCTTCTTTGCTGGGAAGCCACAATGAGTTGAGGTACCTCAAGTGCTGATTAACCAGGAAAGCTGCCTAATGGAGTAATTCAAGAAGTAAAATTCCTCATTAGTCCTGAGTAAATATTAAAGGTCTCCTCTTCTGGTGAGGAGACCTCATCAGGGTCTGAAAGGTTTTCATGAAGTCTAATTGTCATGATGAGAACAGAGGGTACAGTTATTATAGCCGTAGAATCCGTAGCCAGAGAACAGACCATATATTCAATAAAAATAAATCTAGGTGAAGAGAAGGATTTTCTTTTTATTCAATTTTTATTCATCACATGTACCAAAAAAGCTTTTCTTGACAAAAAACATCACAGGTGTTTTAATATATTTTGATTGAGGCCCTACAGGTTCTTTTCCTTCACAAGTGTTGAGTAATAGAGAAAAAAAAGTTCTGCCTTGCTTATACTTGCTTAGTGCTACAGGAAACTGACATCTAGGGCTAAATGAGCAAGATATTTTTCAGTTTTTTTGCTTCTATGTTTGTAAGCCACACAGAATTATGATACAGAGAAAATGTTCATGTAATTCCTTTGGAGAATGGCCTGTAGATGGCTAAAGTGGCTCATGTACTATCTCTGATGCAAAGGGGAAAGTTGATCATGAAAACACCTTCATATATGCATGGAACCACCCATGTTAGTGAAATTTATAAAGAGACCGCATTTTCCACAGAAAATGTTTACAACTTCACAGACTGGCAAATGTCAAAAACCACTGGTAAAATAATACACAGATTTAATTGTACATCTTCCTTCAATGGAGCCCATCATGTGGCTGAATTCCCATCTACCTCTTTGAAGAGTTGTCTAGAGATGAAAAGACTCTCTATTCTCAGTTATCGGACTGGTCTCCAGTGATTCATGTTGAAAAGGAAAACTTCAGAAAAACAAAAAGCCTCTTAGAAATATTTCTCAACACTAAATAGTCTTGTTTTTAAAGATGCTTCTCTGCAGACAGACTTACAGACGTTACCTCTGGGCAGCTGTCTAATGTATTCTCTAA
Source organism: Pachycephala philippinensis (assembly GCA_013397055.1). Lineage (NCBI taxonomy): Eukaryota > Metazoa > Chordata > Aves > Passeriformes > Pachycephala > Pachycephala philippinensis. Next base: position 701,017 of record VWZT01001708.1, read on the forward strand.
CATTGTACTGCTGGGAAAATCAGGCAGCTCTTCTCTGAACAGTTAGGTGGGATTAAGAACTTTGGTAGGGAAGCAACAGAAATATCAAATCTTTTTCTGAAATGTTCAAACTCTTCACTTTTGCAAATCAGTTCTACTTGTCTTAACAGAGGTATACTCTATCAGCCTTTTATAACAATTCACACTTATATGGGATCATCCAGAGGAGGAGATTAAAGTAATTTATATATACACTCTAGGAAATGTTTAAACAGAAAAAAAAAAAAAAAAGAAATCCCAGAAAGCTCCATGACTTCTGCTAGTTTACTCAGTGAACTTACATCAACAAAAAGAAAAAAAAGAAAATCCTCAATACCTGTCTTTGAACATATATATTGTAATTACTGCACAAGTTAAAATGATGTGACTGGAATAGTTTTGAACTAATATACCAAAATAGAAGTCTCTCCAAGAACATATTTCAAGTGCAAATGAGTCAATAAACAAAACACAGAGTGCAACAAAGAGTCATGCCCTGAGTGTTTATGTTGGAAAAATAACCTAAAAACTGACTGAGACCAAAGTAAAGTGTGTTTGCAGGCAAAGCAAATACTTGCTGACAATACAGGCAACTGAAACAAACCATGGGGTAGGAATAAAAATTTGTTTCTTTTCCCAGGAGAACAGAAGGACAGCAGATACAAAGATTATATCAGTTAAATGGTCCTCCCTTACAACATAAAGAAGTAACATGGTTTTTTACGCTTTTTTTTACAGTCTCTGTTTGTCTTAAGGCAAGCTTTTAGAATACTACACACTTTAAACATCTAAGAGCACATCTAAGGATATGGAAAATACAGCTAAAATAATCAGGTGCCTTTTCACATCACTCTGTTCGAACAATATGATCAGTGTCAGTTAATATCTGCTTTGAATTACTGTTCCTGGGGTTAGTACCCAGTAAACTCATTAGGCTCAGGTGCTGTGTATGTGACTACAATCTTACATTACTAGGCTGGAGAGTAAGGAAAATACATTTAAGAAAAATGGAAAAGTTAGCACATATTTGCTACTGGAAGACAGATAATGAGAGTCAGTCCTGTTTTCTTATCATAAATATGTGTGTGTGTGTATGTATGTATGTATGTTGCAGCAGTGTCCACACTGCTGGAAGACACAGATGAGACAAACCCAGAAAAAAGTGTTTTGAATAAGCAAGGTCCATTTTTCAGAGAGAGCAACCATTGACTTCAGTGCTGTTTCAGTGCTGGCAGTGGAATGGGAGAAAATGATTAATCACTAGAACTACCATAACTTCTCAGTATTATGTACTTTTTTTCAAATATATCTGTGAGCATTTTTGTTTCTTTTTCTAGAACCTTGACTTTCTTTTAAAACAGCACCTCCAGATCTTGAGATTATTATTTTTAGTTTAACATACATCAAGGAGAGTCAAAATTCAACTAAAAAATAAGGTCTTAATCTCACAATCTGTGTTATTGTTTAGACCTCACTGTTTTAAATGGCCTGGCTCATATCTTTGCTGAATATTTGTGTGGGCCATGTAGTAATAGCTTCCTGGGATAATGAAAGAAATAACTAGCTCTTTATACGGGTTAGTTCTTCCTCAGAGCACTGACCCCCTCCAGAAGGCTGATGAATGAAACCAGAAATAAAAGTCTCCCAGTCCACTTTAAGTTCTCCAAATGGTGAAGCTGTGTCTTCATGTCCTCTTGGGCTGTGTCATGGACACAGCCCAAGAGGAGCAGACCAGCAAAGGCAAAGAGTTGGTGCTGAAGAACTGGTGCCTGTGGCATGAGGATGGGAGGGAGTTTCTGGTTTTGTTTGGTGGGAGGATTTTAGACTAAGTCTAGTCCACTTGTGTCAGCTGACTGTCCTTCCATGGTTGTGGTGCCTTGCGACTGCAACATCAATTTCATCTAAACTGAATATGGTTTGGGCATGAAGTCTTCTCTGTAATGCAAACCAAAGCACAGTAAATGGGGACAAGGCAAAGGAAATCCTGATCCAAGCTATTGTGTTACCATGAGCACATCCTGAGCTGTAGGAGGTAAAGGTTGCAGTTCTCTGGCGATGGAAACCAGTGTAAAGAGCTGTACTCCTACCCCATAATGATTTTGTCCATGACCCACTTTTTATTTTTCCTCCATTATGCTGGCAACTTGCTTGCCTGGCAAAAAACCATGGTTTCAGAATGTTAAAAAAGATTAAATAAAAAAAAGTTTTCAAGAACCCCATTATTCTGTTTTTCTACTCACTTCAGTGCTTTTCCCTTTTCTTCCCAAACCCAGTGCAACATGGTGTCAGATGAGCTTCAGTGCTTGAGGTGGAAACATTCAGCTGGTGATAGAACTGGAGATCAGTTTAAAGAGTTCAGGGACAGGACCATGACAGACCTGACCAGATTACAGTCGACACAGAGGACTCTATCTCTAGACTGGAGTTCAAATTCACTACAAAAGCAGCAACAGGACACACTGAAAACATCTGTGACTGGTATCTCCATGGTGCAAAAAGCAAAATTTAGATACCAGTCCAGGCCTGAAAGCAGACTATATTACTGAGGTGCACGCTACCTTAACCTTCTCTATGAAGTTTCCACTGCACACTTTAGTTGAATCCCCAGTTTCTCCTTCTGTATTCAGGTTTTCTCCTACCTGAGTTATTGCCCTAAACTCCATTCTATGCCCTGTCCCAGGTGCAGAATCTGGCATTTGCCCTTGTTAAACTTCGTACTGTTGCTGACTGCCTATCTCTGATTTGTCAAGGTCTCTCTGTAGGGCCTCTCTGCCCTTGTTTGCTTGTTTACTTCTCAGTATGACTTTTTCCCAGTCAGAATGGATCTTCACTCATTTGGGTGAATGAGGAAAGCCAAGATTTTAACTTCTGTGATTGTCCTCCTGAATGTCATGAGTTGTTTACAAATGTCAGTGGCTGAAGACAAATTACACTTCTGAAGAATGTCATGTGGCCAGGAGGGTGTGGGAGTCCCTGTGGTCAGCTGCTGCCTTCTCTTTTGCTGTCCCATTCAGAGCCCCGGATGAAGTCAAACAGCAGTGTAGTGGTTCTTCTGCTGCCCTCACTTTCCCAAGCAGCTTGAGATGTTTGATTTGACATTTTGACCAGGACCAGGTCTTGAGCTGATGTTCTTATGATGTCTCCTATTTAGGCCTTGGATCTAATTCTTTAGTAATAGTCAGCTCAGAGACCATCACATTGCAACAGAGCGGGATTTTTTTTCCCGTGAGCATCCACCCCCTTTCCCTAATCATTTATTGCTTTCTTGAACAACACGGGCCAAAGCAGACATATCTGTGGAACTTCAGTAGTGATCTCATTCCACTTAAAATCAAACATATATTTGTATTCCGAATTTCCTTTATTTAACCATTTTAATGCATAAGAAAATCTTCCCTATTTTCCTATTACCACTTCTTTGTGGGATTTTGGTGAGCCACTGGTTTAGACATTTGTCTAAACTGACATATAACTCCTTTACAAGGCAATTTTAGATTTTCTTCCTACCAATTCAGGATATAGACATACTTGGAAATGCCATAATTCTCATAAGACTCAGAGGAATTTTAAGCAGCTCTTGTTTCTCCTGTTTTCTATAATTTATGGCACCTATCACTGGAAAGATGGTGATCTGGATAACAGTGTCCTTTACTGTTACAGTCTCCTTCCTTCAGACAAGTCAAAGTATGTAAGACACCCAGCAATAAGCCAGATGATTGATTATGCTGTATGTTAATTACGGTATATTAACAGCTTTACAGAACAAACCCACATCATGTTGGTGGGCTAAGACTGCTAGAAAGTATATTCAGAAAACCAAATAAATAGTCCATCCCACAGGAGTTAATCCAGTTTCAGAATTCCATTTGAAAATGGGAAAGAACTATATTCATTTATATTTATTATATATTTATTGTCAATTACATCTGCTGCTTGTAAAGATACTCATATTAAAGGTCATTTATGCCTCCTTTAATAGTGTTCTGTTTACATAGATATTGGTGGAGCAAATTCAGATGTGAGCTTTACTTGAAGCAAACATAAATATTTGTTGCCTTTTTGTGGGTGGAGGGGATTAAAGTTCAGATAAAATACCAAGAAGATCCCTATATAAGAAAAAAAAATAGCAACAGTATACTTTTGTTCATTTCTCTATGCTCTGCCGTGAAATCTCAGTTAAATGGTTTTGCACCTGGACTTTCCAAGAGCCAAGTCCTTTTCAGAAAACAATTGCAAAACTTCTTCTGAAGATGGTCTTAAAAGATAAGGCTGAAAATTGTTAGTGCTTACTGAACAGATGGAGAGGATACCACTTGAGAGATAAGAGGAAGAATGGAAGAATAGGCATTCAGAATGACCAGAGCTAAGTAAACAACTAGACTACCAACCCCCAGGGCCTAAAGGAACCAAAAGCAGAGGTGCAAAAACAAAACAAAAAAATGAAAAATGCAAAATCCCCCTTTATAATGTCAAAAAACAAACCAATCTTCCTGCTGACGAACTTCCTGAACACTGGTTGCAAATAAATGAAAAACTGGTAAGATCACAGATTTTTAAAACACTTTTTAAACCAAGCATAAGTAGTAACCAATTCACTGAGCCTTCTCAAATATACAAGAGCAGTATTAGAGCACATCAAGCCATCTGAGACTAATTTGAGGTCTGCAGGGTGCAGGACTTGAAAGACTTGAACTTAATATCATCAGATCAGAAAAACTTCTCACAGTACATGGTCTTTAATACAGTGTGAGCAAAAATGTATACATACTAAAGATGGGAAAGATGTCACATTAAAATTTCAGTGTTAGGTGAAGTGGTAGAATAAATTTGGTGACAGAGGGTTTTTTCCCAGCACAGCTTTTGTGGCAAGTTTATAGGCATGGGTTTTTTGACGGGGTTTTTTTGTTAGTTTGGTTTTGGGTTTGGGTTTTTGGGAGGGGTTTTGTCATTTGTTTGTTTGTTGGTTTTTTTGGGTTTTTTTTGGTTTTTTTTTTTTTTTTTTTTTTTTTTTTTTTTTGGTACTTTTTGCAAAGGTCGGTTTGAACAGCCTTTCCTTCATATATAATTTGGGGCAATTTGGAGAAACTTGTAGAATTATACAGAAAGCCTTTCCAAGAAGACATTTTCTTGAAGTACTTTCTCATTATCACTTCTTTGGAAATTGATACTCTTAAGACAGGTAAAGACATGTTCCTAGGTGGATCTTATCTGGTATTTAAAAGAGTGATTCTCAGTGTAAAACCCCACCTAAGATGCCCTTTGAAAATAGATATTGCAACCTTATGAGTTGGTCTAAATCTTGCAACTGTTCCTCCAATGGAAGGAATAAATAAGCCTACCCTTTTTAAGGGTGTTTAGACAACTAGTCTGGGAAAATCCAGTAATATAGAGGACTGTCTCAAGGAATTATTTAGAATGCCCTATGGTTGCTCTTTGAATCACCAACAGAATGGCACCTTGAGAAGTTTTATTCTGCAGGTCTTGCATGTGAAGATACAACCTTGGTCATGAAAAGAGGAAATGAGGACCTTGAACTCTCGTTTTCCACCCTATCTCCTGCACTGAGTCAGTTTACAGAGGTGATTCTGCCCCTCTACTCAGCTCTCGTGAGACCCTGCCTGGAGTACTGGATCCAGCTCTGGTGTCCCCAACATAAAAAGAACATGGAACTGTTGGAGCAAGTCCAGAGGAGGCCACAAAGTTTCTAAGGGGCGTGGAGCACCTCCTCTATGGAGACAGGCTGAGGAAGCCAGGGCTGTTCAGCCTGGAGAAGAGAATGCTTTGTGGAGACCTCATAGCAACCTTTCAGTATCTGAAGGGGACACACAGGGAAGACAAAGAGGGAATTTTTCAGGAATTGTAGTCATAAGACAAGGAGTAAAAGATTCAAACTGAAAGAGGGGAAATTTAAGGTAGATATATGGAAGAAATTCTTTACTCTGAAGGTACTGAGGCACTGGAACAGGTTGCCCAGAGAAGTTGTGGATTCCCCATCCCTGGCAGCATTCAAGGACAAATTGGATGGGTCTTCGAGCAACCTGGTCTAGTGGGAGGTGTCCCTGCCCATGGCAGAGTGGTTGGAACTAGGTGATGCTTAAGGTCCCTTCCAACCCAAACCATTCTATGATTCTATGATCTACTCAGTGGATTTTGTAGATCCACTGGGGAATGAGAAAAAATAGGATGATATCCTATATCAGATACTCAGAGCTGGAAACATGTCCAAGGCCATCAGCACAAGAGAGTAAATGTGTCAAACAGGATTGCACCTGTGCTGATTCCTATAACTGGATACTGAAAACATCCTTTTAGGCCATCTCATTAACTCCTAGTTGTGTGCTTCACTCTGTAAAGTCATGTGTACTATGTTTAAGAGAGAATAATGGAATTCGGAGTTCGTACATGTTGCTGATTAATACCAAAAAACGACATGTTCTTTGGAAAAGGTGTTATTGCTACAGACAACTAGGTTGATTTAACATATTGCTACCCCTGGCAATGTTTAGGGGAGACTAAGCAGTCTCCCCTGGAAGGAACTAGGGCTCAGCTTAGTGCATCCCACAACACTTTATCCATTTGCCAGCTCAGCTGTGACCTATATCTTGGCTTGGGGACATCTATCAGTTACCAACCTGAGTAGACACTGCTTTTCTGCACAGCCTTTGAGTGTCCCATACCAGTTTTAGCTTAATTCACAGACTGGACAGGCTAAAATACATACCGAGAAGTAGATGTCATGAGCCAGACTGCTTGCTCTCTCTCTAAGTGCTAATCAATCAGGAATATATCCACGGGCACTGAGTAAAATCTGGGTGTGGAATGAGCAATTATAGATTTAATGCAAGCTAGCAGTTATAAAATCATAGAACAATTTAGTTTGAAGGACACCTCTGGAGATCAAAGGGTCCACCCCCTTTTCCAGAGCAGGACCAACTTCAAAGTGAGATCATGTTGCCTTGTGCCTTGTCCAGCTGAGCTTTGAGTATCTCCACTGACATTCAAGGTACCAGACAAGCTTAGGCTGATGGAGACACTGAGTTGAAAAACTTGATTTTGCTAACCTAAAGTGTCTCTGGGGACTCTGTGGCACAAAACTTTAAGTTTTCAAGGAGCTGCTGTAGAAAAAATATTGGTTTTACTGGATATTCCTACAATTCAGTAGAAGTTGCGTTGGAGAGTGGAAGATCTAAAATGTCATGTATTTATATGCCCACTTAACATATTTCAATGATTTTTAAATGCATTTTCTGCTTTCTTTTTACATGTTTTTAAACCTAAAAATCTTGCTAGCCAAAATTTCCCTGGATGTATACACCTAGAACCATGTATACACATTTTCAGATAGGCTTCCATGAGATGGTGATAGAAAGGTCAAATGATGTTTGTACAATATTTAAACCAAGGTAGAAGACAGAAGACTTAACAAGGAAAGAAGGAAGGAAGGAAGGAAGNAGAAAGAAAGAAAGAAAGAAAGAAAGAAAGAAAGAAAGAAAGAAAGAAAGAAAGAAAGAAAGAAAGAAAGAAAGAAAGAAAGAAAGAAAGAAAGAAAGAAAGAAAGAAAGAAAGAAAGAAAGAAAGAAAGAAAGAAAGAAAGAAAGAAAGAAAGAAAGAAAGAAAGAAAGAAAGAAAACTCTCCCAGGAGCTGGAGAGGACTTCATTAAATGAATGCATACATATTTCCCTATTTATTTTCACTTCAGAACTGTAATAGGGTGGTTCCTTAAACATTAGATAGAGAGGGATGGATTAAAGAAAATAGGTGGCAACAATTCACTCCTTGAACATAATTTAAAGTTGTAAATTATTTAATTTGGTCTACATTTAAAGACAAAGCAAAATTGCTCTGGATTTCAAATGTCAAATCCACAATAAGATTCTAATTTTTCAAAAGACTAAAAAGTTAGATCAAAGCTGTTAAATTGGGTTATTATTTCAGTGGGCAAAACTGAAATGAGGTTAAGGTATTAACTGGATATGGTATCCATGCATTTCTAGTTCATTATAAACAGCAATTTTCATATATCTAAACCTATCTTTTCCATCTGATCACATTCATAATGAAGTTTCAGCAATTAACTGAAATGTGATCACAGTAATATTATAGAATAATGTTAAGCTGTGTTCTGAACTTGTTTTGTTTGTGGATTTTTATAGCTCTCAGTGGTATGGACTTTTGATCTACATTTTTTCAGGTATTCAAATGTCCATATATCAGAAAACTGATTCCAAACCCAAATGGATAATTCTCACCATTTATCAGTGAGAATAATTCACTCAGTATAACTCCTTCACAGTTAGAAATTTTCTTCAAGAGTAGTTACATGTAGTGTGTGAAGTTCATGGCCTTACACTCCAAAATAGTTCACAGCAGATGTGTTTTTACAATGAAGAAACAGGCACAATTATGTCATGTAATACAATGAAGATCACTAAGCAAGTCCAGGACAGAATTAGAAACTGGGAAATAAGATTCTCCAATCCTAGAATGGTTTGTGCATGGATGATGCTGATTGCCTACTCTAGGGTTGTTATTATTTATAAGAGCAACTATCTTATAAATAATAACAGGAGGAGGCCATATTATTTTTACTTTTGTGGATTAAAATGAATTAGAGCCCAGATGTTCTGAGATATAGCTTGGGTTTGAAGCACAAAGAATCAAAGCAGTAAAATTCATCTATAAATGTTAAAGGCTTCTTCAATTATTTTGATATTATAGGAGGAAAACTTCATTTATGACTTTTTTTTTTCCTAAGAAGACACTTACTGACAGCTCATGGAAACTATGTCCACCATCAAGCACAGAAGAAACATAGCAAGGCTCTTGTAATTTCTGCCAAAAGTTAAGAGCAGTAATTGACAATAGTAATTGGTGGTTTAAATTATTTAGATAATTGTACATTATAAATATAACTGGAACTTAAAATTTATTATGGAAAAAAAAGAACACTAACAAGATGTCCCCCAATTATTTGTAATCTGGGGCATCTCTGAGGCATGGTTTTACAACAGTAGTCTTCCTGTCTCACTGCAGGCACTGGGATCATTCTGAAGAAGCTTTAGATTGTCTAAAACAGTAGCTCATAATTGTCTTTGTAAACTGAAATAAGAAAAGTATCTGAGCAAGCACCTCTCTGGTACTAAAACATCAAGGACAGTAGATCTAAACATAGCCTGAGATGACAGGCTATGTTTAGATCTACTGCAATCTAATTCTATAAAATGCAGCCGTTTGAATTAAGATTTTTGTTGAACCCTAAAACAAAGGCAGTGTGTTCAGACAATGATTTTGTCTAGTTTCCTTCTGGAAAAGTTTTGTTCCAGGAGTGGTAGATTGGATTAAATCAGAAATGGGGTCCTGATAGAGGAATCAAAGAGTGGGCTGTGCAGAGCATGCTGGAGACAACAGGACAGTGGAGTAATAAGAGAGATGCACTCTCTGCCTTTTAGCATTGCGAGGAATATTTTAATTTAGGCTTGGTCCCTGAAACAGTCTTGTCATAGAAATGGGGCTTGAAAAAGCACCAAGCCAATTTATTCCTGTTGCAAGACCCTTTTCACTGGCAGTCTCTCATTGTAGCTAAGAAGAACAAAGAAAACATTTTACAGAGACCTCCAAACTAATTGTGGGTGGAACACAGATTAGATACTTCTCCAATTAGAAATTATTACTGCTGCAGAGAAGCAGTCTTTTCTAGGGCAGAAGCCCTCACGCCTCTGGCTTTCTTCTAATTTCCTTCTGAAAAAAAGTTTTCATTTCACTGGCCCTTCCTTCTTAGGTCTCACAGTTACCCAATTCCACAGACACTGCCCCAGAATCACCATTTACACATTCTTCAGGTCTTCAGACTTTCCTCTCATTTTTCCAAACTCATTCCTGCTTAGTCCTTCTCCTCTACCTCAATAACTCTCTCACTTTTTCTCTTTCACCCCAGAGCTGGACTTATTCATGGAAGCTAATTAAACTTAAAAGTGATTGCAATCCTTTTAAAGGCAAGACTTAACATCCTCAAAAGCACACTGCTATGAGTAACATGCTGTCTCTTACCTGTCCCAGAAAACTTGCAGTGTAAATACCCAGCTACTCCAGATCCTCCCACTTCACCCACTCTCTCTTACTATGACTCCTCAGCCAAAAAATTCCCCAGGACAGGCTCCTCTTGCAGATCCCTTCTCCCCTCCAGACAGCATCCAGCATTGAGCTTGAAGGCCTCTGAATTGGCTGTGCAAGGTGACAGCCCCTCGGTCCCAGCAGCCACCAGCACCCCCTGCCCTTTCTTTCACAGTTTTTTTGTTGTTAGCCAGCCTGCCCACCTGCCTTCCTCCTCCAGCAGCAGCCAAGCTTCAGCTCCTGCGTCTGGCTGCGTCCCTGCCACCTCAGGCACATTCAGCAACAATCTGTCCAAACAGGGCTCTGACAGCAGAAACAAGAGAGCATGTTAGAGGGGAAAAAAAAAAAAAAAAGAAAAGAAAAGAAAAGGTATTGTAATCCTATATCCTCAGCTTGCCACTCTTTATCCTGTACCAAATAAGCTTATTACAACAGGAGTATGCATCTTGTGCTCTCCTGGCAACACTGAATTAAATCCAGACAACTCAAGGAGACCATTCAGGAGGGAATTTAAAGAAGGGGATTGCATTAGCTGAGTGGAGAACTGAGTAAGGTATAAACAAGTATTTCATCAAAGACAAGGTCGGGGTGAGGGCAAATGCTGGCAAGAGTCCAACCATGGTAATAAACCTGAGGGAGATGCTGGTGGAAGAAAAAGTTCAGGGTCAGTGATGACAATGAGATTTCTCGCCTGGGGAGAAAAGTAAAGGTCTAGAGACATGAGAAAACTGTAGCCTAATTAACAGCTCTCCTTGTGGAAAAATTGGTACCAAAATAACATAGCTTAATTATTATCATCATCGTTACAGGAACCCATATATCTTTAACTTCCTATCTAGTTAGTGGCACGGCTAGGTGCCAGCGTTTCCCTGGGATTGTGTCCCATCATCCAGTGACCTACCTCAGGATGGGCAGCCTGGAGACCTTCCACATGGAAAAGGCAGGGGTAGGCCCTTGTCCTTTGCCTCGGAGATGCTGTCTGGACATGACTAAGCCAAGTCATGAAATGCTGAGGTGAATGAGTGGAGTAGGTTTGTTTGTTTGTTTAAGGCCATGCCTGAAATGCTTTAGAGCAATGCATTTTCGGCTTGTGTTGAGCTCCCTGCATGCTCTGTGACAGAGATTCATAATGTCTCTGTACTTCCTAAGTCCTTTTAGGGAGCGAAAAACAGTGAATAACAAAACACCTTTAGCTTAAAGAGCTCTGCATTCGGGAGTTAATTCAAACAGGGCCCCATTTGACTGTCTTTACCTAACAGTTAAATGGTCATTTGCAACTCAATAGAGAAACGTGTCAGGATTGCTGGATTCCAATTAGGTTACCCAAGAAGTAGGTAACTCACTTTCTGTAAAATATGGAAATCTGACCCAAAGAATTCTTTATAGTAGAGATTGGGCTACAGAGGAGTGCAGCTCGAAAAGTAGAGATATGCTGACATAAAGTGAAAAATGAGTTTACAGAAAATGTGTGCCTTCCCCTCCTTTTTCTCAAGTTCTTCCAATTTTTCAGCATTTTGGCAGTATTGATAAGACTTGCCACTCTACCTTTAATTCCCGTGTTCTGGAGACCAAGGAGAATGAAAACCAGAAAGCTTTGGGTAATAGTTCTTCTGGTGGAACTGAGACCTGAATCCAGCCACATATAGCAGCCTGGTGATGTCTGATACAAGCCATTAAAAAAGCCCTGAGTAGTCTATAAATTACAGCTGTGAAAATGGAACCAAATCCTTTTAATGTGCTTTCCTCAAAAACATATTTTTATGTACATCTGTGTGTTTGCCTAAGCCCATATGTTATTACTTAACCTCTGAATCTATCAGGTATATGGACAATAAAATCCACAAAAGTTAAAGACTAATTTAGTAACGATTGGTCTGGTTTTCCTGAATTTCCTGTACTTTTTTAAGCATTAGCTTTGTTACCTGGTGTGCCTGCAATTGCTAATGTTCCTGAGCAGCTTACAGTGCTGGTAATAAAATGTGTTACAGAATTGGAGTATAAAAATTCCTTTCCAATTAAGAACTACTTGGGGGGGAGGGGGTAGTTATTTATGTTATGTATGAGACAGCTAAGTGTGCAGATCAGTAGCAATGAGGTGCAGCACGATACCTTTAGCACCTCACTCCCAGAATGAACATGATCAGCTGAGACAGGCCAGGCCCTGGGCAGGGGTACTGAACAAGGAGTGGCAGAGAGAGATTGTGTATTACCATTAAAAAAAAAATCTTCCTTTAACAAATGTGAAAAAAGGAAAACTTTGACAATCTACATATGGTATGTTTGTTTTTGCAACTTTTTCCACGGCCTTATAAATAGTGTACTCTAAAGGTCGAATATTTTACGTTTTAAAACATTGGTCACAAGTGAGTGCCCAGAAAATTATTATAGCTACTGCTGGAGATGGTTATAGGGAACTGGAAGATAATAGGATGAATATCAACTATTTTTTTTTATATAATGATGACATTTTAAATTATTTTTGAAAAAAAATTACTGCTGTAAACAGTACTACCTGATGATTTAAGCAGACAAAATAATGGGAGAAATATCCAATGGTGTAATTGCTTTAACTATGCATATTCAAGTAAGGTGATTAGCTGTCAATTTCAATACATAAAAAAAGTGAAATGCCTACCAAAGCCATTTCTCCTCATTCAAGGAGTTTTTATGGGCATTGGAATTTTTAGAGGGGAAAAAAAAGAAAACAGGACTTCTTCTTTATTTTCGTTTTGCTTTCAATCTTTTTGCTGCATTATAGTTTTCAATATTGCTGAGGAATCATATGAGGTCAAATCCAGAAGAGAAACGAACTTTATATAAGGTGCCTGACACCAAAACTTCATTTAGCTGTCATAGAAGGAACTATATAAGCTTCTTAAACTCACAGAAAGGAAGGACTCAAATTTTCATACACATGCAGAGGACCAATCTGACACTGGTGCATAGCCAGTGTATATAAAGATGATTTAAAGATTTACATTCTGAGAAGGCAAAGACGAGATGTAAAAATCTGTGTTCTTGTCACTTCTCAAATGCAGATCTACCTATGACTTACATAACTTGAACGTAAAACTACAGAATCCATTTGCACCCAAAAAATGATCAGTTTACAGAATAGTACATTATATATTGAAGTAAGGAATTGCTCTCTCAATCATTTCCCAAAATTTTGGCTCACTAGTGCCTATCTCTAAATTTAATTTCTTACCAATGCTTGAGAAACAGGAACATAAGGAACAATTAAGGAGTTACCTGCTCAGGTGTATGAATGGCAGATGCTACCAACATCACGTATCCAAGAAGGGGTTTATTTCACTCTTGTAAATGAAGTTCATATGCAGAACAAGTTCAAGGACATGCTAAAACCCAGCACAATCTCTAATAACTGTTTATTTTCCAAGTTTTATTCATTTCATCCACCCTAACGCTTATTTTCATCACTGTTGTTCCAACACAATTGATTTTTAATAGATTATTTTAGGGTTGGTTTTTTTATCAGATTACAACATTTTTGGATTTTTTTTTCCTTAGAAGTGGACTAAAAATCAGTTGTGTGAATAAATGGGGGAATCAGAGCTAAAGGTTCCATGCAATTTGTTCCTATCTAAATAAGGTTGAAATCTTACAGTGAATTGAGGAGGCATTGCCATTATAAAAAACCACATAAATAAAATTACCTCTTAAAGAGTGATCAGATTTTAAGCTACATAGACAAGTATGTGAGTACCACATTAGTTTGGTTCCTTTGGATTTAAGATTATATAAAAATTTCCCAGAGAAAGTTGACCTTTCATTAAAGTTTCCACTATCCACATTTGCCACCCAAGAGCCAGAGCTTTAAGGATGCATTGGAACTCACCCCTTAATTAGATCATTCACATCTATCCATGTTGATGTGCTCTGTGAACAGCTTCAGAACAGACCAGCCACAGAGTCTAGAACCATTATAAAACCCTTTAAAAATTGTCTACATCTTTTCCTCCTACCACAAGCACGTACCAGGAAGTGGGACCAGAGTTGTTCCACTCAGGGACAGAATTGTTCCACCCTGCACCTTCAGGAGGTATGCCCTTTTCTATATAAAAACTGTGTGAGAAAAATGCTGCACATCAAAAATTACCAAAGGAAACAATCAGTATAATACAAATTTGTGCCTTAATAGTTTGCTGTTATGTCAATACCTAAAATGAGATCCTTAAAACTAGATCTTAAATTTCTAGTCTGAACTAGTTTAAAGGTACCTCATAAAATTAACAGTCTTACTAAGTGTTTATGACATCAATCCCAGATTTAATAACACCATGGTTAAAGGAGGCTGCATACTTAGGATATTATTTACAGAAAGGAAAGACCAGTTCTATTTTTATGGGAAAGGTGTTTTTCTTGTTCAGGGCAGCAACTGATTATCTTCTCACAACTTTTGGGTTGTATCAGACACTGAGAGAGGCCTGATGCTAAACTTTGCAAAGTCCTGAAATCATTTGCATTTGTTTTGTAACTGCATTTCTATGCAAATGTCTAGCATTCGACTTAACACCAGCACTTTTAAATCCACTAAGTAGAGACACTTTCTGAGATTTTGTCAGAGGGAAAGGATTAGAAGATTTAAGTTTGACTGAAATGCTGGTGGAGTATAACTCATCTCAAGAAGTTTCAGGAGTTTAAAAAGTCACTGTTTTAAAATTTTTCTGAAATTTCCCATCCAGTTAAAATAAAAAATAAAAAACCCTTCTATACCTTGTTTTGCTTCTTTTTTTTCTCTGAATTCTTTCCAGGTAATTACTTATTTTACATTAGAATCATAAATATGTGCACACCTATACCCCTCCCACTTAGATTCACTTCTCAAATTTGTTTACTCCTGTAACACTGCTCAAATTCACTGTTTATTCGTCACTTTTTTAGCTTTCAGAAAATCTCTGGCCATTGATGGCCAGCCCAACACACTTTTGTGTGTAGGGAACACGTGACTATGGGAGAGGAGTCCAGGAAAGCCGGGGTAGCTGGAGGAGGAGGACCATACACACACACACTCATACACACTGAATGGTCTGGTAAGTATGGGGAGTGGACACCATTGCTTGCTCTCCCCTTCTTCCTAGAAAAATTTGAAATGATTCCCAATAGTCATAAAAATACAGCAGATCTTCCTTTGATTGGACAGTATTAACTCCTAGTTTTGAAAACAATAAAGGACAGCAGTCATCACCATCATAGGCGACACAGGCCACAGAATGTCACTTTGCAATTCTTGCATTAAACATTTTTTCTGAGCTGTAAATTTTGAAACCTAAGTGATAAAGAATCCTTAAAATTATTGGGAAAATCTCTGCAAATGTTTAATAATTTTCACTGCTAAAATGTGAGCTTCATTTTTAGGTTAAATAAATTTGATTTTGTACTCTCACTTTAAATATTTTGACCAGAGAACAGCAACATCACCTTCATAGCTGCCCAAATACCAATGCCAAATCCACTGTGATTTTTTCCCCAGCAGCAAAATGCTCAATGTAGGTACCTTTTCCAAATGACATATCTCAAAATCTAATTCAGTAACCAACAGGGGAAGCAAAGTGCCACTTCATTAGCTCAATGAAAATAGAATAGAATAGAATAGAATAGAATAGAATAGAATAGAATAGAATAGAATAGAATAGAATAGAATAGAATAGAATAGAATAGAATAGAATCAAGATGAAGTGCTAGAAAGTCCAGCTGTTCCTCAAAAGGAAGAAAAATTTGAGAAATTAGAATAACAGAAACAATTCTTGTGTCCAAAATATTTGTATAAGTTGTTGGCAGCTAACAACTTTTGTCAGTGGTGTGAGCTGCCAACAAAGATATAGTTGGAGTTATTTAAGTTTTCTCTCAGAATTATTAGCTTTATAGGCTTCCTGAGAGCCACTGAGCCACAGTACAGGTTTTGCAAGTACAGTGATTTATCTGCAGAGTTATGATCAGATAGAGCTCAGTAATTGAGGATGGGTTTATCAAATGCCTTTGGCAGTGTCATAAAGAGCTAGACTGGGCACCTTAAGCATTGCAGGCCTCTATTTCATTTTGCTCTTTGTGGGAAGATGCATTGTGCTTCTTGTCTTTTGATTAAGACACACCTACAAACTGCAAAAGTGGCATCATCCAGGATTCACTCCTTAGAGAGGAGAGGACACAAGGCTGGGTTTTTTTTCTTCAGAATTGATGCCATAGTTGAAAAGACAAAAATTTTAGGAAAAGACACAAGGTATTAGATCTTTTGGCACTTGCACTGTCCTTTCATTTAGCCATTACGTACATTTATTTTTAGTGAAGCACTGTTTAAGATGAAACAGGACATTGCATTGCAGTGGTGAATATTGCAGCACTGCATTGTAGCTAGAAACTGGGGTATTGTAGCTAGAAACCGGGGTATTGTAGCTGGAAACCAGGGTATTGTAGTTATAAACCAATAAGAAAAGGAAAAACATTCCAGATTAATTTTAGTTTGAAATTTAGAGCATGGATTTATTCCTCTCTCACTTGACAATTAAAAATTGCCTCATTTAGAGACATAAAAACTAACGTGTCAAAAAAGAACCTTTTTCTTTTTCCTCAGCTGAATCCTTTTCCTCCGATCCACTAGTCTGGATGTCCTCACAAATACTTGTGGCAGCACAAAGGGTATGGCACAAACCTAAGTCTAGGGCCTTGGGAAACCAAAAAGGAAGAAGGGTTGTGAAAAAACCATTCCTTTTAACTACAGTCTGTATTTGTATCTGCTTTAAACCACAGCCTCATACACACAGGTTCTTCTACCTGCTTGGGGTGTAACTCTGTTCGGTCCCATATGCTTGCTCTGCACATTCACTTCTTGTCTTCAGGAATTTTTGGCAGCTATGAGCTGTGGTTTATATTGGGTAATTACTGGAGCTGAGTTATTTAAATGTCCACAAGGAGATGAAAGTGGAGGTGGGGATTTACTCACCTAATCCAGCTCTGCTTTCTGACAGGGAGAGGAGTTTAACTCACAGGTGTTACAGCCAAAACCAGTCTCCACATTATTGTGATGACTGGAGCAGGATTTCCAGTGCAAGCACTCCATCCCCTGTAGGGGGAACATCCAGCTGGCACAAGGGTTTGGTTAGGAGAGGTGCTTCAAAACAGTTTGAGATCCAATTATGAAATGATGAAAACACTTAGGGGACATACAGGATGTTTGATTTAGAGAAATTATCTCCTCACAGGTAAAATGACCTGTGCTTGTTAGTAGAGTGAATAATATCATCTGCGGACTTTAATTAAACTGCTGTTTCTCCACACACTTGCATTATATTATGCAGAAGGAATATGTATTGATGGATTTCCTCACTCACCAAGGGCAGAGCACGTTCCTGGAGAGCAGGTGGCTGGCCCTCAGCTGTCCCTGGGAACCCACCCCATCAGAAAGCCCCCTCCAGCTCCTATCAAAGAAATCCCTCACGGCAGCGGCTGCATCAGTGAATTGCAAGACGAACTTTGGATGACCGAAAAGCAAAACATGTTGGTCCTTTAATCCAGCTGCTAGAGTTGGACTGCTGCCTTTTGCCTAACCATACAACTTTCAGCCTCATCCCTGTTCAGCTCAGTTCCTAGCCTGGATGCATTTAAAGCATGTAAATTATTTGCTCTCCGTAACACGACTGTAAGCACGCTACTGTTTACTAGGCCTTAGCTGTGCTTTCTCCAGGCTTTGAACTTTAATGACTCATTCTGATATATGTGACATGATGAGTGCTGTCTACATTTAATTATGAAAAAGATTTTTCTGATACTCTGGTTGCAATCTTAGTTTTGGCAGTTGATAATTTTCCCAGGCTAGTCCAAGTTCTTTTGGAAGTGAAAGAGAAAAGAAAGTACTTTCATACCTTAAACTACTTTCTGGAAAGCGTTAGAAAGAAAAGTTACATCCCAAAGTAGCTTTCCCATAAAAATTCAGACAGTAAATATGCTGTAAGCAGTGGTACCCCTCTATGGACGGCCAAATGCCTCAGCCTCATATATGTTTTTTGAAAAAGCAGAGAGATGTGGTTTGTCTCTTTTTCACTGCAGGAGAGGCAGTGAAAATCCCAAGGGACCGTGAACTGCCTCGTGTGGAAACAATTGTAAGAACAGTGATCTCACCACCACCTCAGACAGCAAATCTAAATCAGCCCAGGAGCATTTCAAAGTTTGATAAAGCTACTGCTCTCACTCTTGTTTCCTCAAGGCTTATGAACAAAATCCCTGTAGAGCCTGACTCACACTAACCTTACTTGCCATCTCTATCAGAATTCATGTCATGAGTTAGAAGCACAGTCAGGATCTTTATCTGAAAGGTTATGAATTTTTGTTAGAAATCTAATGTTAGGAGCCTAATCTATGCTTTAAATTTGTTTATCATCAAGTCTTCTGACATTTGCATTTTCAGCCTGGAGAAAAAGAGACTCAGGGGAGACCTTATTGCTCTCTTGAGCTACCTGAAAAGAGATTGTATCAAGGTGGGGGGCAGCCTCTTCTCCCAGGCAACTCATGACAGGAGGAAATAGCCTCAAGCTGTCCCAGGGAAAGTTCAGGTTGGACATCAGGAAGTATTTTTTCACTGAACGCATGGTTAAACATTGGAAATGACTGGGTGTGGCACTTAGTGCTGTGGTTTGGTTGGCATAGTGGTGTTTGGTCAAAGGTGGGACTCAATGATCTTTGAGGTCTTTTCCAACCCTGAAGATTCTACGATTTTATATGATGAAAACTGCGGTCCTACTTCATTCAACATCATTGCAACTTTCCATCTACATTTCATTCAGTCAATGTGTTGTGTACTCATTTAGGCGTCTCCTCTGCAGACAACATTTAGCTATGATTGCTGAATTAATCATTTACAGCTCTCCAAGGTAGGCTTTGATGAAAGAGTTCCTTGTATCTCAAAGGTCAACGTGAGACAAGGTTACAAATCCAAGGTAATAGCTCTAACATTGTTAACACCCCACCCAGTGTACCTAAATCAGACTATTCTCCCAATAATCAGGTACTGATGCAAATTAACTTTTGTTTTACTGGGTGAGGTAATTCTTGAAACAGCAATCAGAAAAGTTTGTCTGAATTTGGTAGAAAAATGAGAATCTAAAGATTTGGCTGTTGCATCCAAAGCCACCAGCCTACTGGAGGAAACTGAGCCAGGCACAATGCTGCACTGGAAGATGGCTTCTTAAAATCAGAAATAGAAAATCAGACCCAGGCCATTTACTGTGCAGGATGACCCATACCTTTCTGTTGTCACAGGTGAAAAGTCAGAAGGATTAGATCAACGAAGAAAGACACTGCTTCTAAGAGTGAAATAAAACTAATCACAGCCTAGGAACACAGCAGCTCTGTGTCTTTGCTATTCATCTTGGAGAGTAACTGATCAGCAAATGGCATTATTCAAATGAATGAGTTGCAATGAATTTTGCAGATACGGGAAATAGATTTTGTATCTGCGAGTGCTGATTGATTAAGCTCTTTCAAACTTAATATGGCCCACTTACTGCAGTATCACTGGGCAAAATAAGAATCCCTCAGAAACCACCAGGAAAGAGCTCTGGGTGAAGAACAAGAGGTCTGCAGCACTGTACACATCTGCAGGACCATGCAGGCTGTGTGCCACCACTCCTCTACCCCAGAAGTCTGATCTTATTTGGGATCAGGACAAGCCCCAAAGGTTTCAGGCTTTCCAAAATGCCTACTCCTCTTTCTTAGAAAGAAATTTTTAGCAGTCCATATTCATCTTCAGGAAAAACACCACCAATAAAAAACAGTCTCAGTGACACTGTATGGTCTTTCGTCACCTCCATCTGACAATGATAACTGGGAAATGGTACATACAATATAATTATAATCTGTTATTTCTGTGCAGAAAGAGAAAGTGCACAGGGAGGAAGCTTGTGCTGTCCCTCAAATGAATTTTGGCTAAAAAAAGTGTCTAAATGGAAAACCCACCTAACACCCTGTACAGCATGTTTCCCTTGTCTGTTAGTACTTGGGCTGCACAGCCACCTTTCAGCAATTACTCTTTCTACACAGACATTTCCCAAAAAGCTTTGAAGCATTTAACATCATATAATATAAATTGAGTTTTTGTCATAATTTTAGAATTCTACTGAGTTTACAATATCATCTGTTACACACCACTAGAAATCAGCATTGCTTGACTATGGCAAGCTGCACACATTGCAAATAATTTTTCAACATCCTTGGAAATTAGTAACTTTGATAAGGTCTTCAGAAAAGATTCAAATGTGACCTATTTTTGGCTCATGTAACATTCTGCTCACAGCTTGATTTTATCTTTATACAACTTACGTACTGCTAACTGTTGGTCTTGAAACTGTTCATTGAAGCACATTCATTCAGGCTCATACGAAAAGATAGCCATTATTCTTCTTTTCTACTAAGTTCTTCAGATCTTCATAAACCTTCTCATGAGCTGGTTATATTTCAACAAAGTAACATTTTCCCTTTCTTGAAAAAAATGTCCTGTAAGGACCAGAAAACTCCATTAGATGACCTACATATCATATGTTAGAGCTACATGTAGATGGAAGCCAACATTCAAATAAATGTAAACCATATATTTTCAGCCGTGAATGATAAGCGAATTATTATCTTGGATGAGAAGACTGATAATAGCTGGCTACCTTTCATCCTGTTTCCAGAAGGTCAGTTCTAATACACACAAGATTTTTCATTTTACTTTATGTATTCAATTGTTTGTGTGCTGGAAATGCTTTACACTGTCGTTCAGGGGGTACCAAAGTGCAACAGTGCATGCATGTAATTTGCTGAATCATAGCTAACTACTATAGATTGAAGGAGGAATAACCAACTCTTTGTAACCAACCCATTGTCTTAACTGAAATTATTTAGTTAGCAAATAGTTGTAAATATCCTATATATATATATTAGTAAATATTTGTGTCACTAGCTTGACATATAGCATAATTAAGAATATGTGAGAATGATATTTCTACTAGATGTATAAATAAAGGGAAACTCCAGAAGAAATCTGTCCCAAGAAATCTAAATACCTCGATAAATAAGAATTACTGACTAAGGCAATATGGAAAGAGGACCAAGCTCTTTCAAGACCCACATGAAGTGGGCTTGAAAGTAGATTAGAAACAGTGGTTAACTCCTCTCACATTTGGAAATAAAGCTATCAAAGTCTAACACAATGGTAGAGTACAATGATACTGCTGTCAATTTGATACATTCATCTTTCTCTTCCTTTTTCTGAAGAAGAAGAAATAAATTATGTAACAGACAAACTGATAAAACTACAATTTCTGACATTCTTGACATCCTTATAACATTAAGAAAGGACAAAGCCTGATGAGAATGAATGCAGAACTATTTCCCTTCATTCTGCTGACACTTTGAGTTACTCATTGCAGTCACAAGTAGCCTTTTTTTGCACTATATTGCCGTCTCTGAAAAGTTTTTGCATGAAACATGACAATATTCTTAACTTGCCTCTACCCAGCATTTTTTTTTTTTTCTGAGTACATTCCCTAATTTACTACTTCTACCAAATGAAAGGCCTGAGTCATGGAAGCAATATTGGAATACATTCATGAATTCAGGTATAATAATTTTGCGAGCCAATAGTAGACAATCCAATCTCTAATTTCAGGTACACTGAGCCTCAGCCTGTCCACTTTGACATCATCTCAAACTTTAAAATACACTCTTTTACAAATGGACTGAATAATTTAAAAACTGTGATGGCAGCATGTATTTTTACTATAGATTATATATATGTATAGTTTAGCTGTTGCCCTGCAAACATCTAATAATGAATCTGGCCTAATACTGTCAAAAACACTCATAGGGCAATAATCATATTTATGCGAGGCAGAATCCCACAGTCTAAGTGAGCAGGGTGAAATCAGCACAGAATCAATGAAGGAATACAAACAAACAAACTTCCTAACATAGCAACTGATGACAAAAGAGGAAAAGAGGTGGAACCAGTCAACCAGCTAAATGAGCATGGCAAATAACCCTGAAAAAAAGCCTCTGTTGTTGCCCACACCACAGACTGATTATCTCAGAAACATGGGCCATTTGGGGCCAATGGAGTTCACTGGGGGATTTCTTGAAGACTCTTTTTGCCCTCTTGTTCTGTAATTTAAACCTAAATAAAATTCAAGTAACAAGCCTGAAGTTCTCCTCTGTTAGGAAAAGTTGCTAAACAAGGAATAGCAGCAGAGTAAGTTTGTGAGTATGGTCATTCGTACATAATCATAATGTGGCTTACAATTCCCTTTCTCCCAACTTGCAGTGCTGCAATGTGCTTTAACGAGCACAAAATCTTTTTTCAAGCTTTGTTCAGATTTCCATTATGAGGCTCATAACAGACAGCATCCCTCTGAAACTAGATGTGGCTTCAGATTGATACTAAGCCTGACTTTTCTGATGATTCAAACATGAGAATTTTTCTATTTTTAATGTGCAAATCCTTTGAGAAGCCCAAGTATAAACACACTGAAAATGCCTGCTTTGTCTGCTAACTGATTTGAGATAAGAAAGTCTTACTGAACACAACATAGGAAAATTAGTTGTTAAGGATTATTGTTTGTTTGTTTGTTTGTTTGTTTGTTTGTTTGTTTGTTTGTTTGTTTGTTTGTTTGTTGTGATTTATACCATCATGGAGACACTTTCCATAATATTAAGACCCATTCTTATGCTTGGTTACGTACAAAAGAATGATGGACCTAAGTGTATTAGCACTAGATGCTGCTCCAAGCTCCTTTGTCAGAGGTCATTTGGCCATCTATTCTCAGCTTTTCACTTCTATTAGTGATATATTTCATCTAACCACCTAAGTGAAGCTGGGCAATTCTGAACATTTTGTAACACTAATGCATCCTTCTTTGCTTATTATTTTTCATATTCCTGAAAAAATTAAGTATTTCATTTCAAGTGGAATAGAACATCCCATACAACTCAAAATGACATTTTTGGGTGTTTTGCTTTGTCAAGTAATTTTTTTTAAAATTCCTTTTGATCTGTTCTACTTTTATTTTTATTTATAAATTCTACTGCTGAACCAATAAAATCAATTACTCATGTTGGCCTAGTTTCATCTACAAAGATTTTGCTGCCTTCTTCTATCAAAGAAGGGGTTCCCAAAACACTGGAGCACTATCACTGTTATCAGAATCTCAGAGACCATCAACTTTTAACCTTATGGTTGGCATTACTGTAAAGTTGATATGATTTTATAGGCAGTACCATCTCATGCGGGCACAGCTTTGGAGTAAGCACTTCAAAGGTAGATAGCACCATTTCTGAACATAGTTCCTAAAGCAGATGACACACCCACCCACTATTTTAGTAGGGAAAACAGGAGTTTTGTAGCTACCAAATTTTCTGTGCCAGATTCAAACACAGGGTAAATGAGAACAGTTTAATTTGATACAAAAGAGAGAGGTTTTGGAGAATTCTAGTCCTAATGTAAATGGGTGAAGTTATGCTGAAGGCTTGAAGTTACCTTTAATCTTTATGGGGTAATCCAAATCTGGTTTTAATTTAGGAATTCTATATTTCTTTATTTTAAAGATGGGATATTCAAGACTACTTAGCATGGAACAAGTCTCTGCAGCTGATGGCTTATACCACCACAGCCAAGGTGTCATAAAGCCAGTATTTTGCCAGCCATTGAAATTTACTCAGACTCTGCCTAATCATAGCAGGGGATATACAGTGCATTTTGCTACCCAAAATTCACCTAATGGCCACATGCTTGGGAGAAATCACTGCAGAGTCAAGGTAGGGTAGAGTTGTACTCAGAGACAAAAGCCCAAAGTGCAGAGAGTATTTGAGGCCCCTTTCTCTAATCTAATGGACAGCAAATGTGCCTTAGTGAGGACAGGATTAATCTTCAAACATCTCATACCCCCTTGCTATAAGACACAATGGGAGTTGTTCATACAAGGAGAAAAGTGCCTGGCCCAAGCTGAATTTTCCAGGAAGGGGATGGGATCCTTCTTCTGACTGAGTGCAGAAGAGGGCATTGTAACTGCTTTTGAAGTGATGAATGGTGCATCTAACCAGCTGGAGAAGGCCACCTGCATGCCATACGCTGGGAGACGTGGAAGTACTTGGGAAGTAGTTAATAACTCCTTGAATTGACAGGGCCAGATTTTGCAGCCTTTTGGCAAATGGTGGCTTCAAAAACTAGATTTGCATTTACCCTCAAACCAAGACAACAGCAACTGCAGCTTATGCATGCGTGTTTGTGTGCATGTGTGCACGCGTAGACGTCGCATTTTATAAACCCTCTTGTTGACTCATTCCAGAAGTGAGGCAGGAGTTTCTTCATTGTGCAGCTTGCGCCGTGTGCCAGCAGGACAGGATGAATTGAAGAGAGTATTCCAAGTAGCCTAATACATTCTTGCTGTTGTAGCTAACTTTCAGTACAAAGCAGGAGGAAAACAAAGGGCTAAAGAAAGGAAAATTCAGAAAGATCTACAGTCCAGGGAACCTGAAAGGGATTAACTTGGTCTCCCAGGCACGATTCGTTATGCTGATCTGAGAATAAGACAACATGGGGCTGTGGTAGCTGCCGACCTGCTAAGCTCCTTGGAAGTCTGAATTGTCAAATATCACATCCCTTCCTGAATGACTCGCTCCATCTGTGTTTGCTAGTGTCCACATTGACAGCTGCCTGCCATCTTGGCAAGAAAGTCAATGCAATTTGAGAATCTGCAGTGGATGTCTTAGCGCACACATACACAAAAGCGCACAGCCTTTAGGCTAACAAAGCCTGTTAGCTAGCCACTCCAGTAAATAAAGCAGTCCAGGCATCTCAGTATATAAACTAATTCCAAAATCATTAGGAGTGCTTGAATCCATTAACATAGTGGTGGCTGAACATGTATTTACTCAGACAAGGTAGTGTTAAGAACTGAAGGCTTCTGTATGCATTAACTCCCAGTCCGTGGATTCTGATCTGGAAGGTATGTGTTTCTTCAAAAAGAGAGATGCATCAATCTATCTCACTCATGATCTACATAGAGCTGCTATTCAATAGGGTCAACAATTACCTTTCCTTTTAGTAACTTTATCAAAACACAGAGAATATCTTGCTATGAGTGCATATCACTGAATACATAATAAGAGCATTTTAATCAAAAAAAGAGGTAAAGAATAAATCAGTGAACTAGGAAAGAATAAAGAATTAAGAATTCCACCCACTGTTACTCACCCATTTGAATAAGAGATGAGCTGCCAGTAAGGAGTACAACAGCTAGTAACGCTGCTATATTTATATAGGTCCTTCAGAAAGACAGAAAAATATTAACATAATTTATAACATGCTGCTTAATTGAATCAAACTACAAATCCCTGGCTATTTGTGGTTAGCCCAGCCACTCCTTAATCAGAAATAAGAATACCATCAGAGGTTTCATCTGGAGGTTATACACTGGTAACTGGGTATTTATATATATCTTCCTTTGTGCTACTTTAGTTTTCAGGGTTACAGATTCATACATTAGGCCTGATTTTTCTGATGGGATTTTAAAGAGGTGAAAATACCTCATGAAACAACAAGAAATATTGTAGTTTCCTTTTGCCTTCGGGTTCATGCATTGAAACCAACTAAAGCCTCAGGTTAAAGAAATTTAGGTCACATTTGTGCAAAACAGTTCTGCTGCCACAGTTACTAGTTACTCCTGCTTGCATAACTGATATTTTCAAGAAAGCAAAGTAGTCCATTTCTTAAAGAATATTTGTTCGAGATTCAACCAAATGAATTTTAAAAAGAAAAGCTGAGCTCTAACAAGCAGATTGTCCCTAGAGGATACATTACAAACCAGCAAAGATGTCCAGGCAAATGCCTGCAGCATTACTCACTGGCCCTGGCACCCTTAGCTACTCTGGGGGATGAAGCATTGACCTTGCTGTGTCCTGTCCTGTGTGACTGAATGGCAAACAGGAGACTTCTCCTGGAGCAACTGAGGACTGTGGAAGTAGGAAAAAGAGAGCAATCTGTGAGCAAAATGTTTGCAACTCTGCCCAGCTTTGGGGCTACAGAGGTTCAGAGAAGTTGCTAACTCCCTCTCACTCTGGACTGTAGCTCAGGAGAAGGGTAGAAACAAAAATGGAGCGTGGAGAAACAAAAAAGCTGTGCGCAAGCTGACCAAGTTCTTTCACTTCACAAACACCGGCTTCAAGCTCTGATCTTTACTGAGCAGACTCACCAAGGAGTAGACTTCACCCTCTGGCTCCTTCAGAGTCCCTTCCCCACTACAGGAGTAGCTTTTTTTTGTTACAGCTGGGAAAAACAGTAGGCTGCTGGTTTGAGAAGGGTCATAGCTCAGGCTGGGAGGGTCAGTGCTGAACCACCAGAAACATCAGTTCCTGGCAGCTTTTTGTGCCGCTTCCTGTGCCAGCAAAGAGTGAATTTGGCCCACTACAAATACTGCTACGGTAGGCTAGGATAATGCAACTTCTAGTTGTTCTAGTAGTCCAGTTCTATGTGCTACCTATTACTAGGTGATACTGCTCCTGTGGTTTCCTGGCAGTTCAGCAGGAGTTCACCAACTTTGTCATTAGAACATACAGCTTTATTTATTTATTTATTTATTTGGGGGGTTGCATAATCCACCCCACACACTCCCTCTACTCATGAAAACCTTTCAGACAATTTGCACAGTTAATTGACAAAATGTCGGCTTAGATAGTGTCTCATCCTGGAGCACTGCTATCTAATATGTTTCCAATTCCTACAGTTACCTCCCTTAGGCACAAAGTTGAGTAAATAGACTGGCATTTCACTGTACCTTGAAGGTCAACTAATTCAGGGTCTGTCCAGCCACTGGGGGTTGTGGGTGCTAAAGACAAGGATCCTGCACCAGTGTAGCCTTGCTTTCTGCCCCAGACATTCTTTATGTCTCCATAAAAAGCCAGCTCTCAGGAGCTAGGCATAGAGAGGTTAATCCTTATTGCTAGTGACACTGGAAAAAGCTTATGACAGATGCACAGTGAGTCCCCTTTGGAAGACTGCATAACTGAGAGCATGGGAAGGATGTTTTGCACAGAACTGCCAGGAGGCTTAGAAACTGTATTAGAAAAAGCCTGTTTTTTTCACTGCATAGCTCATTTAATGAACCTCTGTGCCTCAGGGTAAGGGAATGTACAGTATTTGAGCAGATAATCTATGTGACGTAACAAATTAACCTCTGAAAAGAACCTCAATAGTTATGCAAAGCTGTATCTTGCTTTCTTTTGAATAACTAAGCCCCATATCCTGAAAAAAAACCCAAGTTCTTGCTAAAAGATAGATGGCTCGTGCTCTTCTATTACACTTGGTAGCAAAAAATAGCAATGGGAAGAAAAATAATGTTTCTATCTTAGTGGGACACCATTGTGTAAGCAGCATGAACAAATGGCAAGGGTGCCTCTTCAACCATCCGGCTTTCAAAAGGAAGTTTTTTGTGGTACAAATTCTGCTTTTAGCATAGGTTGACTTTATTGGTAGGGAGGGTATAAAACCACAGAGTAGCACAGAATCCTAATTAGCAAGAGTCACTAAGTTGCAGGTTTGTACTGCGATCTAACTAAAGCACTTGCAAAGATTATTCTCTGTCCCACTGGGGCTGGACTGATGCCCTGAAGATTAGACAGGGCTGCATAATTCCCTAGTGTCTGCCTGAACTTATGGTGGGCACTGTATCTTTCCTCAGCAGCTGCTCACAAGGTGCCTGGACAGGCCCCTTCCAGGCTTCTTGTCCCCAGGATCATTCCTCTTTGCTCCAAATAGTGTCCTCTGTTTCACCTGCTGCATTTCATTGCATGGCAGGGAACAACACAGAACCCTTCCTGAAACAGAGCCACTGTGGTCATGGCATAACTTCTCTAACAAAAGCACAATAAATAAACTTTGCCTTTGCTCTAAGTGAATTCCTGCCTTCCAAAAAGCCAAAATAATTTAAATGTCAAAATAGGGTGCTCAAATTTCGTAAACAACCAGGCCTCAGGATTTCTAACAAAAGTGAATGCAAAATGAACTGGAGCTGGTTCATTACACATGAAGGCTTGCAGGGAAGCAGTCACATTCTTTGTTTGCCAGCTGTTGGGACTACATTAAGACTTTCTTACATCCTAGGTAAGTGGTTTCATGGAGACAGTTTTCTGAGCAGTAAGAAAAGTCTCATTGCGGCTTTTGGTTCAGGGCAGCCATGCCAAAAACAGGCAAGAAGGAAAAACAATGCTGATATCTGAGTGAAAGTTTACTGTAAAGTAAACAGCTGTTCTCGCTCAGCCGCTTTCTGTATTATTCAGAGTTTCCAAAAAGAAAATTATGCTTATTGAGGAGCTCTCATTTTGGTGTAACTGAGATTGAGGTATTCTATTAATTTCCAGAGCCACAAGAGTCTTCAGAAATTTCTTTTTTGCTTGATATAGCAAAAAAGTTGACCATGTAATGGGTTTGTTTACCTTCTGAATGTATCTCCGGGATAATGGTAATTAAGTACTAAGCTAAACCAAATAATGCAAAATAATAAAATAAAGGCTAACTGTTTACACACTACATCTTTCTCGCCATGCTGTACTTGGTTGCTGCAAAATAACAACTTCAGAACAACGTACCTTTTAGGGAACCATGCAGAGCACACCGCTTATACTGCAAAACAAAATGTCACAAAACGCAACATGCTTTAGATTTGTGCTTCTGAGTATTATCTAATTCTCATTAATTCCAAAGCTAAGGAGTGGTTTTAATAGCAGAAGGTCTAAAACATACAACAAAAATATGAAATTACCTGAAGTGAAGTCAGAGACAGATTTCAGTAATTAACCACTTAGCTTCCAGTTTTAGGCATGTATTTGTCTTTAGCATGTGAGTAACCCTATAGAATGCAAGTCTTTGGAGTGCAGGTTATTAAAAGTCACACAGCAGTAGTAAATAACAGCTGTGGGGGACCTGAGAAGTGGGAGAGAACTCGGACTTTAACCTTGTCACTCCTTCAAGAATGATTGTTCCCTGTCCTGACCTTGAAGTAGTGGGATTTTCTGAAGGGAGAAATTCCAAGTTTGTGGAGAAAAAGGAAACATTCTCTGCCAGATTATTTTGTTAATAGCAGCTGTCTGAAACTTCTGGGATACTTGGAATGTCCCAGCAAGTCCCAACAGAGAAGGCATAAAGGGCAAAGGACAGGTGAGGTTGTGCCTGTCTTCTTCGGGCATTTGCATATTTGCTCTCTCTGATCTCTAATTAGACCTGGACCCAGAAGTCCAGAAGTAAACACGCCTCTGCCGAGGGCTGGAGTCTATATTTGGCCAGGAGAAAATGTTGCCTCTCAGTCTTACCTCGAGCACGAACATACACATGCAAGTGCAGTTGCAATGTAGAACAAATCTCATTGGAGGGAGAGCTACTTAATTTGTGCTGCAGCCTAAACAATCACTGAGAAAACACACTAAGGTCTTTTCAGCTTAGCTGGAATCAACTTAGAGGGCAAGTAATGAATCTAATTGTTACGCTAGTTTCCATGTCAGCAAAATAACAGATGTACAGTATAGCAGAGGAGGGGAAACTTGGGTTTTGTTTGTTGAGCAGGTGCTACATTAACTATCACATGGAAGTTTTTCAAATGCATTTGGAGCCAGTTGGAAAGGAGCCAAGAGCACAGCTTCCATTTCATCCCCTGGACATCCAGCTGTGCAGCTGCATAAGCCCCCAGAAGCAGCTGAGGCAGTGAAAACAGTGACACCTTGTCACTTCTTCAACTATTTCTAATGCCCCACCACAAAAATGAAATAAATAAAGCACCAAGGAAGCGCCCTCCCTCAGTTACGTATGCTGTGACCCAGCTGCCAGATATGCCTGTCAGAGTGTGCTGGGCAGATGGGGGACAGCAAGTTATCCTTCATCCCCAGCAATTACTGCACCCAGCATAACAGGGAATGGACTTAAGTCTGCACATGTGCTAAAGGAACTTTTGGGAAAGATCAGTGGGGCTGTATAGCAGTCACAATGATAAGCTCTGTTGTAAAGAAATGATTTGACATGCCAGGCAACTGCAGAGAAACCAGTGCCTGTTTAATAGCAGCGCATAGAAAACGAAGCCAGCAATTAGACTGAAGCTGTCATCAACAGGCAGAGAGAGGCTTAGCACTCTTACAAGAGCTGAGGTGGCTATTAAGTGCAGTCCGTCTCCACTGAATTATTCTTCCATGGCCAAATGACTTGGAAACTTGTGCTGATACTTTGCACAAACTCTTCACCTAAACAGTGCTGAAGCTGTGGGCAAGGGTGAGATCCTGCAAACGGGAAGGCACCTTAACACAGATTCAAATAAAATATGATTGCAAAACAACCTGCAACCAGGGTTCCCAGAAATGTGAATTGTTCAGGGTGTTTTTCGAGCTGCAGAAGAATGGAAGATGATAAGACAGCAGCATTATTCAAGCATGACCCCGCAGAAGTTAACTGATTATCAGCAACAGCTGAAAAAAACTACTAGGTAAGTGTTTTTAAACAAATGCAAAGTAAACACAAACATCTGTTTCCATGTAATAGGCATTCAGAAAACATATGAAAGCAAGACAACCTGTGTCACACTGATAATAAGGATAACAGCATACACAACTGATAAAATACTATGCACATGTGCAGAGTGTTGTATTGTAAGGGATAAAAGTCAATAAATTCAATACATTGAGAAGTATAAGGAATAACTACACATTAAAGTTCGTATTGACATTGAAATGTATACATTAGAGTTATGCCAGTGACCGAGAAGGATGGGAGACAACAGAGGTAGACTTCAGACCTTGTGACAGGATGTGATGCAGAAATAAAATATTTGGATTCTGTAACCAATTGCTTATTGAAGTAACTAGCTGGTGAAGTCATAAAAAAAGAAAATACCCATATTTTAGTAGAGAATTGTGCCCAGGCTCTGTTCTATACAACAATTCACTATGTTCAGATTCAGCAGTTGTGCTAGAACACAAAGAAACCAAACCAAACAATCCCCCAAAAAAACCTAAAAAACCCCAAACAAACCACAAAAACTCCACCAACTTCCAACCTTGCAACTGTAGTAGCTTACTTCTGGGGAAAAAAAATAATAAAAGGAAGTTTCACTAAAAATTAGGAAGCTTGTTAAATTAAAAGAAGCAGTTAAAAAGATAAAAATGCTTACAGTTGCCATGGAGACAGTTTATAAAATAAAAATGAGATGTTCAGAAGAAATGCATACCACAATCAAAAGACTTTAAAAACCTTAAGAAAAGTTAGTATAGTTAAGAAGGAGGGTACGAGAAACTATGAAAGGCATCATGACATCTTCAAAAATAGAAGTCTGTGAAAGAAACAGAAAACTGAGAAGAATAAAAAGGCTGGTAAATGTGTAACACAGTGTCAAAAATTATTCCGAGAAAGAGCTTGTTAGTCACATAGAAGCTGTATATTTTTTGAAAGCACCAACCAGGTAGCAACAGAGTCTTCAGCACTCAGACCTGAAGTACAAGGGCACTCTAAGGAGTTGTATAATAAAAGATAAATATTCATTTACATCAATATTTGCTACTGAGCTCTTTGCAAGGGTTCTGCAAGAAGGGAGTTTGAGGAGGTGTTTAAAATTAAAATATCAACAGCTTTAGGAAAAAAAATTAAGAAAATATAATCACAGATAACATTGTCACAGCTGTCCTCAAACAATCTCAGCTATGAATTCCCTGGCTATTAACTGCAGTGCATAGCATTGTCACTCAACTCGGCCCTAGAGCTTAAGAGGTTTTGTTCTAGGAGATTTAAGAGTTTTGTTTCAAGATTTTGCAGCAGGTTTTAGAGAAAAAAGCCTGAAAAATGAGCCTGATTTCCATACCAGCTAAATTGGTCATTTACAATAAGAATAGCATCTGTAGATAATTACACAATACAGTAAGAGCAGTCAATCCAGCCTTTGGAAGAGGAAGTTATACAGGGCAGTTTTGAGAAGTGACAAGGGGTATTATCAGGGCAGAGCAGTGTTGGGGAGCCCCCAGGGCAGGGGTCTATCCCACTGCTCCTGCCAGGAGCAGGGAAACTGGAGGGGCTGGAGCAGCTCCAACCCCAGGGAACCAGGCACTGCTTTGGGGGACACAGAACATCTGAGGCTGGGGCCAGGCTTGGACACAGCCCTGCGTGTGGCCAGGATGGGCATGGCCCATGGCAGGGCCAGGCAGGGCTGTGGGTCCTGGACATCAGGCCCACTGTGGCATCAGTGGAGCAGGGGCTGAGGGTCCCAACAGCTGACACGGGATCCTGGGCCCTGGATGGAATGGGCAGCCCCAGGGGCCAGGCAGGGACAGCGAGTCCCAGGGGTGCCCTCAGGGCCTGGCCAACTCTGCTAAAGCTTCCCTATGGAATCCCCTTTAACAGCTTCCTGTGCCACAAGTTTAAAAAAAACAAACAAAAAAATGAGATGAAGAAAACTCACTGAGAAAGGGAAGCAGGGATAGTAAGTGGCGAGGGGTTTCATAGCAGATGGGGTCTGCCAGGGATGGGGATTGCACACAGGGACTGCGCTGGAATCTGTGTTCACATATGTTCGTGTAGTTCATAAACTATATGGAAATGGTGAGAGCAGATGTGGAAAAGCTCATTAATGATAATGTTATCCGTGGCATTAAAAATAAAACTGCATTTTTGTAACTGTACCTCACCACTGCACAGCTGTGGTACAGAACTGCTGCGTGAAAAGGCAGCGAGACAGCAAAGGCAATTCAGCGTTCTCCAATGCACAGTGACCGGCAGGGGACAAAAGCACACTGCCTGGACACAGCACCCACATCCACGCTCACTGTCCCTGATGGGGGATGAGATACAAAAGGCCCCGCTGAAAGCTCTTCACAACATCAGTTAGGTGGTGAGCAGAAGTCGGAATGGCAACCAGACTCTGTTCAATGTAGGCCATGTACAAAAATTGTCAGTGTGAAAACAAGATACTGAAGTGGCATGTGGCTTCTGGCTCAGGAAAAGTTACACGGGCTGAAAATCCTCAGCTTTATGAAGAGATGATTGAGGGAAGAACTGTCAGAGCTTCCTGGACATACAAGTAGTCTAGTGAAAATAAATTCAGAATGATTACTCACAATTTTTCATAAAATACGAACTAGGAGAAACACAGGGAAATTGGACAGAAAGTCTGAACAAGCAAAAGCCCTTTATTTCTACATATTAGAAGCTTACATAATAGAACCTGTTGCTATGGTGTGTTTAGATGTCAGTAATCTAAGACAAGCACTGAATGCTATTAAATTAATGGAAAAGAAGTTTATTTAACTTGAAGATACAGTGCTATTTACTACTCAGGGAGCCCAAAACATGGATCAGAGGAAGATAGGGGAATGTCATGAGGCATGGTGTGCAATAAATAATCCGTATATAATTATATATTGCTAAATTATTTCTCTGACATTACCTTAAAGACAACCATGAGGGTATGGAACCAGATAGAACTTTAGCATGATTTGCAATTATGTTAATATTATTTTTCCTAAATCGATACAGTACTGTAGTCAGTGATTCTACCTATTGCACCTTCTCATTTGCTGCTGCTGAAATGAGCTTCCTTCCTCCTCAGACACTTATGTGTTTTATCTCACATAAAGAGGGTTCACCCCTATGCTGGAGGCACTCCCAACATATTTTTTAATTAAACCTCTGCTAGTATCACTTTGCATACCTGGAATTTAATGAATGCCTGGCAGTGAAAGGGAAAAAGCAAAGCAATCATCCTTACTGTGAAATTGCACATTCCTGAATCCAATAAGGTGAGAGGTGTCAATTCATAGCTCCTGAGGCTGCAGCTTCAAAAACACTTCCTTTTTTTAAAACAGATTAATTTCTGCTGGGGTCAGTTCCTTGACCCAGATCATGGCCCAGCCACATGTTCATTAGCATTGCTGCAACTATGTTCGCAGAAATGAACAGCCAGGTCTGGAAGCAGAGGAAGGGCCAGCATTTAAGCAGCAACCTCCACTTAATGGTGGTTGAAAAAACTTTGATGGGAAAACAGGAAAATATAAACAAAGTGTTTTTTTCCCTATGCCAAGCAGTAGAGAACCTGCACCTTTCTAATCATGTCCTCCTACAACAGTATTGAAAAGGCAGACATAAAGGCAAGGCTTCCTGCTGCAGGAACAAAGAGGGAAACAGCTGCTTTTTGAAAGGCAGAGTGTCATCTTCCTGCACAACACAATGCTACAAGATAACAGGCTGTGTCATATGTGTTCTCCAAAGAACACAGCCGGATGAACTCAGACAAGTACAGCTCATCTGGTTAGACTTTACTGCCCCAGCTAGCCATAAGCCATGCTTCCCCTAATGCACATTAGTTGAAAGCACACTTGACATTTTACCACTCAAATTATTCAAACAAGCACCTTTTAACCCAATGCTTGAAAAGTTTAAATGAACAGTAATGGAAAACTGTTAGCTAATGAAAAAGGCTACTTTGTCCCACACAGTGTTAATTAAGCATTCCTAAAGATCCAGTTCCAGCTTTCATTGTGCCCCACTGACATTTAATGCTTTGGGATACCCTGAAGAAAATTCTCTTATTTCAAAACCTCTGCTGAAGCAAGCAGGTAAATTACCTTACTTCCACCTACTCTTGCAATCTGCCAAGTTGGGCTATAAAATAATAAATATAATGTAAAAAGATGGAAGCATCTTTGATTTCATGTAGACACATCAATAAAATAGCTGCAAAGCAAGGCAGGTGGGCAGCTGTACTGTCAGTTCTGAAACCACTAAAACACTGTAATTACCTCCCCTTTGCACACTGACACACCTGCCTGCCAAGCTGCTTGGCATCCATCACTGAGCAATATGCAACTGGTGCCTGTGTGGCAGAGTGGACTTTGCCTTTCACCTGGAGCTTTGCTCCTGATAGCGTGCTCAGGCTGTAGCACAGTGCTCTGCCAGGACTGTTCTTCCAGAAATACATGACAGAAGCAAAGACAGGCTTTCAGTGGCCAGCAATAATAACCTTTCAACATCAGTGTATAGAAGTGCCTGCATTTACAGTGCACGGTCTAAGTGGGGCTATCAAAGCTGCAATAACTTCTGTCATCATGTTGGCTCTGTTTTTCGTTCTTCCTCACAGCCTTAAGGCAGGCACACGCACTCTACTGTACCTTATCAATAAAGAATGTATGCTTACATTCCTCACACTGAGGTTGGCAGTGGGGTTTACCTTCATATCTGTTTCTGTGCCAATCAAAAATGCAATTTTCCCCATTTCTCTTCACAGCCCAGATTAGGACTGTCTTCTGATGCAAAAGCGGTTGGCAAAAAACCCCCCCATTTGCATAATCATCTCACAGAAAGTGGCACTTTGCTGAATCCTTCTCCCAGTTCAGACCTTGAGACAGTATGTGTCTCAAAGAAAAGGTCTTAAGATGATGCAGCTCTGAGCAACCTGGTCTGGTGAAAGGTGTCCCTGCCCACAGCAGGGGGCTTGGAACCAGATGATCATTAGAGTACCTTCCAACCCAGGCCATTCTATGATTCTATGATATGATGCTATAAACTCTTCAATTCTATAAACTCTTCAAACTCTCAACAATGTTCCCTGAACTCTCACTACCCCAGAATAATGGAAGAAAGGGTGACTGCTTTTTCACTCCCTAATTTATACACCGTGGTACCTAAGAAGTACACAACTGGACCAAACCAAGGGGTTTGAGTGCCTCATTTTCACTATGTTGGCTGACCGAGAAGGACTAAAGCCCCTTGTTTGGAAGGAAGTAGGTTGGTCACTGCAGATCACCCTACTGAGCTAGAAAGCAGGCCAGCTCCTCGGGCACTGAAGGTCCGACTTGATTCAATCTAACACACTTCTGAGGAAAATGTCAGTTTTATTTATGCAGTGGCTGAAGTAATTCTTAGTAACTTAGCCTGTGCCTATTGCCAAAACAGGTCCTCTTTCCCACTCCTGTGCTCTAATATCCCCTCCACACTGATGAATGATCTGTATTTGGACACCTATTAGCACAGGCTGTCATACATTAACATTCACACGCATGTCTCACTCTGTGATGGTAAAGAGCTGCACGCCTCACTCACTCGAGGAAACTTCAGGCACAATGCAGCAGCTCACTGAAGATTTGGACTGATGAAATCTGGAGGATGCATTTGCCCTCCCATCAAAAGCATCAGGAGATAACATGATCAAAGGAAGAATGCTCTTTAAGCTGTTTATTTTTGCAAAGAATGACCTGATGATGTTTAATGGGATGATTAGGCATAGCTATGGTTTAACGCATATTTAAAAGATTATTTCCATGATTAACTGGTTGTCAGAAGGAAAGTATCTAGTGACAATGGAAAAGTAATTTCATCAGTGCATTTGAAAAGACGGTTGGCACTCGTGGTCTTGATATGCAGCTCTTTAATTGGGTCATCTCTTAGCAGTGTTTCAGAAGCAGAATTGCATGTTACTTTAAAATTGGATCTTAAAAATTACATTGAAAGGAGTCTCTTCTGAGGCAGACTAATAGAATGAGCAGTCAAAATATTTTAATACCGATAACAGAGGTGCTATTTCTCACATCGTTTTACATATGCCTTTCTGGGATGGGGAGAGATGGGAAGAATGTAGATGGCAAAAATATATTTCTGCTGAAATTAAATACGGTATATGGAGCCTTGAAATTTTAAGCCATGGCTTCAATGTTTGAATCCAGATCACTGAAATTATGAGCTGCTACAGTTTATCTTATTAGAGGCCAGAGGACCCAAAGGACTAACCAATGTGTATCAATTATTAGGCAAAAGAGCATGTCCTGGTACAAAACATGTGATGAAGCCTTCAAGCACATGTACATTTAGAGACTGAAATTGAGTTACTGATACTTCTACTTCAAAGGTAGAAGTTTTGCAGGAACGTGTAAATAATTCAGATAAACCAGGCGCTGTACTCCTAAAATTTTCCCCTTTTCCTGCACCTCTAACATCTGAAGTACTGAGACATCTTTGATCAAGTGGAAGAAAACTGAAGGGGTCAGCTTCCGTCTCAGATCAAACTCACAGACTTTGCCATTATTCAGGGTTTACATAACATAAATGACCAGACTCATTGTACAGGAAAAACCTAGCTGTGTAGCTCTAACAGAGCCACTTTCCTGAGTTTCAGGAAATAGAGAACTTAAGGTGTGCAAGTCCACATCTCCTTTGATAGTTCTCAGGTATTGCTTAGCTGGAAAAGTTAAATTCTCTGCCATATTGAAGGGAAAGCAGGGAAATTGTGCCCTTCCCAGAAAAAAACACCTCCTTTGTCCCTCTGTGCAGGTTTTCATACAAGACAAGGAAAACCAAGCCAAAATTTGGCTTCTGTTTTCTTATTTGAACTAGGAAACCCAAATAATTGAGCTTATAATGAACAATCTGCCAGCAAGCACTGCAAACATATTATTTACACAGAACCACACACCAGAATACCTGCATAATCAAAAGTACACCTGCAGCTTTAATTATATGAAAATCATGTTAACAAAGAGCAATGAAAGAACTGTGTTTCCACCTTTTTATTTTAAATCTCATGTTTCATTTCAGTCTTTTAGAGCCTTATTCTAAGGCTGTCTCGAGAGGTTGGACTGATTCTAGGCTCTAGGCTGACTGAAGAAGCAAAAAAATATTTCTTCCCAGCTGATGGCCTCTCAGACTAGAGAGAGGCAAATGTCTGCAAGTGTTTCTGACTTTTGACTTCTCTGTGATTTTTTGCTGACCCTTATTTTAGGTGTTGAGCCCAAATATTGTGTTAAGTGTCAAAAGTGATATGAACTATTGCCTCAAAGGATAAAGATTTTTCAAAAGTCACCTTGCCACCCAAAAAAGCTAAAAAAAGAGGGACAGAGTGCCTATCAGTACAATTACAGAACTGCATTAAAACTGAAAATTGTTTTATCTTTAAAACTGTATTTTCTAATTTTTTTAGCTTCCAGTTTTCTTAACCCTGATACACTTTTTGTGCTTTTTGGTGTTTAGATATAGGTTATTGAAGCTTATTCAACAGCCTCCTTAGAAAATATATCTTCACTAATATTTAAATTCTAATACTATGCTTTCCTTCTTTCTTATTCTTCTCTCCTTCTTTCCAATGCTCCTTCTCTCACCTCAAAGGAACCAGAAAAATAGACAAATTTTGGAGATTTTCTTTCTTTCTCTTCTTTAACCTTGTGGAAATCTTGTCTCTGGAGTCAGTGCACTTGCTCCCTGCGCTTGGCAGAGGACACGGGTCAATATCAGAGTGGGAAGAGTGGGCTGTTCTCTTATCTGCACATTTCTGTCAGGACACACGCTGTCACAGTCAGCCCTAAATTTTGTATCAGTTCGCAGAGGCACAAGCTGGTGGTCCCAGAGCTTTTTATGGGTTTATGCTTCCATAAGGCAGCTCTCAAAATGGGCATACCACTGGTCTTGTCTTTCTTATGTCTCTGTCATTCTAGACAGACTTCCTAACTGGCCACAGAGGTTTTCAGTATCACTTGTACTGGGAAGGGACTAGAATGACAGTTTGGGGAGCTGGAGGTAATTTTAATGTCCTCTTAATATCAATCACTTTATCAAGTTGGGAGAGTCAGTACCTGATATTGTCTGTGCTCATTGTTTTAGTTTACCTTTTTGCTTTACATGAGACTCGAGTTCAAAAGCTGTCAACAAAGGAAGTTGTCTGCCCTTCTAAAATGATATGAAACTTTTTCTATGTCCTCTTCCTCAGATACAACCATGATGTCCTTATTTGGGCAAAATTCCAGTTAGTAAGGGAGCAAGAGATCAGGACTGAGCTTTCTGTTAAGATGGTGACTTCCTCTATGAATGGTTATTGTTGCATGAGTAAGGCTCTTTCAGCTAGAGTTTCTGATGGACTTGTGGTGGCATTTTAAAGTTGGATAGCTGAGCTGTTCGCTCCCTGAGCTGCCCACCCCACCCTGGCATCATCAAGGACAGCAACATCTAAGCTGCTTACAGCTCACCTCCTGTTTTCAGCTGGTCATGTAAGGTAAACCAGCTCTGATTTCCCTTTATCTTAGTGTGTTGCAGAAATCACTGGGGCAATTCAAACACTCCTTTACAGGAGATTGTGGGCACTACCATCTACAAGACAGGCAAGGCACACAGCTAGAGGCTGCCTTCTGACATCTGATTTTAATTTACTGCAGTGAGTTGGGCAGAGTTCTTATTTCCATGTACTTGCATTTGGGAGTAGGTCGG
This sequence comes from Pachycephala philippinensis, assembly GCA_013397055.1. Classification (NCBI taxonomy): domain Eukaryota; kingdom Metazoa; phylum Chordata; class Aves; order Passeriformes; genus Pachycephala; species Pachycephala philippinensis. The sequence continues at coordinate 740,397 of VWZT01001708.1, forward strand.
ATTTCCAAAAACACTAAGTGGTTCAGGAGCATAACTGCTGTAAAAAATTAATCAGATTAGTAAGCCTAAGTCACTTTGGGACAGCTAAGAATTTCACTGATCACAGTTAGAGCACTTTTAATATCCTCCTCTGTTTGCCTTCTAACATGAGGTCATTGTTTTATTTATGCTTCATTTATGATGAAAAAACACCAAACATTTCAAACTGGCAAGATAGGGCTTGCATCTAGTGGGAAGCAACAAAATGAAATCACTATTAAGACAGCATTTTTGACTCTTCTGGAGGGGAAAGGCAGGATATCCCAAATAAGTGACATAAATTTATTCAGCCTCCTCCTCATAATGAAAACTATCAGCTGACTTTCAAACAGAGGCAGACTCAGCCCTCATATACCCTTAGTAAAATCAGTCACTGTATTATCAGGGCTGAGGATGGTTCTGTGTATCATAATGCAAACATATTTACAGATTATGCCTACACTGCATAACCATAGACCTACACTTTAGACTGTGACATATAAGGTTAGCATATTAAAAACAAAAAACAAACAAACAAAAAACCCACAAAAAACAAACCCCACCAAACACCCCAAAACCCAAAAAATCCGACCAAACCCCTCACCACCACAAAGAAGCTGCCTGAAAACTCACCCTGTACTGACTGAAAATCCTGAAATCCATTACCCTGTCAACTAGAAAAATGAAAAGCAACCCACTTAAAGAGGGTACCTAATGAACTGATTTCTCCCACCTCTGAGCAAAGAGCGCTTAAAGACTACAAAGTTGTCGAAACACAGACACCAGACATCAAAGCAATAAGGAATAATTTTACTTTCTACTAATGCGCATTAGTTCTAAGCTGAAAGTCTTGCTGTGCTCCACAGCAACACAGAGCTCTTCTAAATGCCCCAGCAACTGCCTTGTAATCTTAGGGCTGAGTAGAGAGGAAAAGACACACTGTACATGGACCTTAGCCTTAGTGCTTGTACGCTTCCTTCTGTTTTTCCACAGCTTGCCTTGTTTCAAGTGTGTGGTCCATGACAGAAATTCACTTCATTGTTAGATCAAAGAAGGCATTTTAGCTTACACCCCACAGGCATGTAGTTCACAGACAAATTATTCCCAGTTTCCACTTCTATACTTCAAATGTGTTAAGAATACAACATGAAAGCTAATAATAGTTCAGTGTGTATGATGCATAAATACAAATAGTGAGAGCTCCCTTGATTAAGTCCTCTCCAAATCTCAAGCTTTTAATAGCAGAGGTAAATGTCTTGATCTTCTCATGAAGTTTATGAGCCTTGATGAGACTGAAGAGAAATGCACTGACTAAATGTCCGTAGGTGATCCTTGGTAAAGTGAATCCAGTGGCATTACACTCATTTCCTACTGAACTGTAGCTGACCTCTTTCTGCTCCTTTGCAATGTGCAAAATTGGCAAACTTCAAAAAAAAAAAAAAAGTCAAAGAAGAGATATGTCAAGCAAACTGCCTGATCTACAGAACAGATTTTAGTCTCAGGTCCTCTGACGCTCTCACAGGGAGAATGAGCATGTAGAGTGGAATTTTTCACCTTGCAGGGAAAGCAGGAGAGACATCCTCCCATTCAAACACAAGCTTTTTAATTCAGTTGTCACTGTGACCTTTGTAGAAGACATCTGAAAGCTGCATTGATCTTAAAAAGTGCTCATGATTCCCAAATTGCAGAAGAGCTTTAACATTTTGAGTCACATTAGTGCAGCATAGAGGAGGGTTTCAGTCTTACCATCTGCATCTAAGTGACTCACCTTTGGCTTTCATCACTGTCAATTGAGAGAACATAGTACTTCTGGTTCTGTATTTGTCTCATGTTAACAGAGACGAGTGAAATAAATCATGTGGATCATGACTGAAAAGTGTCTTTTCTTCTTCACACAGCTATAAAAACCAGCAAAGGGTCATGACTTGGGATGTAGACATCCACCTGTAAATATCCAAACCTAACTTTTTCAGCCCAAAACTGTGTCTGGATTTCATTCTGGGCCAGCAGTAGGCTTCATGTCTATGCTTTTTATCACCAAAGTACAAGTGCCAGTAGTGAGTGGAAACATGTCAGCTCTTAGGCGAAAAGATCACCTCGGGGGGTAAGGGCATTTGGCAATTCCATATCCAAGGCCTATCCACAAAGGCTGTGTGGTGTTTGGTTTCCACTACCACACCTACCAATGCCACCATTTCTTACAGACAACCAACGGTTTAATAAACATCAGCCTTAGGTGATCTCTCAGGGATTTCGGATGTGCTGGTTTGTTGCATCATTTTTCAGATCACTCTCAGGCAAGGATATAGCCTGAAGGGCTGAATAGACAGCCACTCAAAAACCTACACAGAGAATGCTGGGTCACATTAGCAAAGTCATAACACTTCCTTCTTCTTTTGTATCCTCACTGTAATTTATTCAAGGAAACATTGTCCACAAAAGAGACAGGGTGTGCTCATTCTCCTTGTCTTTGAGAGGTTTGCTTTGTATTGTATATGGTGTAGTTTGCATCCAGCTCTCAGTACAGATGAAGTACAATCCCTCAGAATTTCTTCTTGTGAACAGATCATAAAAACTGAGTTGGGTCCACCAGAGTCAATAGGAATATTGCAGGAGTAAGACTATAAAGTCACTGCAATGACAGTAAGCAAGCTTGCCCTTTGTATGCCAGCTTAATTGTCGTGCCTTGCCAGTCAGTCAAGAGGGATTTATGCCTTGCTGATGAAAAGCAGCCTTAGCTAGTAAATCTGGCCTAATATGAATAAGCATCTGTTTATAGCTAGAAAGAAAAGTCAAAATGTTTCCTAATAGCAATCCCTTTAAAAACATACCCATTTCATTTTAAACCAGACAGAACCACAAATTTCTTCTTTATACCTCAAACTCTACTCCTAGATGATAATTGTCCTAAGGGCTTCCATTAGTTAGTACTGTTTAAGGATTACAGTTATACGATTTCTTGAAAGTTTGCTAAAACTTTGTTTTATACTTGTAAGACCGCAAAGCAATCTAGGTCTCAAGCCCTGCCTGCAACAGTATCTGTGAAATGACAAACTGTTTCTCCTATGCTGTCACTCCTGCTTGTGTCTACCTTCCACAAAATCATTTTGTAAAAGAAATGTACTGCAAAAGTCCACGTGCAAGTTTATTGACAGGAATATCTGCGAGTCCTTCCCCCGACTGCAGTGGCACAATACTTTTCACATAATTGCCCTTGCAGGGGGCACCTTTTTTCATGCTTTACAGATGAGAAAGCACAGCAAAGTGAATCAAAATGATCATCCCAAGGTCAAACAGGAAATGTGCGACAAAGCCAGGAACTGATCTGTAGATTCCTCACTTCCAAGGTAGCACCTATCTTCAAATCTCGTTCTGATTTCTCACACTGCTGACAATACAATATTTAAGCCTTGATCATTTAAATCCCTAGTGGATGAAAAGCACATATTATTATTTCTATTTCTAATATACAAGACCAGAAGAGGAAACCCTGTGCAGACAGTAAGTAGTTCAAAGGTTTTATCATCATGCTTCTCCATCCCTGAAAAAATGATGAGGCAAGAACTTGGCATGATCTGCTCTTCTGACAATGAAGGGAACAAAACACCTCAAAAAAGACAGTAATTTGAAGTCCAGTGGTATGTGATGCACATCTATCTGGCTTGTGTCACTCAGCTCACAGACAAATATAAACAGTGTTCATCTGCTAACAGTTAGCTCTGTCTAGACATAGTGTGCTCTTCATTAGCTAATTGTTCACACCTCTCCCCATAGGCTGCAAGACAGCAGGAGAAATAGAGGCAGAATGTGTATCCATGAAGCAAAATCTACTCAGAAAATGAAAGGCAGGCCTTTTGCACTGCACTCTTAACCTGACAGGTAACTCAGCAGTTGGGTGGCCTCTGCCAGGAGCTCTGCGAGCCATCATTTCAAACCTACACAACTGTCTGTGTCACTCACTTCATGTATGAGGAATTTTCTGTGCATAGACACCTTAGCAGCCCTTCCTGGTGCAGGACTTGTCTGCTTTTGTGGGTAATGGTGGGGAAGAGAGAAATAACATTGTGAAGACACTGTAGGATTCAATAGCTCAAACTACATGTGATATGACATTGGCCTCACAGTTTTATAATTATCAAAATGTTGCATGTATATCATAATTCAGGATTGCTGTGCTTTCACCTAGAAATTAAAGAAATACTGTGTAAATCTAGCTCCTCTGAAGCATTACAGATTCAGGATCACAGTCTACCAAATCATTCCTCTTTATACAGGAGTTTAGTTGTATTGAACGGATTATGACTAGAGTTAGTCAGAAATTGCTCAGTGGAACAGTTTATTTTGTTAGAACAAAAGCATTTCATGGGAACATACCTAAGTGAAACAAGGAACTTAAATTTAAATCTCCTAGAGTCCAAGAGGTACTGCTTACACTGGAGAAGGATTTTGTTAAAGCTGCCTGGTGCCAGTAGGAGTAGCTCAGCTGGTTAGAGCAGGATATTAATAATGCCAAGGTTGTGGGTTCCATCCCTGCATGGGCCATTCGCTTAAGAGCTGGACTCCATGATCCTTGTGGATCCCTTACAAATCAGAATATTCTGTGATTCTGGTAATTGTAAAACCTTCTGTTAAGGTAATAATTCAAAAAAAAGCACTTCAACTATTCATGATTAAGTGTGGGGAGAACTCATTGCTCATCTATCATAAGATTGATGACCCTGACTTGCAGCCTGCATTGTGTTTAACTGGTGAGTGTGGAAGTGATGATTCCTGCTGCTCATCTGACCATACCAGGTTTCTGTCCTTCTCATAGGAGCAGGAAGTACAACACATGCTGACTGCTCAGCCACCCTCATTTGCAGCCACAGCTACCCACAAACACCTGCCAGCTTTGATTTCCATTAGCCACCTTGAGAAACAACACCAAGACAAGGAAAGAGACAACACCCACAAGCCTGACAGCAACACGAGGTCGGGAGCTGAAGGCAGCGGTTTGTCATTGAAAACTCGGAATGGCCACAGGGGCTGAGGAACAGAAGAGGGATGGAAAATTACTTCAAAATGTGTCTTACATATTCTGTCTGCATTGCCACTATAGTTGTTTCCTGTCTGATAGGAACAACTTTTAATCTCACCATTTCATGTGGGAGAATTTTTCTGTCTCCAGGTTCTAGTTTTGTTTTCTCAGCGTTAATACCACCAAAACCTGAAGCAGACACACAGTTTTTAAATATTCCCCTGAAAAAATAAAGAAAAGGCTCGATTACACTGCATGACTTTATAATGTTACCAGGGAGGTAGGAAATTCCATTTTTATTGGCATTGGTTGTGTCAGGTTTGGATAGGTACAGACCCCTTTGAAAGGAAAACAACAGCAGCATCTATAACTGGAAAAATACACTTGCAAAATAGAGTAAGACTCTTCACCAACCCATGAAAAGCCACAGAAAACTAGGACCAGATGCCTTTTGGCTGGCTCACACAGCCACTGTCACAGCAACTGGCTGGCTCCCGGCACTTCTACACAAATCTGATTGAGTAGCCAGTACAGTCCTGTAGCACACCTCACAACAAATATGCCTCAGAAATGTCTGTTCCAACACTTATGCTTTTCATGACACTGTCATTATAAAGTACAGAGTTAACTGATTCTCAGTCATGTCAGAAAGCCATTTCAAAGCTCTGTACAACTGTGTCTTCACTATTTCTGCACTCTCCAAAAATGTGTCTTGAAATACATCCTCCACCAAAAATGCAGCAAATGTATGGGGGCTCTTATAAAAATAAAATACTGCATGAGTTTTAGGCCTTGCCTAGAATAAACTATGTAAGTCAAAGCTGTCTTGCCCCTAGCCTTCTGCTTTGCCACCTAGGTTGCCCCTTTGCTCATCTTTGGCTTCTGCACCTTCTGCTTGTCAAGATTAACCTTCTGTATTTGTGGATGCACGTGTATACACAACAGGCTGCAGGTGCATTGTATACACACAGTATACTTTGTGGGGTTTAGATAGATACAGGGAAATGTGGATTACTTCTGATCAGGAAAGCGTCACAGAGCAAGGCTATGATTATTCTCTGTCCTAACATCCCTATAATTAAGCCAAGTGATTCATTGTATGGGAACTGAGAAACACAAATTGTGCATTATTTTCAGCTCTTTAAGTGAGTGTGAATTTTACAGGCTAAATATTTTAAAGGTTATGCTCATTTTGTCATGATTTCCATTTCATTTGTTTTTTCTTTTCGGGTGCTTTCTCCTAAAAATAAAGGAAATATATACATATATATTTAAAAAAAAAATCAAAGAGGAAAACCAATTATTTCCAATTATTTTTAAGTAGTGCAAGGCAATGAGGCTTAACTAATACATCAGAATTTAATGAAATTAAACCTTATCTGATTTAAGTAGAACTATTTTTTTTCTGTATTTGATACAATGGGAAACTGCTTTTGGCATTCATGCAAAGGCATATGAGAAATAGGACTTTTACTACAGAGAAGGTAACTCCATTACATGCAATCTTACACAGCCAACATGAAAAAAACCCAACTTTTTATAGATGCTGCTTTGCTCCAGCCAAACTGAGCACAAAGGAAATTCTTCATATGAAACTTTATTGAAGAGACTGTGGTCACAGTTCCTCGCAGTATATAGTTTGCTACTGCCCTAAAATACCTGGTAACAGAGAGAATTATTAAAATAGTTAGATGTAATAGAACACACATGGAATACTGTTCTAACCTGCAGAGTTCAAACTGATTTCAAGAAACCCTGTAATCATGGAAGATGGCACTATCCAAAAAGTCAGAAGGTTATTTCTTTTTTAGCTGCTTTAATCATTTCTCTCTAGCTGTTTGCTGAAGGAGGCATAACCTTTGGTTAAACACCGGTCTCCTTCCAGAGAAGTAAAACATTTCAAACACAGACTCTATATGGACAATTTCTTGAACATGTCAGGGACTTCGCCCAATAAAGAACTTTTCCTCCATTATTTGAGTGTTTCTAAATCATCACCTGATTTGAAGCTAACTACTGAAATGTGTAATTACAAGTCCATATACTTATGTCCTGATTTGGCTTGGCTCTGAAAAAGAACAGCCTCTATCCCTCATTATACTAATTCTCAATTTCAGAGGAGAAGCCAAATATCAGGATAAACATAACTTATGTTTTATTAATGCAAATCCCCTTTTTGACAGCTGGGAAACTGGGTGCATTTCATTTTTAATAAATTTAACAAAGATAAGCACAAAATGAATATCATTTGTAGAGCTGGCCTAAAACTGGCTAATTCAAGTGCTTGAAGTGAAACAGCAAACAGGGAGTTTCAGATTAACGGCTGACAGCTGATGTCAGACCTGATCCTCAGGTCTGAAGTCAGACCCGATCCTCATTCTTACAACGAAATATTTCTCAGAAATATATGCATTGCCCCCGGAAGTTCCAGCATTGCACACCATTCTCTTAAGAGGCACTTGCAGAATCCCTCTCCCACCCTTCTCATCACTTGAACTTTTTAAAGCTGAGAAGACTAGTTCGTGCAAGGGAGATTTAAGACCCAAATCTCCTGTCTGGTAATTTTAAATTCAGTGACAATCACCTGTTCCTGGACAAGTGCATCTTTTGCACTCACAAATTCTGACTTTTTTCAGTCCTTAAACATCTGTGCAAAATGCGTTAGGCTTCACTGAGTATTACTCTTCATAGTGTAAATTCTTCCTGCTGTATTTACTATTCTATTGCAAATTAGTACTACAAATCCTTCATAATTAGAATTTGGTTTTCAGCTTAATTGCAAAAGAATGTAGTTGCTTTATCTTAAGAGGTTATATTATGCAGCCCATGTTTTGCCAATAATAACAGAGGAACATACCCTCTACTCTGACAATTGATCGAATAGCAGCCTACAGCTTATTTCTACACTGGGGGTTTTAGCAGATTTAATGACTGCACTATAGGACCTGGTTCACTTAAATAACTATATATTATTCAAATATGCCTACATTCTTTTAAAAAAAGAAAAAAGGGGTCAGACCAGCTTATCATATGTTCATAAACTGTCATAAAATTAAAGCAGTGTACAAAAAATATGTGAACTAGTCTTAAACAATACAAGACAAAAAGATATCTAAAATCTGTTCCCTGTAAAGGTTTCAATTTTATCTGAACTAAAGTACAGCTTCCCATTCTGTGAACACAATTCATATATTCCAAACTCCATGCTCAGCAAATTATGTACTGAGTTTGCCAAGTACTTCTAATCATCACGTTTTGGAATGTGCTTTTCTGTTTATTAATGGTCTTTAAAAAACAATCCCTGGCCTCAGCACCTTTCCACTGAAGCCATTGACAAATTTGCTCTGATTTCAGTAAGGTATCTGCCTTCTTATTTTTATGCCATATATGTATTTTCTAGAACTGCTGAATTATAAAATGTATGGTGTGGAAAATTATATTTATGTTCAATAAATTAGTTCCATATTCCTCTAAGCTGCCTTTATGCATTGTCATTTTTATTGCATCCGCCACATTTTATAGCACTGTAGTAACCATTTTGCCATGTGAGAGCAAGTCCTGGGAAATGCCTGACTCAGAAATAAGACAGAACTTGTATCAGAACTCAAAGTACATCTGGTACACAACCTAGACACCCCAAAATGTTATGTTAGGAAAGCACAAAGTTCTTTGCAGTAGTTCTTGTTAACAATACTTTTATTTACACTGACAGGCAATTTTAAGCAGCAAACATTTGTGGGAGCTGATCTGTTAAGGGATGGGAAAAAAGGGTTACGTGTGACAAATTCCTCATTTCAAATCATGCAAATAATTGGCTCCATGGGGTGCTTATTCTAGAGAGAATTTTCACAACTTTCAAGAGGGCACTTATAGATTTAAATTGTGAGGTAAAGCAGTGAGAAAGAATGAGAAAGTAAGCCCTATAGAAAATTGGAGAAATGTTAGACCTGTGTGTTTTGCAGTAGAAATTATTGAAATTGCAATCAAACTGAAGAAAACATTCAGAGGGTTTTTTTCTCATGACTTCTGTAATACATGATGCTCCTGTAGGCAAAAATCTTTTTAGAGCTGTCATGCTGCAAACCTCCCCAGATTATTGCTGTCTCACTGAGGTGGCTTGTAAAATCAAGCTAGCTGAGCAGTTATTAAACAAATCCATGATTTCACAAGGAAAGTGCTAGGACATATTCACTTGCTGCTTTGTGTCGCTGCAATAATGCAGAGCAGTCAACTGAGCAGCTGAATGTAGCAGAATCTGAGCTTCTAATCTGAATTAAAGACCAATTCATTGACAGTTTAATCCATGTTAGCTATTTTAGCCAAAGTTTGTTTTTATTAAATACGTACTTGTTTGGGGTTCTGTCATATCTTGAGAATATCATTCCCCATGGACAAAGGCTTTGCATTTTGTTGAGTTTCTAGAAGTGAGCACATGATCACTCCAGTGCCTTCTGTTACAGCATTGTACCAGGGTCTGGAAACACAAAGGAGTTGGGATGAAATCCTGCCCCTCTCGAAGATGCAAAACCTGGTTCTCTGGTCACTATTGACTGGAAGCAAGAAAGAGAGTAGTTGCAGGAAAGGGAGAGTAAAATCTAGTTTTCCCACCTGAACCTAGAAAATCTCTTCTTTAAAAAAGGAGCATGCAAAGAGCTGAGATTCCTGTGTTTGGAAAGATGTATGGGAAGAACAAAGTGCCACAGAGTGTCCTCAGATATTGCAAAGAGGAGACCCTGTGTTGGAAGGGGATTGCACTCTTCCTCCTGAGGCCACCTCTCTTTCAAGAACAGGTGAGCAGAAGTTCCCTGAGTGTTGCTGGACTTGTGTAATAGTGTCAGCATCTATCCTTTCCATTTTATCCTTCAAAAGGAAACCAGGACATAAGTGTGTATTGATTCTTTGGGGAACTGATGTCCCCAAAAGAATAACATTGACAGAGGTCATCCTGGAGTGAAGGCACAGGCAGCTGACCTACCTTCTTGCCGTGGTCTTCAATTTTAGTTTAGTTAAACATCAACTTTTTGCCAAACCCCCTACGTCCTTTTGGAAGAAACTTTTCCAAAGGAAAGATGGCCTCCTAATTGCGTTAGGAGGCCCAATGAATCTGCTATAGATTGAAGCATTAGGTCTTCTTGTCTGATTCACAGCCTGGCAACTTTTCACACAAATTAGGCAAATGCCTACCTACTGTATGTAAAAATTTTAATATAGACAAAACAAGCTGAAGTTTTAAAAGATAAACTGATAAAGATTTGTCTGTTGTTTTATTTAACTCCATATTAAAAATGATCTGGTTTTGTTTTGCTTTTGTTGTTTTTTGCTCTAGGACTGTGAACATGTATGAGTTCAAAAACATTATCTTTTTTCTTCCCCTAATGCCGACGTGATGCAAACATAAAATGTTCCTTTTTCATAAATCATTTTCCCTAGAGAAAGTGCTTGAATACTGTGATCATAACACTGACCCATTTGTAATACTACCTTCCTAAACTCTGATCAGGTTCTAGCAATCTGTGGTCAGATGGGCTTAATTGATCAACAAGAGTCACGAATTGATTTACCCCTTTTGTAAGAATACTTCACCATGTGTTTTTTCAAGTCAATTGGAAATCATCAATAGTCACTGCATAGCTCAGACATTGTTCCCCACATGTATCTTTAAACTACAACCATACCATGAGGTGACAAAGTATTGAAAACCTGGGAAGGTAAAGTGAGGTAAAGTCAAGAAAACACCAAAATAAAGCTGAGACAAAGGATCGTCCTCTCAGATTCACGCATGGATTTCTTATTTAGCCACTGCTTGTATTTCACACTCAAGGATGTAGGAGATGTGATGATGATAGTTCATCACCTGATCCAATGACTGAAAATTCCTCTGCTCCTGCAGGGAGGATTGGACTAAATTACTTTTTTAGGTCCCTTCCAACTCAAACCATTCTATAATTCTACCATCCTATGTTTAGCTAAAAAAGGCTTTACACTCACCCAGCCTGAGTCACATCCCAGGGCCCCTAAATGGACTTTATGAACTGTATTGATCAGACACCTTAGGCAGCCCTTGGTAAATGTTTGGCTTTTTGACGAGGTTACCTTCCAGGGAAACTGCCTGGTAATTCATGCAAAAGTCCTATTTTACGTGCCCAGTGTTCGTTCTTGTGACGACTTTTCCTACCACATGGGTTCTTTAGGAGTATGGCATACTCTAGTGCCCAAATTATTTTCACTTTGCAAAAGACTTTTGACATATGTGAGAAAAAACCAAAGGCCAGTACAAGTTATCTTCCTAATACAGGTAAAACCAGAAAAGTCAGAAAAGTACTTATCTTACCTGAGATGCATCTGCAAAGGCACGTTCTGAAGGATGCTAACAATTTACCACTACTGCAACTTAACAAAATGAGCACATCAAGCCTGCTGAATGTCAGCATCTTTAAGATTAATATAAATGTTCACATCAATCAGTGGTATTTATTTTCTCCTTCCACAAAGAGAAAAGATGAAAGAGAGAAAATGAATATCCCGTGAAGCCTAGATTTAAAATGAAGGAGAGCTAAAGGATTGCTCTTTAAAGTAACCCACAAATTCTTAGAGAACATTCCACTCTGTGCGTAGAGGAATTTCAAAGCAAAACAAAATAAATCTTTTTTTATCATTTTCAGAAGTATAAAATGTAGTATCTGACCACATTCACAAGAGTTACATTCTTTTATATTTTATGTTTCCATTATTGTGCATTATTCCTCTAAGAATCAATTTTAGCAGCACTGATGGTTTAAATTCAGCGTAAAAATAAAATTCAGCAAATGTCATGGCAGCGTACCAACCATTTAATGTCAGGTTCCCTTATGTTCAGCATTTTGTTGAAGCTTCTCATCCATCAATTAGACAATTTTGGAATATTTTCTTTGTAATTAAAAATAAATCTCTTGTGATAGGTATTGTTGTGTTGGAAGGATTGCCCCTTCATATACCAACTCCAGTATGTGTACTTGTACGTGTATTTTTTCAGTTTTCTGGTATTACTCACTATCTTCATAATTAAGCAGTTTCTTTAGGTAAGAAAATTCTTACTATTAAGACTTTGCACTTAATGCACAGTTATGCACATGGACCCATGCAGAGGGACAATCTATTTCCCAGCAATTCCACAGAACTCTCTAGAGTCAGCCTGCAAAGACTCTAATCACAGGAGTGAAACCTTAAATAAGTGTGAGGAGGCCACGCCAATTAAGACAGGAAACAGAGGGTTTAACATTACCCAGGGGCTCAGGAGGAAAAGTGGGGTGACATGAAAAACATAAGAAATAGGAATCCATGGGTGGAGTGAGCTGAAGAAGACATTGCTGCCATTACAGGCTGTGAGAACACTGAAAGAAAGAAAACACTCAGGCCCCATGGTGACCTTTAATTCTGAGCCCAGTGTAGAGTCCTTGCCTGCACTGAAACCTCTCACCACCATGATGAGGATCAGCCAGCGTTATGCGAGTCACTCTCAGGACAGACTCCCTGAACTCAGTATGGCTGTGATTTTGAACTGTACTCACACAATCTATAGAAACATAGCTCGATACAGGCACATAAACGCTGCTGTACAGCTGCAAATATCTGTTAGAGGTATCACACATTTATCTTCAGCTCACTGTAATTAAATATACAGTATCTATACACTGACAGCTGGCAAATAATTACACACTGCTCTCATTAGACTAGCCCTTTGCCAACATAAGCTGGAGAGCATTATCTTCATTAAAATATTCACTCTTGAAAATCACACTTTTAACCGTTTTATTCCTTGGAGTTTGTTTGATGTCATGACAATTTAATTTGAACAGCAGCAAAAAACCTTTTAATCATTTAGACCTAAAAAACACACAGCCACAATAATTTGTTTCAATATCTATTTGTTTGTTTTAAGACTTTAAGACAAAAGTTTTCCATGAAGTCTGATTGCTTCATCAAACAGCATGATTTTGAGCTGCCATCCTACACATTCTTGAAATTGCAGAATAATGAATGGTATCACCACAGACTAAGGCAAGTATAATCTGTAAAACATTTTTTTGAGTGAAATATATTTATGACTCGTTAATGTTTACTGCCATACACTGTACACTTCAAAGCACAGAGCTGGTCCTGGAAAGTTTTACAGCATGAGGTGTGAAATCTGAAATACCACAAGGACAAACAGCTCAGCCCAGACTTGTCTGAATCCACACAACTCACTGTAAACAGAAAGGATTGTCCATATGAAACTAAGTAATAGCAAAAATACTGTCATGTCTTACTGCTTTTGTTTAAACTGTTATGCAGTGAATGCGATCTTTAATAATGTAGTAAGCAGACAGCCCTCTGATTTTGTCTTTTAATTCCATCTTGCTTTAGCTGGTGTGCCCTGGTCTGCATGTAAACAAACACAGGCTTTTTCTCTAAAATCATAAGGCAAGGGTGGATTAAGAAGGGGCCAGGAAGCTGGCTAAGAAGCAGTGCTGTTCAGCTTTTCCTGTGTGCATCAAGACTGTCAGCCATTGCATCAGTGGGGCCTGGGTGATATGAAATCATATCATCACTGGATCAGGGTCACTACACTCCTAATTTGTAGAATCACATTTGCAGCAGGTATAATTCTGGACTGCTTAAGTCATTTGTGTATAGTGACAGCTTCTGCTGGCACACTGATTTTTCATGATCTTCTTACTTTAAAACTGTATCACAATTTCACTGGACTTCCTAACTGCTCGAGCTATAAAATTTAGGTGAGGATTTATCTTCTCCAGCTTCAGCATTTTTCACTAATAACATTGATGCCTGGCAATCTCTTCCAGCCAGTGCAATGAAAAGTGTCTGGATGTACAGCATACAAAGTATTCTTGTACAGAAACATCCTCCCAGTGCTCATCAGGCCAAAAGCTATTTCCTTTCTGTTTACTCACATCCATGGAAATGAATGAACACTGCAATGAAAAGAAAGCCTTCGCCTTAAAGGGCAGACTGTCATTAAATTTTATTTTATGGGTCTTTTTTTTTTCTCTCAGTCCTCTATCCTAACTCTAAAATACAATTCACTAAGCATACAAAATTTCAGGAATATGTGCAGGCATGTGCTAAAAAAATGCTATTGTCTAAAGCATTTTGGTAGTGTTGTTATACATGTGAACTGAAAACTAACACAAGTGCAATATAGCATATGCTGCTCATACTGCTAATAAGAAAGTGTGAATATATACACAATACTCTACATTCATAGTGTCTGAGACCGAAAAGGCAAAATAATTTGACCCAACTTGTTTTAAAAAGAGGCTCCAATTTCCTCTTGTTCTAAACAGCATGTTTTTCCAAAATATAAACTTACTGTAATGTTCTGCTTCTATCATGTTTCTCTTTTTTTTTTTAAGGCTGGTTGTTGAAATACAAACAGCATCCTGATTTCTTCTGCATCTGAAAGGTATATGAAAAAGTGGTACCCATAGTGGAATTTCTCAGCTTTTCTAGTTAAAGTCAGATGCTTAAGGCTATTTAACACAATTAGAGCCAGATGCTCTCAATCACGTACAAAATTCCTTTGATATCCATGAAGACTAAAAAAGAATCTTGTTTTCTTTTTATAAGGAATTTCAAAAGGTCTGCTTTTTAAGGCTGACTTCTAACTTTCTAAGGGGTCTCACAAATAAAAATACATTTTCCTTCAGGGTCCATTAACATTTAGCACGTCTCCCTTTGGTTTTTTTTTTTTTTTGGGAAACAGTGTAGAGCACAAATTAGCAAGGACAAGTAAGCAGGACTTTTCAACTTCTTTATGCAGTCATGGGGAAAACACTAATATGTCAATGTTTTGTGACACCCTCATGGAAAGTATAGCTTCAGATAGAAAAGGCCACTGATGTAGGATGCTGCTATTTTAGTTGTTATAAAGAGAATTTTGTCTTACTTAAGAAAAGTTCTTCTCCAATTAAAACTAGCAAGATAAAAATAGAGGAGGAAACCACACTGTTTCAAGGTTTTTTGCTTTAACTTTCATAAGTCCATAATAATATAAACTCAATAGTTCATATTATGAACTAGTATATAGTATGAATCACGTACGATAGTATGAATCACATCACAACTCTGTTTTAGAGAAGGGTCAGGTCTAATGTGCCTGCTGGGAAATAAGGGAGAAATAATTAACAGAAACATAATTAACAGAAAATAAAAATCCATAAAGAAGTATAAAGCACCATCAGATAATTAAGGGGTCAGCTCTGGAAAACATATAGATTTTAATCAGTTATCGTCTTCCCAGAAGCTTATTTTGCTCCAGTCACCAAGACTACTTCCCCCAGACAACAAAAACAGACTATGTGGCTGTCTCACAGCCGTTTTGTAGAAAGTTTGGCCCTTATTTGATGGATTGTGAGGGCAGCTTTACCTAAACTCTGAGACTGGCAGTGCAGTGTCTGGAGTTCCCAGCTGCTGGCTGCCCGGTGGGGAAACAGGATCCAGCACAGGAGCCAACCAAGAAGCTTGGGGCAAAAAATGTCCAAAAGTGCCATGAGGAGGCCAATCAAGTTCATTTGCCAGAGCTCTGTAAAGCAGAGATGCATATGAAGATGCAAAGCCCTCTATCAAATGATGGCACGCTTAGAGATGGGCTTGAGCTGCTGTGGCTCACAACCTGCCCATCTTTGAGGCCTGCTTTATTTAACTCCAGACATAATTCCTCTGTAGCTGCTAGCTAGAATCACTTCTCGTACCCAGTTCTAAGGCACCAATCACACTATAGCAGATGTTATAAAACTATTTTAGAATCACAATAGATTTAATTAAGAGTATTGTTTATGCTTAATTAGTTTCATGCTGGTCTTGGAGGGTTTTTTGATGGAGTAGATTCTGAAAGATGTCTAATGTAATTATCTCCAAATAACTGCGCCTATTGCTCACCCATACTGAAAACTACAGCAATATTTATTTACTAAATCCAGAAGCCATTCATATGGTAGGACAATTATAATATTTATTCATTTTAACCTGTAGCTTGGGGATTGAGGAATTTGGGGCCTGGTGGGGGAAGGTACATTTAAAATCCCACAGGTTGTTTTAAAATAGACAATATTTTAAAATATTTTTGTCCAATAAATAAATTAATTGATACTAAACTCCTTAGAAGGGTAAAGCATCAGACAAAAATATCTATGTCTATCAGCTCTAAACATATCATTGTAGAAGAATTACAACTATGTCTTCAATGAGATTTTATAACTAGAGCTGATTAAATTCCATAGTCTGATTTCTCATATGAGTTGGAACTTACCAAGGGCAGGAAAATGTGTTTGAGAAAAAATAAATTCAGAATTTTCAAGAAATTTCACTTAAGAGAGGGATGTATTATTGTCTTGCTCTGAGCTTCCTACTTCATTTTCATTATAGAATTCCATCCTGAATTCCCCTGTTTTATTTCTAGCTGTTCTGTGGGAAATCCCAAATCAGCCCTGCCACATGGCATCCCTGCTATTGACCTGCCCTGGATGCACATCCACTGATTGAGGTCCCATTGCTTTAGACTGATTTACAGAAGCCACAATGTGACCTGATGCAGGATCTCTGTTTATTTGATGCAAGGCTTCAAACAGATGCCTTCATTCTTTGACAGAAGGAAAGAACATAGCAAGCTGGACACATGTTCCCAGCACAACACACATATGCCAGCATTAGGTGCACTGTCCTTTCTGGGTAAAGCCATAACCTCAGAAAAATATCTCTCCCTCTTCTTACAAAATTAAGAAATACTTACATGAAGCAGTAGTTTAAAAATGGAAATATTTTTATATTACTGGTGGGAGAGAAGGGAGAAAAATTTTGTACTCTGTCTTCTACAGCCACACACCATGTCAAAGAGAAGGAACAAATGATGCCATGAAATTGCCTAAAAACTGCAGTTTCCCATGAAACAAGTCAAGGTTGATTAATTTCTAAATTTTTTTCTGTAAAGAAATAAGAAAAATGGCTACTATTTTCTCAGCAGAGAAACAAAAATGAACATTTCCACCTTTTTTTCTTTTTTTAACTACTTTTGTGCTCAGTTGAGAAATGCCTGGGAAATTCTGTGGTTTAAACATGCAGCACCTACAGAGAGAGGAACGACTGTCTCACAGCCCACTTCAACAACTGGAGAGAATATTTGCTCACAAGTGTCAGGAGGTGGCATTTGCATGTCTCCAAGTAAGAATTCACAGGAAAGCACAATTTATCATTAAGGTGACTGTTCACCACAGCTCCCAGAAAGATAAAAGGTTGCCCATTACTTTTGCACACCTTTACTCTACTGCTGCCACCTTGAAAAGGACCAGTTGGCCATTTGTCTTAGATACCAAAGTGCCAAAAGTGATTTTGGGCAATGAATCCCTTTTCACAAGGATACCTGTATTAACATTGAGTTAAACATCTGAGGGACAGACCTTCAGAGGCAGAGCTGTCTCCAGCATTTCCTCCATACAGTGTCCTATCTGTTGCAAATCCTCCTTACAAACCACAGGCGCTCCTGCATTCAAAGCACAGGGAATCCATCAATATAAACCCCATCTATGGAGCCAGACATCCAACTTTTAAGCTTAATCATCATTATTTTGCTCAAGTCCCATTCTTGATCTGGCCTATTACACTCACATGCAAAAGCATTTCATAATTTTTTTCCATCAGAACAGTAACATATTCTTTCTCTTTTAAATGTAGGCAGCAGAACATTTTAGTATTTCAAGAATGAGAACAACACAGATAACTGTGGGAAAGAAATTGGATCACGTTCTTGACAGAACTCTCCGAGCCACCTAAGGCACTCCCTATGTCTGATTTGGAGTCAGGATGAACGCTTTACGCAGAAGTTTATCTTGCACTTGAATATGTGTTATTTCATCAGCATTCTCTTCTATACTCCTTTTTTCTCTCTTTGCCACAATGTGAGTGACTACATACAGTGGAAGCAGGGAAGAATTAAAGGCTTCTATCTTGCAGAAGCAGTTGTAGCAAGCGAGACTAAAATGCATGGAAAGGTCCAGGGGAGTTAAAGGATTTCTTGACATGAGGATCTAACACACTTTAATTCAAACCTTTCAGAGGAGGAGGCTGACTCTTTCCTGAGAATGACATTGAAACAATTCACACCTTGAGACCTTTTCAGACACTTAAACAAGAATTCCATATATCAAAGTCCACCTTCCTTGTGGGATCACCTGTCAGAGACCTTGCACATAACCACCTCTGCTTCAGAAGCAAATTGCCCATCTGCTTAGTGGTACCAGACCACAAGGTTGGACTTATGTCAACATAAATCCTATTAAGTTGAGGGGACTACACATCCTCACACACCCACAGGTCTTGGGGGACTCATCTCAAGTATTTAAATGGTATGACCATGAAAATACAGCCATAAACCCTATCTACATGAATGTGTGATTAGGTCTGTGGTACTCTTGTACTTCATATGATGTAATTTTATTTGTATAGAAATTATGATCTTTAAAATAGCTGATAATAACCGGTAAACCAGTTTTAGGGTGCTGGAGATGCAGTTCTGGAAATGTTTTGTGCTTGCAGCTTACTGGCTTCTGTCTCTATTAAATGTTAAGCTCTCTTTAAATCCTCTTACTTCATCTCTCCATGCAGTTCTCACAGACTGCATGTCTCTGAGGCTGAATCAACACACTCAGCTCTGAGAACTTTCTTGTAAAGTTTTGACACAGATGAGAGCAAAACAATCGCATCCTGTAGTTTATGTAGAAACTCTTAAATTCACCAGGCACTGTAGTCAGCAGTGGGCAAGGGTGAGATCCCACACCTTCTAAACTTGGAGGAAATATATGTCTATTCCACATTCAAATTCACACTTGAGCTCTACTGAACATGTCCCAGGTGGACAAATAAGGACTATTTTCTTGTTGATTGGGTTTTGGGTTTTTTTTAAAGAGTGAAAACATTTCAGTGTTCTTTGTTAGACTACAAAGAACAATATGAATATTTAAATCTCTCATAACCTTGTAGTCCTTCAGGTTCCTCCTGACCTATTGGCTAAATCATGATTTAAGAGAAGACATACCCAAAATAGATTTGGTTGAGTGTACCTTGCAGAATAAAACTCATCTCACTGTGTGTAATTTAAATAACATAGGCCCAGACTGCACTCTGGAATTTGTGCTGGGAAACACTGACACTGTTCTGACAAAATTCCTACAAACAGTCACTAAGTTATAGGAGTTAAGTGGTATTTATGAGGATTTTGCTTCTACATCACCTACAAATGCAGAGCTGAGTAGCACAGACCCAAAGACTGACCTCAACAGGTTAGGAAAGGACCATCTGATCCAGCCCATATTCCTGGCAATCACTTCTGCCAGTACCTGTAAAGTCACAAGGAGAGATTGGAGTTGTGATACTGCTGAAGTCCTGTTAACTATCCCTCAGGTACAGAAACCTGCATCAGAAGTTGTGAGTTCATCATAAGAGCAGCACTGATTCTAAATAACAGTGTGTTTAAGGGGTTTATTTTTGTTACATGTTTTTAATTAGAATTCTTAAAATTCTCCCTGCTTTCCTAAATGGCAAAATATTAGAGACGCAAGGTAACCTTATGAGTCACACAAAAAGTGACTCAGCTAAGGAAAGCAATGAGAGTGACAGGTATCCTGGAATGTAATGATGAGATGCCCTGACTTGGTGACCATATTCCCACTGTGATCAGAGAAGCACCCTCAGCTGCCAAGTGCACCCATGTTCATCACTGCAGCTGAAGTCTTATGATGCAGAATACCAACATTCAGGGATGTTGCTGGAGCAGATTTACTCTCTGTAATGATATGAACGAGGTAATTAATTTGTTTAAAATATTGAAAAACAGTATAAAAATCACTGGCGTTTTCTTACTTTCAAAGGGACTTTTTGTTGCCATGGCTTACAGCACTGGAATAGAAGATAATACAAATAAATGATACATAGGAATATATGCAGTAGATTTTGGCCCTGGAAAAGGCAACAGAAAATCATAAAAAATTCTATCCTTAACTGAGAGGATTTTGCTCTGTTTCTTGTGGAAACTATTTTGCAGCTGCTGACCATTTGTCTGAATTAACAACAGACCTTTATTTCTTCTTGGTCTGACAGATTGTGTATGCTGGACTGCTCCATAGGATTTTTTCCTATGCATCGTGGCAGTGCATGTGCACATTAAATTTTTGGAGGGGGAGGGGAAAAACCAGTCAGATATCATTTACTGAATATTGTATTCAAGGAGTTTTGAAGATTTCCAGCATTACACAACAATTATAAAACAGCTCGACTGACTGCAAATTTTATTTTGCATTTAACTGCTCTGTGAACATCCCAAGGAAATAACTGGCAGCCTGCAGAGTGTCAGATTAAATGACTGGTATTTAAGCTTTAAAAATGGTCATTAGACTTTCCCATTAGCCTTTTCTATTAGTTCAGCTGCAGCAGGCCTAGCAGCACAGGGAATCCTGGGGTAGGCATGTTGCCATAGTATCATATTTAGCAAGATAACAATTAAATTTGCAGAAAGTAAGAGATTCTACTCCTTGGCACAGTACTGAGAGTGAAGGATGGAGCAGGGCTCCCAATACTGGTAACTGTGAGTCAGAAGAAGGGGTCATTTTTATGTGTATGTGGAGCAGATAAAGAATTTGTCACACCACCACCCTGACTCATCCCAGGATATATCAGTGGCAGGCTCCTTATCTGTACTTGTCAGAACAAAAACTGTATTCAGTATTGAATTTATGTGCTGGGGTAAAACAAGCAGTCCATTTCACACGTCTCACAATGACACAGATACCACAGTGCACAAATGCTTCTACCAAAGCTCTAACTTCTGTAAAATAGCACAAAACATTACTCACAGTCTTTGCTCAGATCTACATTGCACTGTTCACTTCCGCAGACTCCTCGTCTCCTTGGTCTTCCTATCCTTTCCACTCTTTTGCATGCATTCATTGGCAGAGCTGTTAGAAAATGTTAGCAAAGAGCCTTGTACCCTGCATGTTTGACTGTTCTTTTTTTAAGAGCCCAGCCTGTGTCCCACACCATTTTGTTCAGCACACAAAAAATTGCAGGGCGGTGGAGACTTGGCTTTAGACTTCTGACCCTAAACAAGGAGTAGGACATTAAACCATCCCTCAAGACAAAACACTTAGTGAACTTCTGTTGTCAGAGGATGAATTCTTCTTTTCCAGCTTGTTCGGAGCTGGAAAAAGTGCATCTACTTTATCTCCAAATGCTTTTGTCTGAGTTAAAAAGTAACAACATTTATTAGGGCATCACCTGGCCAGAGGATGAGGAATGTGGAACAAGTTTATACCTACGTGCAGCAGGCCTCATGGCTATAGCCTCACCTCTGATTTACGTTTGCTGTCTTCATTTTTCCCTTTATTTTCATTCCCTTCTCTTTTACGCTGGTCTCCAGATTCATTTTCTCATGCTGATACTTTCCCATTTCACTGTGCCATTTTCCCATTTCAAGATACCAGAAGTCCCATTAGTGACAATTTATTTAGTACATTAAAAAATTGTCTTGTGCTTTTTGACATAAAACTAAGTGACCCTGTAAAACATCTAAGGGTTCTCACTCACATGTGGCAGGGGATTAAAGTCAGATGGTTGAGAGATGCATGATGCTCTGTCATCTGTCTCTCCCTTTCTTAGAGGAGGGGGGTGCTGCCCTCACAGGGATAGCTGGGAAACTCTTGGAGCACACCTGGAGATGCTGTAGTGTTTATAGCCAGTTTATTAAAGCAAACTAATTTCAAGGCCCACTTCATGAGTACTTCAGAGAGCTCTACAAAGGGGAGCAACCTTCGACACACACGCTGGGCAGATGAGGTTGTTGCTTTGGCCATCCCATTTATAACCCCTCACTGTGTGTAAGCTAAGATCCTCAGGTAAGGACTTTGGAAAAGATGTAGCCCAGCACCAGTCACACATGCAGGTTAAAAGCAGCAGAACAACACCTCTCTGTGTGCTCTATGATATTGCACAGGTAGTACCAACAGTGACATGAGGAGAACGTACACATTGCAAAATGAGGGGATGATGGTATTTCCAGACCATAAATCATGTCTTACATAAAAGCATGCAAGAACTCCATGGCGGTGTGGAAGATTTAATTACACAAACAAACAACTAGGAGGAGACAGGACATGGAGAGCCACATCCTGCCCATATGGGAAAACATGCTGGAACCCAGAAGAGAGGTGTGGTTGCCTCATGCCAGCTCCATGAACCGTTCTGCTGGGGCAGCAAAATGTTTCAAAGCAGGAAATTCAGATCCAGTCTCGGAGGTCTCAGCAGGCAACTGTAAAGCATGCTCCATGGAGCCATTTCCCTCTGCTTCTTTGATGAAAAGTGAGCAGCTTGTGCCCCTGGCTGAGACATATTTCTGGAAGTAGCATATGCATTTGATAAAAACAGCTTTACCATTCAAGTAGGGAGAAAGGGTTTTTTCCACACCAGGAAAACCAACACAATGTTTGTTTCTCTCCCTTTTGGGATGAACACAGAACTTTTCTAGATCTTTAAGGGAGGAAAGAAAAATATCTTCTCCTCTCCTGAAACAGGCAAAAGTTAATAGTTAGGACACTCATCTGGAATTCTACCTTCGTTGTCATGGCTCCCAGTACATATAGCACTTAAATCCTAGATGAGAGTCAGCTTATCAAGCAGTCAGTTAATCAATATGAGGAAAGTAGGTATACTATGGGGCCTGTTGCATTGTGTACACCCCACAAGAGACATGTCGAAAGATATAACTTGTTGATCAAAGCACAGTGCTGAGGACGTGAGAGAAGCAAGATTTTATGCATAAAGATCCCAAAAACAGACATATGAAAAAGATGAAAAGCATGGCAGAATGGCCCTTTCTAACTCCCTCCCATTATGTTTTTTCTCCTTCCCTCAGGACAGAGTCTGGCACAGTGAATGAACGCCTGACAGTGTGTTCTGCAGGAATACAGCTAATTGCTTAGACATGAGCAGCCTCATTTTTGAGGCTGAGCAGGGAACACTTCTGAGTCCACGTGCATTAAACTGCTGCACGTATTTCTGCAAGACAGGAAGCCAAGGTGGCTGAGCTCGTCACATTCCTGAGCACCAAAAAATCCTGAGCAGAATCCCAATGGGCCTGCCAGGCTATCTCCTTTCAGAGTGAAAGAGTTGTCAAAGTAAACCAGTCCCTGTGTCACCAGTGGCTCCAACAACCCATCAGTAAACTAAATGACAAAACCAAGACATGACTTTAAGGCTGCAAACACTGTTTCAGAAGCCTGTGCCAGGGAGCCAGATGTTGCAGGAAAAACATCTGGAATTTTTGATATCCTTTAAGAATGAGTAGGAGGAGAATTGTGATGTGGTATAAAAAATAGCCTGCTGCATAGTTCTTGGATTAATGACAAAATTATCTCCTTTAAAATACTGCAAAATGTAAGAATTTTAACTCATATAGGATGGCTTGGTAGTAAAAAAAAATATACATGGTACAGAAATATGGAAAATTCTGAAAAGTTTCCAAATATGACATACCTCAAACACAGAACCTGAAAGAGTTTCAAAACTCTTTTTTAAAAAGAAAAGTTTCCCTTCCATGCATAAGCAAAGAACATGCTTTCATAGAGAGGAATGGAGAAAGAGAGGAAGGGAAAACGGAGACAATTCAAATGAAGCAGCCCATTGCAGTCAGAAACAAACTTTAATGTATGCATTGGGTCTCCCCTTGATGATAGTATTGAAGATGTAAATCAGGACTAGGCCTGGCCAGGGAGCATTTTGCTGCTCTAAGACATTTTTTTTTAGATCTGCAAAACACCCTGTTATGTGCACACCAGGACAAAACGGAGACCTCCGAAGAGAAAGGCAGTAAACATTTCCTCTCCACCCTTGCATAAAGCTGGTGCTAATGAAAGCATGTGGGGAAAGGCAGCAAAAAACCAACCCAGAGTTTCCTGTGGTCCTCCCACCACCCTGCACTCTTCTGAGGGAACGGGGTTGCCCCACTGACAGCTAGAAGTCCAACTGTCCAAAACAAGTACTAGGGATCAGATTTCAAAAACTGCCATGACTTGTGAATTAAGTTAGCGGGAGCTGCACTTTGAACATAGAACGTTTTGTAAGGTACTGTCAAAAATCAGTTCCTTCGGTATTCCATTTGTGCACCAAAAAAAAATCAGTGGATACTTTCAGTTTAATTTTTCTGTGCTTTAACAAAAATAAACCATCCAGATCCACAAGCCTGTGCTGAAAAAACAGTCTCACAGAGCAGTGAGGGAAGCCCAGATGGAAACAAGTAATTCTGCCTTTAAAGGAGGGTTATAAGGCATGCAGCCACACACAGAACAGCCAGCCGAAAACAAGCCACGGGCTCCCTGCCTGCGCCGTGAGCGCTGCCCATCCTGCTCCAGGAGTGCCAAAGAAGCCTTTTGGAAAAAACAGAGCCTTTAAGCCATTAATTACTCTGCAATAATGTTTGTACGTAAGGCAACTGGCTCCAGTAACAAAGCAGTCACAGTGGTAGCACGACCTAACTTTTGAATTTTAATAATATTCTTTCACCATGGCCTGTTATATCATCCACGTGTTCTGTATGCTAACTTCAAAGAATTACATGGAATAGAAAATAGTAGCTTCAAGTAACCTTTTCAACTGTGAGAAAAATGCCTTCCTTCAAGAAATTAACTATAGCACATTTTGTGTTTCTAAACAGTTTCTACTTCTTCCACCAACTTGGTGCAGTTAATTTTCAGTGAAACATGTCTTACCCACCGCACTGAAACCCAAACCATCTTTTTAATAAGAATCACATTTCTTTAGCAATGAGTATCTACAGAATTTTTCTAGTATTCTGGGAGCAACTCTCCTTGCTGTGGCCAAATTCCTTTTTTCTCTACAAACCTTTTTCTCAGAAATTTAACTAAATAAATTTTCTCCTTTAATTGTGCTGCCCAGTTTTTGGTTACAGTATCTGCCCCAGGTACCGCCTAGCATTTGCCTGGGGAGAACTTATTCCCTTTCAACATTTTGAAACACATCTCTGTATCGAAAGATGCAGACAAGAATCCAGACAGATTCGATATGTCCTACATTCTAAGAAAGATGATGGTGATGAAATTCGTTAGTAACACAAAGTCAGGGACAAGCACAAAACAGAAGAGGATGAACTAATCCTCTTTGTAGTTTTGAGAACTACACTAATAAAACAGGACACATATAAACATCACTAGATGCCAGGCCGTGGATTTAAGAGCAAGTAAGAGAAACACGCTGTAAATTGGAAGATTACCTTCTGAAAATATTAAAGAGGGGGAGAACCTGAGAACACTCAATAAACACAAGATTTCTCAAGAGCTGTCATTGTGGTCTGTGAACAAGAAAATTATGAATCCTATTACATATGGCAACAGTCAGAAAAATGCTCGTGTCAGTGTACAGATGGTCCACTGGCACGTTGTACACAGCTCAGGTCAGATTTGCTTATGGGAAGAGCATGATGGTGAGAACTATCTGCATGGACAGACAGAGGACTAGAAAGCACATCTGCCAAGAGGCCCTGAAAGGCTTGGCTTGTTTAGTGAAGGAAGGCTGAGAGTGATGGTGGCTGATCTCCATAAATATAGCAAATGGAAGAGACAAATTATTATGCAATTTAAAAACAGTGTTGTTACAAAAGCAAATGGATAAGCAGTGTCTGATAACAAATTCAAGCAAGAAGTTATGTTTCCAACCACAGGCAGCCTGAGCTTCCTAAATAGTCTCCCCAAAAGGGTATCAGATGCAAAATATCCCAACAATTTTGAAATGGAATTTGAATAGTTTTTGGAAAGATTCACATGGTGCCATTTTTGACTTTATGCGACTGCAGAAGAACTCACTACATGGACCTTTGGAGCTTCTCTCATGATATATTTCAGTTACTCAAAAAAGTAATATGATCCAGATTCTTACTTGCTATCAGTGTCATTCTTTTAATTCCACTAAATCTGAGCCTCTCTATGACCACTGAGATTTTAGCCTTTTCTGTCAATTGTCTCCATCTGTATTTTAACAACAAATATACTTGTAAAAGAAACAATTGTTCTTAGTTAAAATCCTTTTGTAAATCCTGCCTCTTACCTTATAGTTTGGATAAAATTGTTTTAGTAGCTTAAAGCAGAGCAAGCTTTAGCAGACCATTTCAAATACTGTTTTATTAGATCCAGAAAGACAGGGTTGGCTGATGTGTAAACACAAAGCAACAACATCCTACCTGAAGAGAAGAAAAAAAAATTGTGCTACATTTAGTTGCTTACACAGTGCAGACAGGACCTAGCTGTCTCCTCAGATAGTGTATGTGCTGAAAGAGTAGAAATCTAGACGACAAACTCCTAGCGAATAAAATTCAATGTCAAAAAAAAGTATTCTTGAAGCAGCCCCTGTGCTGCTCTCGCTGGAACACAGGCACTGGGAGCACAGCACCTTCCCAGCAGACCTGGTGCAGCCTCGACTGTGCCTCTGCCTGCTGTTAATCAGCTGTCCAGCTTGCAACAGTGAGGTGCGAGAGCTTCTCCTGAGCTCGTTCTTGTTCACTTGTGGAAGCACAGACGTAGCAACAAACCCAAAGCAAATCCTCCTCTCCACCATGGGAACAACCTGAGCAGCTGCTAGATAAGAATTACCCCTCCCTTTACACCCAGCGTGAAGGAGGAGTGTGTTTGTATTTTCACATACAGTTACATTATATAGGGTGAGCAAACACTGTCACCTAACAACAGCTGAAAAAGGGAGGGGATGTCCCAACATTACAGCCAGTCACAGACTCCTGTCCCTTTCCTTGTGCTGGCTTTGCTGACCACTGTTCATTACTGTCAGATGACCTAACTGTGCTGAGAAGATAACCTATCAAAAATATATAGTGTGATATGGCAGGGACTAAGAGAGGCAAAAAGAAAAAGGATGAAGTTGAGAGGAAGAATAACAAGCATGATTCGTGTTTCAGCAGGAATGAGCAAAATGTTACAGACCTCAGCTGAAGATAGAACC
Organism: Pachycephala philippinensis; assembly: GCA_013397055.1. Taxonomy (NCBI): domain Eukaryota; kingdom Metazoa; phylum Chordata; class Aves; order Passeriformes; genus Pachycephala; species Pachycephala philippinensis. Next base: position 767,476 of record VWZT01001708.1, read on the forward strand.
GTGGCATTCAAGAGGCTGCCTGCACCTTGAGTCATAAGCAGGTGCCAAAGGTCCCGGTGAGTTTTGTTACTCTGATAACTGTTCCTCAGGAAAGTCCCAAAAGAGTTTGCCACTTGATAATAACAAGCTTAGTGACCAATCAGTTTCAGTATCTCAGATCCAAAACAGATCTGTAAAATAAATGCTCTGTAAAGATTCAGGTCACCATTTTCATAGGCTTTGATGCTACTGCTGCTCCTTTGATCCAAGGGTCTATGTATTTGTAGGTGTTTCCAGCTGGGAAGACAAACTGTTGGTAAACTGTGGTTTTCTTTGATGCAACCTTGCTTAGAAGAAATTCACAATGTTCCATTTCTGTCAGTATGGAAAATCTGCCAGATCAGAACATGATGGTACTGTATCCTTATGCTTTTAGCCAGAGCCTTACCCTAAGTGCCCCATTAATAATGGGGCATTATTTATAATATTTGCCCCATTCCCCCTCACCTTACCTGTCTCTCATGACTTGCTGCCTTTTGCTTCTCCGTGCGAGCTGTTGCCACAGACACACCCCAGCAAAGACTCCCCAGAGCCTCCCCTAGTCATTTGAACTCCTAAGCAGCTTTTCATTTCCTTTCATTTGGAACAGAAATTATGGGCTTAACTGACTCTTGGAGATCCTTTAAGCAACGATTAAATCTCCTGACACTTCAGGATGTATTTCTGAAAACAGCAGTGTGATCTCAGATGAAAATGTTCTTTTGCCATTTGCATGCAGGGGAAGTGATGACTGATTTTTAATTTTTTGTGAAAGTGAGGGCAAGCCTGTTGACATCCTGAGACTTCCTGGTTCATATTCAGTAGCATATCTGTGGCAATGTGCTCCTGTAACACTTTGGACATCTGCGTGCTCGTTAAAGGGAAAGTCTCTAAGAAACTCAAAAGGTTGTTGTGCTCTCAGAACAGAACTAAAGTAAATCTGTTATTTATTAATGTTTATGCCAGCAATGGCATGAGTACTGAAAGTTTTGACATTTCCAGTTTAAAGTCCTTACTATTTTCCCACATCATTAACAGTTAACATCTGGAAAATTCTCGTTAAACAAACCTGAGAACTGAATTCCATTTCTCAGCCTAATAATAATTCTTCTGCCAATCCTGTTTACCTACAAATTCACCTCAAATTGTATTATAATTTCTATCCTGCCCTCTCCTGCCAAAAGTTTGTATTCCTCTATACATTTAAAAACTCCACCTCTCTGACTTGGCGTCCTGGTCTGATTCATGCTGATGTCAATAAGTTCTCTAAAAGAGTCATAATAGGACTTCTTCTGCAGCAGTTATCTTTGCAGAAAGCTTCAGCCAGCAAGAAAAGGCCAATGAGAACTTTTGGGGGGATGTAGGACATGAGGCCATAGAAAAGTCCTTGCAACTTCTCTCTGCATTCAGGATGTAAAGATGTTAGCAGGAAAAAGATAATTTTTTAACCCTGCAGTAAGATTTTTATAGTTTCTTGGAAAGCCCCACTCTCAGTGGTTGCTGCCCTGTTTACACTCAAACCAGGTGTAGCAGCAATGAGATCATCTCACACGGGCTGGTTCCCCCAAGGCATGGCACACACTGACCCTCATCAGAGAGATACCTCCATGTCAGTTCCTGGGACAATTAGGCTCCTAGGACTAATAAAGTTAGTTAAGGAGAAAATCAACTGCCTGATAAGAAGATTCAGGTTCATTGGTTAGCAGAGCAAGAAACTTCCAAATCTACTCAATAGGAACCCACACATGGGATGAATTTGTCCCAAATCCCACCTTTCTGAGTGTTTTATAGATTCTTAGCCTTGAGCGTGATCCAGGGCACATGAAAGACTGAAATTAACAACCCTGCACTCTCCTTTTTTAAATATGATGTGCATTAAAATGGGGCATACTGCCTCTCTTAGCCCAGGGGACAGAGGAGTGTAGAAGAAACTTATGTCTCTTTTTATAGTAGCTCCCTAAACATGGGGCTGAGCTGAGGAGATGGGGGAACGTTTCTAATTTCTGTTAAAACTGTAGCCATGAAAAAGAAGAAAAAGAAAAAGAAAAAGAAAAAGAAAAAGAAAAAGAAAAAGAAAAAGAAAAAGAAAAAGAAGAGAGAAAAAGAGAGGTGAGACCTTCTGTGCAAGTGATTAGGGCACTTACCTAAAGCATGTGGCCTCAGATAATTTCTATCCCAAAAGGCATTAAACAGTGGGTGTATAAAATGCATAAGTAGCTCATTGAACCCACAGTATGCTTAAAACCCTTTGCTGTGTAGAAACCTGCGAGCAAAACTCTGAGCATGCTTTTTCACTGTTGAGCAACCAGCTTTCCTTTGCTACAGACAAGATGCACAGCCACCTGGATCCACTAGTGTCTCATTCCCCCACAGTAACGTCTTCATGGAACTTTGTCTTCAGGCACTCACAGTTTTGAGAACAGCTCTCCTAATGGCACATACAAAAATCAGTCTTTATGCAGGGCCAAATTCTGGCCAAAGCAGTAATCCACACACTTAGGTTCACAAGTACTGTTTATACACACGGTATCCAGCCCATAAAACCAGTGTTAGTACTTAAGCACTGAAATGCAGTCACTGCAACAGCCTTACATAGTTATCTGAAGGAAATAAAAACTGAATATTGCTTACAGCAAAGGGGGGAACGTGTTTGCAACAGTTACACTTGTGTGCTGTCAATATGAGAAGGCTGAATAGCACATTTGATGAATAAGAACTCTATTTAAGAAACAGTGTATTCCAGTTTACTAATCAGTGTGAGAGTGAAATTGTGGGAACAAATATATTATGCTAATGTGAAACCACTTCAAGAAAGAAATCAGAAAATATGTGTAGTTAATCTTCCACCCAGGAAAATGAAAGCATGAGAACAAGCACTAACTTTTTGCAGAGACAGCTGATGTTGGTGTAAATCACTCACACATTAGTATGTTATTTTCATTTAGAGTTATGTACTGAGCTGTTTTTGTAGCCTGTGATTCCTACTCAAATCTATTTAACAGTAATAGCCATGAGCTTTCTACTCTTCAGAAATACAGTACAATGGAATTATTCTAGTGCTGCAAAATGGCTCATTCTTACTGCACAAATGACTTCTACGTGCACTAAATCACGCTGCATTAAAAAGAGCTGGTGAAAAGAGCAACATCTCTTCCTCTTCTGTTTCTGCCTCAAAAGGAAGAGAGGAGAGGGAAAGGGGAGGGGAGGAGATGTGAAGTAAAGCTGTGGTTTTCAAGATTTGAACTTGCATTTCAGGATTTATATTCTACCCACCCGATCTTAGTCAGAAGTAATTATACCTATTTGGTTGTGAAAAAAGAAGTCAGAAATTTTTAAGGGGGATTTAAGTGTTAAGTGGAAGAGTTTATTCCATTCCTTTGGCTGACTCCAGTAAAGTTCCAAGGGACTTAGGAAGACGACTCTGGACTAGTAAAAAAAAAAAAATTAGTCTTGAAGTTTGTGCAAGGTGGTTGAGATAACAAACTGTACCCAGATTTATAGCAGTGATAGCTGCATCAATCTGGGTCAAAATGCTTCCTACAAATAAAGGTATTTTCCACTTTTACATGAATTTTTAAGTTGCTGTTAAATTTAACAAGGTACTTCAGATATCAGATAGAGGAAATGTAGAGTGGAGGAGGACAAAGTTAATTTTAATTTTCTTTAATCCTCTTCATCTAGTTTATTAATCTTCATGGAAATAATTTTCAGGTGTATGCATTACCTCTGAAAAAAAAATGGGGGGGAGAGGATTTAAAACTCCCATCATACTGTCTTATCCCTTGGAGACAGAAGTTCCCACAGTGCTGGAGAGCAGGGAAGAGATCAGGCAGAGAGAGGGGCTGGCCTCACTACAGGCTGCCTTTCTCCCTCCGGCATCTGGATGAAACCAAACTATGCTCTGTCTCCCAGCTCTGCCCAGTGCATGATATCATGAAGATTGCATGACTCCAAAAATGATCAAAGCTTCAGCCCAGGGTGGCAGCCCTCACCCTCCGTATGCCCTGGGCATAGCAACCTCCCTGACTGTGTGTCTCAGCCTGTCACTGTCACTCAGACCAGAGGCAGCTACTTCAGAGGTGGAAAAGGGAAGTGCTGATGGATGATTTACGTGTAGACACATCGATCTCAGCTTCTGTGGCTACTTCTGGGAAAATATACAAGACAAGTGTTGTTCTCTTTGTTGGTGCTATGATGCACAAAGCAGAGTTAAGCAGAGTGGTTTGATGATGATCAGGGTATTCAGCTGCTGGGCACAGCAGCATGAGAGCTCCCAGATTGTGGAGGATAACACAAAGCAGAACAAAGTTTTTCCAAAGTTTTAAAATGGGCCAAGCTAGATGCATGGGGAAGGTACATGAAGGATTTGGAGCTATGAGTTAGCTATTTCTGTGATGTAATCCGTGTAACTTATCTAAAATATGTACCACAGGATGGGAAAAGTTGTTTTCAAAACCAGCTTATTTTTCTCAGTTGATAAGTAATACCACAAAAGGATCATTTAACATTAAGCTCAGCCACAAAATGTCACTGTAAATAACTTTCTGGAGCTGGCAAATGCAAGTAAGTAAGATGAAATTTTCAAAGCCTCAGAAGCAGTCTTTTAACCCTATGTCATGTCCACTCTGTTTGGAAATGAGATCTCTTTGGTCCATTTGGAAATTCCATGCCTCTGCAATCCCATTTGTCTCCTTGAGGAGATGCTCTGAAATGAGAGAGATATTGATGTCGTGCACCAACATGGAGGAAACCCTGAGTGACCATGGCAAGGGACAACAGAAACCAGGATACTCCTCCATGCTGGGGAACTCCAGGAGGCCAGACATGGGTCCAGAGGATTCCCCAGAAAAGGAGGAATAAAGCATAAGGGTTGACCACAGAGGAGTGATCCCCAAGGGCCACGTTGAGGAAAATTGTCCCATAATTGATCATCTGAAGACCAAACATATCCTGTCTTGCAGAAGCACACCACAAAGAAAGACCTTTGAACAAAATAGGCAGTGAGGAATTTCTTCAAGGACCATGTCCAAAGGAGGAAAAAAACTGTAACATTTCCACCTTCAGGCTTCGTGACCCAAAAAAGAAAAACCCATATATGTGTACGTATGTTTCTGTATGCTTATATGTATATATTAAAACAGTAGTGTCAGGTACTTATGATGCGTTGTTTAGGTTGTAAGGAAATTTATCAGGAGCAGCAAACAAGGAGATAACAAGAAAGGGAAGGGCTTGCCCTTGAACAAGTAAGACAAATGAATCTGTTTAGGCACTTTATACTTAGACTTGTAGAATGGTTTGTGTTGGAAGGGACCTTAAAGGTCATCCAATTCCAGACCCCTTACCATGGGTAGGGACACCTTCCACTAGACCAGGCTGCTCAAAGCCCCATCCAATCTGGTCTTAAAAACCTCCAGGTATGGGTCATCCATAGCTTCTCTGGGCAACCTTTTCCAGTGCCTCACCATCCTCCAGTAAACAATTTCTTCCTAATATGTAATCTAAGATTAGATATTCCCCCTCCCATAAAGAACTCATATTTTCCTACCCCACTTACCATCTTGGGAAAATGTCAGTCAGAACATTTGCTAATCTGTAATCTGGCCTCTTCCAAGGAAACTTGCTAGTACTTTGAGAAGAAAGTCACAGTTTACTACTAAAACTGATTCTATCACCTGCCTTAAATTTTATTATAAATAAGATATAATTTTCTAGGGTATAAATAAGTTTTTCTTGCACAATAAGTATACCTTGAAAAAAAAGGTTTTACAGACTTTACTGATTACTGAGTTTTGAATCAATTTCTGATCCTTTACATCAGGTGTTATTACACATTACTGTTTCTCAAGTAGCAAAAGTGTTTTCTGCTTTCCTTCAGTTCTCAGTTTCCTGCCAAATTGATTTCTGTCCCCATACAATGCTTTACTGCCCCTTCTTCTGTAGTACCATGTTCCAGGGCTACACTGACAGAATATCCTTTGAAATACTCTGAATTAGATTTATTTTTTTAAGCATCCAGAGAGGTTAGTTTTGTTGCTGTGGTTGTTCTGTTCTGTCCTTTTGTTAATTAAATTGTTTCATTAAGAGAGTCCCACTTTCTCCTGTCCTTCAACAAAGCAGTTTCTTGTTTGCTTCTGTATTAATGGGATCATTTCACTAATGTGGTTTATTGCACAGCCCTATAAACAGAACCATAACAGTAAGAAAGTACAGACTGAGAATATGAATAGGCAGTTAGGACTGGGGATTTCTTATAACTGGGAATTTCTCATATTAGCTCTATTGCCTGAGAGAATGTTGCATGGAACAACTTCCTCTCTTTTTCATATTCTTGGCGGCTGAGATGGCCATAAAAGTAAACTTCGGCTCTGAACGTGTCTGAACTTCATGAAAAGTTGGACTGAAATCTGTATTTCCAGCAAATTTAACTGGAATGGTGCTTCAAATTCGAGGAGTCTTGTTCTGTTAGTAGTTTCAAGATATGCCCTTGGCATCTGTTCTGTTTAGATCACTGGAGGCTGAATTTTCAAAACCAAATTGCAGTTGACTTACAGTTAAGACTGAAATTTCATAACAAGTTGGAAGAAGTGGTTGCTTTCACCAAAACTAGATTTTCACAGCCTGGCTGAGCTGATCCAAATGCTGGGGTTGAGCAGTGGTCACGCACATTTCACTCCTGTGGTGCCCAGGCTGGAGATGGAGCCCCGCTCCTTCATGTGCACTGGCTCTGGTGTACACCTGACCCTGCACAAGCCCCCACTTTAGGGACTGAAGAAGAGAGTAACCTCTTTGCTCTCCCACAGAGGTCAACATCCTTCAAATTTAGATTTCAAAATGACTCCCTGAGTGAATATTTTTTCCAGAAAGACCTCAAGGCTTGACTGTGAGACATCTCCAAGCAGCAAGCCATTTTCTCTCAGACTATGTCTTCTGGTAGTCAATGGCCCTAGCTGAAGAATTGTGTCCTATTTCCAGTTTCCCCTTCCAGCTTGCCTCATGGCCATTGATTTACACTCTGATGATGTCAAAAAACACTCTGTACAAGGCTATCTTACCTTTTATCAAAAGAAGTACTGTGAATGAGAGTAGGGAGATGATTTTTACCTCTGTGTTCAGTATTCAAGAGAATCATAATTTATTCAAACTTCATAGGTATTGTTAATATTGGAGAAGATACTGAAAATAAAAATAAATTTTTTTTTGAGGGCTGGATAACGTGTTTTGTGCTGAGAGACTTCAGAAATCCAATCTATTTAATAAAGATAGAAGTTCAACAAAGACAGAAGTGCAGTGAGTAAGTTCCTTCATGAGGAGATAATACTAAGATATTTAATCTGTTGGAGAGGAGTGTACCAAGAATCAGTGGCTGAAAGCCAAAGCCAAAAAAAATTTAACCTGTAAAGAAAAGAACCTTTTTTTTTTTTTAATCACTGTGAAAGTAATTAATTAATGATGTGAAGGGAAGCTGCCAAGGAAACAGTGGATTTTCTTTTCTTGATGTCTCCAAATCAAGATTGACTAACTTTCTGAGGAAGTGCTTTTACCAAACGCCAATTAATGAGCACAGTACAAGGGTAACTGGGTGGAATTTACTGCTCTGAAATGCACAGAAGTTCAGGGTAGACGACCTAACCATCTCTTCTGGCCTTAACTTCCATGCATCTATGAATTATCCTAGGTTTGTTGGCATGCAATAGGATTTAAAAAACAAGCCTTTGAGGTAAAAACTGTTTGAGATGTTTCCTGTTTGCCTCAGGAAAATAATCTTCTGGTTCACACAAAGGAAAACCAGATTGATCCATATTAATGGTGTCTGGCAGAACATTTTCTTATTTGCTTGCCAAAGTTTTGGTAAAGGCTTTATTGCCAACTGTAGGAAGTGATATGGGTTGATATAAAATATACAAACAACTCGGTAACCTTCTCGTGGGAGTGAAGTATATACAATGAACATAATTTCTTTATTTTTTTCTCCTTCAGAGAATTCAGGAATTTGGCTCTTCCCAAAGTGTAGCAATCGTGCCTAAGCATTTTATAGACTTCTAGTGAGAAACTGCCAAGCCTTAGAGACTTGTCAAGGGCAGAGGTTGAATATTAATCTCCACCACTGTCTTTTCAACTACAACTGAGCTCCCTCTTCTGACATTTAGATTTCTTTTTAACCCTTTAGAGGGACTGTAAAATAACTCCACCAGGTATACTCCCTGGAGCAGGTACTGCAAATAAATCTTATCAGAGTGCTGTGGACAGTAACTCCTGAATAGCATCCATATCCTATAATTTCCATCAGGGATGTATGTGATCTTTTCTCGGTTATGGAAATACTTGACTTTTTTCTTTTTAATCTACAACATTTTGCTGCCACTATCTTCTGTACAAAGCCTTTCAGGGTAAGTTTTTCAAATACAATTAGACTAGCAATAAAAGTCCCCAGGCACTTCAGCCACTTCTTCCTGATTTACTGTAGTTGGATATCTTCCTAGGATGCTGTCCAGGACACTGATTTTAAAGCTTGCACAATGTTCAAGGGAATCAGTTCTTTATTATCCTCAGAGGTATGCACTCTTCTTTAATCACGTCACAAGTCCTATTGCAGTTTATGTCCAAGCTGTCATCCTCAGAGGGCAACATTTTATGTTTTTTTAAATACATAGACACATATGAATAAACATTTCCTTTCTTTTTGGCTGCCAGGGTCTTGACAGCATTCTTTTACTTCTTTTTCCTTTTTTTTTTTTTTTTTTAAGCTTGTGGTAATATTTATTTCTTTGGTTATAATTGTTTTTTTAATGTGTAAAGATTGCCTGCATAGTCACACATTTCTTCAGATATCTCCACCCACAGTCATATTTCAGCATCCCCTCCCAGTCCCTTCAGTGTATCCAAAGTTTCATCCTTGTCAGATATTTTTTGACCAGAAAAGAACTCCATGGTGGCTACTAGCTCAGCTTTAGAAGCTGAAGAAACAAGGGAAGACTACAGTCAGCTATCAGCATTTTTAATTGACTTTCCATGATGTTGCAGTTCCTCCTTTATGCTTAAGAGTTTTTGTCAAACTTCTTTTTGTCCAGGTAACTGTTTCTTAAGCATGATAAAAATTTGCCACTCAAAAAGTCTTCATTTTACTCTTTAGATCTTGGCTATGTCTCTCCCACTCCAAAGTATACTTGTCCCTTAGGGAAGACAAAGCGACAAGAAACCCCACAACATAATTGTTTGTCATGTTTTAAGATGCATCTTCTGAAAAATACAGTGATGATGGACTAGGCTGTGTGGTGACAGCTTCATTTCTGCCAGTGCCATCAGATATTAAAATCCCATTTGATCCCTATGTTGGCAATGAAGGCCTCATGAAAAAGCAGTGAGTTATTTACCCATTTCCTCAAGGCTTTTCCTTGACTAAAGTCCTCTGGCCACCTCATCTTCTCTCAGCAGATGTGCTTGATAATACCTGCTTCCTAAAACAGGTACCAGCAAAAGACCAGCAATGAATTAGTGACAGAAGAGTAAAAACCACATGAGCAAATGCTAAAAAACCAGGGAAGAACAACATATTGAGGAACAGCCTCTACAACGGAAAGAATGATTTTAGAACTGTATTGGTGCACATTGAATTCAATTTGACAAATGCGGACCTTTCACAGAGCAATAACAGGCAATTGTGTGCATATTTTCCGTAAAAACTAAGTGCTAAATTATTGTTGCCATTCAGATTGATAAAAGTTTTACCATCAGTTAGAGTTATTTCAGTTATTTGGCTTTTTCTACCTATAAATACAAAATTCATTATAGAGTGGGGAACACACAAAAGGAAAGACTGAGAGAAATTAAAAGGCAGCCCACAATAGCTTGGCATGCAGAAATCTGATCTTTCAGCACTATGTCTCTAAGTTATGATGCTGCAGGCTACAGAGGGTAAGGTTTTCTTCTGACAAAAATATCTGTCTTGGTTGATACCACAGAGTCATCCCAATCAATATGAATTTCCATCCTCATCCTCTCTCTCACTTTCATTCTGATGATAAATTTCATCCTGAACTGGGCAATTTCCCTATTTGAAGTCAAAACAAGTACATTAATGGGAAAAAATTTGGCTTCAAAATTTCGTTTTCAAATGAAAAGTAACTCTTCCCAAAATCTGCAACCATCCCTCTTCGAGCATAGTAGCTGTTAACGACAGCTATGCTGTGACATTATACACTATATATCCATAAGGATTGGTGATTTGTATTTCTCATTTTTCTTGGACACATTAGTCTTGCCTTCCTTACAACTCTTTGTATTTCAGCTCCACTGGGCACAAAGAGGCAGAAGATGAATTTTGGACAAGACTTATACAGGCTCGCCATTCTACTACTGTGTTTTCTAACCCCAAGGTTAGTAGGGTTAGGCAGTCAGTGCTGAGAACAACGACTTAATTGAAAACAATTCCCTAATCTGTAAAGCAGCTTCTGTGTGAATGCTGTCACAACTAGAGACTCAAAACTCTGAGTGTAGACACTGACTTTGCCCTGCTCATTTGCTTTGCAGCTGGTACGTTCAAGCACTGGCACGACTGCTTTATGCCTTTCCCTCTGTACATTTATATTCCAGAATGTAGTGACATAAATGTATTACTGTGTATTACTTTCTGTGGTAACAACACTGATTACACTTGAGTGTACTACATCACTTACAAGTGGCAGGAAAGGTTATTAATAGATGTTGTTTGGAGGTAACTACTGTTCTGAGAGGAGAAGATAGTTGTGATTAGATGCTCTCAGTTCCAAGTATGAATATGTGACCCTGAAAAGTAACTGATACCAAAGCCTGTCTCCTCTGATGATGGAAGAAAATATCTGAGAGCTTACCATGTTTATTCCCTTGCCAGGGATCATCAGATCATCAGACCAGTGACATGAGAAAAAAAATCAAAATATTATAACATGATGGACCATGCTTTATGGAACAGAGAATCAGAGAAATGTGACCGATAATTTGGGAGGCTCTCTGACAAGTAATAAACTAGGGGAAAATAAAAATTAAAAATGCAAGAGAACACTTTTTTTTGATGGAGTATCTTAGGGGAAAAAAAAAATCCTGCATATGAGACCTAAATACAACATCCAGATGGGAGTTTCAAGTTCTTCTAGGTTATGTTGACTGTTTATGCACAGGCATATGTCTAAAAAAATGCATTGTGAAAAACATCAACAATCCTTGTGTAAACTAGCTGTAGGAGTGTATTCATTATGTTGAACACTCAAGTCTAGCGTCACAAAAACAAAGCCACTGTTGTGATACCAGCTAACAGGACACAACATGATCCTGCAGTGATAAGACAGATAGAATTTGCAGGGTTTAGCATGATGGGATACTCTTTCTAATTTGGCAATAAACACAATGCATACACCACAATGACTACGTGGTCATTGAGCAATTGATGTTTGAAGTTCAGCCCAGGACATAATGCTCAAAGTATTACTAAGAAAATACAAATAAGTGGTTCATTTAATGTCCATATGATATCCTGTCCTTTTTTTCAGATTGTCACAGATTTCTGCTGGCATCTAAGCCTACAGTGCTCAAATGAGTATCAGCTGCAGGCTCTCTTACAGATCTTCAGATGTAAACTAGGTATAAGAATAGACATAGAAGGGACTCACATGAATTTCTTTCAGGTTAATGGATGCATTAGTAACCACCTCGATTCTATCTGGGATTCTGATTTGGGAAATGCAGATCTAAGCCTCGAAATGCTGCACCGACTGAGGCCTCAGGAAAACTGCATTCATAAGCAGCAGGACCCATATGCAGGGATTTGCTTTGTTCTTGAGTCAGGGAGGGGGAGATGGATGGGGGCAAACTGAATAGCTCTTCTGTGACTCAGTAGGAGTGGAAAAGACAATAATAAACAAGATTTCAAGAGCATATTACAATAATTATATTCAAATACAGAAAATGCATCCTAAATTCTTTCTTGGGACAAATCACAAGGTAAATCTGTGGGAGAGGCTTGAAATTTCTTCCAAATGAGCTGTGAGAGGACAGGTGAAGAAATTCCAGGATCCTAACCTTTCCATCAGTCCCCTGATTCAAGGGATCGCAAAGGCAATTGCTAGAACTACAGAGAGAGTATGTCATGATGATGTCCAGGGCATTGCTCAGGAGAAAGGGGAGACAGGGGTGTAATTGGGAGCAATCAAATCCACTTCCCATCAGATTCATTGCTTAGAATGAAAAGTTTAAGAAGCTGCTTCTTGTATCTTCCCTTCCTAATACTCATTCCTTCAGCATCAAATGTGCATTCCTCCACCTCCTCACAGCTTTCCAAGGTTACTCATAAGGCCAGATACTCCTGAGGCTGGTGAGCAAATGAAATTCTTCTTTCAATTTCACTGTCCTCAGGCTCCCTACCCCCGTAGCAGGCCCACGCCTTTCCTCATTATTGTATTGAAAAGGCTCTCAACAAACTCCCCAAGGAAGACCCATCACAGGTACAAAGCCACACTTCTCTCTCAGAGAGCAATGTAAACACAGACTGTGCAGTAGACTTCAGATTCATAAAAATCTAATTTAGAAAAGGTGATTTAATGGATTTAGGAATATAGATTGAAACTTATAAAGCTTTTGCTCTACAGCTGAAACCAGCCTCAGTTTTTCTGGAGGACCCAAGATAATATATTTTATCAGTTGTCTCCCTAAAATCTGCCTTCCCGACATGGGCAGAAAACTTTTGTTCCCCTCTATGATTTTGTGAGAATAAAATCTGCTGACAATCACAAAGCTCTCAGATAAATGATATAGACCCTGAAAAGAGAACATAAAATATAGTCCCAGACTATACTTCTGCCAATATTTTCATTTCAGATTTGAATTCCAAACCATTTGCAGTGCTTCTGTGTAAAAGCTTAACTTCAGTTAAGGCACTGCATACGAGCAGTCATGAGCCAGTATGTCCTGTCTTCTCTAATCCTTTTTCCTGTTTCCTTACCTACCCTTTTGCCTCTATCATAGCTGCAGGGGTTTCAGATTTGAAGTGTAGTGCTGGGCTCAGGAAAAGTAGAATATTTTTTGCCCCTTTCTGCTGACATTTTGTGTGATGTCAGGGAAGTAATTTGACCCTTTTGTTCCCCGTGCATAAAAAGAGAACAAGGATGTTTTCTCTGTCCCATCTGCCAGTAGGATACAACAAGCTCCACTAGCTGCTCTCGAATACATTTGCAGATAGTGAACCTTGTCTGTGGCCATTCAGCACCACCGTGGCCACAGTAGAGAAGAGGAGCAGCTAACAGATGGTGGCTGTAATGCCAGGCCCCAAGCCATTCCAAGGAGATCCCCCAGCTTTGAGGTTATGAGGAGAAAGGTGGTACTTTCCACCCACCTTAATCCTGCTTCCATATGGCTTTGAGGAAGAGTTGCAAAGAAAGGGGAAGGTGGCTGACAGATAACAGGAATAACAGGAGCCAAATCAGGAAGCACTGGACATGTGCACCTTTGGATGTTTTCTGTTTTTTACTCTTTGTGGATTGGAGGCTTGCTCTGCTCCTGGCTGATCTCCCCAGCTTCCCAGAGCACCTCATTTTGCTCCCAGCTTTCCCTGCAGTGTTCTGTTCTCCTTGATTGTCCTCCCTGACAAGTTGCCTTTTCCTCACCCACCGAGTATGGGAACGCTTTTTTGTTGTTTTTGCTTCTGCTGCTATGCCTTCTTCCCCATTCCTTGTCTATCTGTAAACCTTGGGCTGGGGAGGAGCTACCTGTTACTCAGCATTTGACTAGCACCCTGAAAAACCTTACTTCATTGGCCCTGCTACTTTAATCAACATGATTATTATTTTTCTTGATATTTGCAACAAGATAAGGAGATTAGCACAGGGGATGACAGATCTTCCATGGTGCTGTTGGACCTGGTTACAAAACAGTTTTCAGAAAACCATTCCATGTTCTTTGTCATTAATTATCGCTAGCATTAGGCAGAAAGCAAAGCGCTCTAGTTAGTAACCCTATGAAAGCTGCTTAAAAGAGAACAATATGTATCTCCCTAACATCATTAATAGAGCTAACAAAAGCACAGTACAACCTGCAAGTGCAGCTGTCAATGAGGTTTTCCATAAATTCTTTGGAAACCAGAGCTGATTTGATTTTCTTTTTCAGAAAACCCCAAATATAGTAATGATTTAAGTACTTCAACACCTTACCTTTGACATTGTCTCCTAATCTTATACATCTGCTGCTTCAGTGGTTAAGATCTAGTAAATACCAAACTAGGATCTTATTAATGAAGCATGAGTGTAACTTAAAATGTGTGCCGATTTTACCCAGGACACCTCTCAGAAATGTCTGATACAGTTGACATATGTAAATACACATGCTGAGTAAAGCAGAATTAAAATCAGAGCTTGAGTTGCTCTTATCTCTGTTTGACTTCAGCAAGTTTGTGATACTTGTAAAGGTTTTTGTATGATGAATAGAATAGTGTGTCAATGCATAACAGATATATGCCAATGCATAACAGATATATTTTTGTGTAGATATACTTTTTCAGATTTGTGTTTTGAAATATAAAGTTTAAAGGAAAAAACATTGTGTTTGGAAGACTTCCTCCAAATCCAATTGAACCCACAGTCGATAGATCCGTTATTAAAATAAAATTAAGAAATTCCAGTCTGAATACTTCTCTTTTTGTTACCTTTTCTGAAGACTCTGATAACTGCTCAAAAACAATGGTGAGAGCACTACATTTGTACAGCATTTCTGCAGAGCTGGAGATGAATTTCACCCAAGGAAGCAAATTACATTTGAAAGTATTTTTATACAGAGACACCTCCAAGTAACTCAAACCAAAAAGAAAATAAATATAGATATAAAAATAAAACCACCACATTTTCTTCATTCCCTCATCAAACTTGGTGATATCTCAGTGGGGCCCCCCATGAAGATTTGAGGAGAAGAAAGAAGCAGGATGATTTGCCCCAGACCTCGAGGCGTAAGAAGGGAAGAAACATAACTACATTATGATACATCCAAGGACAGAGCTTGTGAAAAGCCCATTTTTTGTTCTGAGGCTCAGGACCTTGTGCTCCACTAATCATTTACTTGGCAACCCCTGTTCTCCCACCCATGGGCACAGGGCCACACTGCCTGGCAGTGGGCTGGAGTTAACCCAGCCAGGGTTTCAGAACAGCACTGCTAGAAACACCTCAGGAGGGATCTAACCCTTCCATGATGTCCGCTTCCTACAGAGTGAGTGTAATGTTCTGTCCCAAGCACTTCTCCAACCCTAGATATTGCTGGAAACCACAGCCTTGTGTCACCAGCCTGCACCGAAACCCAGACAAACACAAACTGCATTTCCTGCAGTGTCTTGGCAGAAAAAGATAGTGGGAACCCATGGCTTGGAGAAAGGTGTGGTCAGCCTTCCTCCTCTTTCCACCCTTTTGCAGGCTAGGCAGTAGATGCACTGTGGATATCTGATGACAAACAGGTAGATAACATAATCACGTCCCAGTCTTGTGTGCTGTGGTGCCAAAACCTCCCCCCTGAAACCTTTCAGACAGACTGGCTTTTTCTAATCTTACACAATGCCTTTTCAAGATACAATCATCTGCTTCGAAGCACAACCTGACAGCACAGAACAGAGAAAACTTCCTTTCCTGGGACAATGACCAGCGCGGTGAGGGGCAGGAGAGCTGTGCGTGCTGATGACGATGTCAAAGGACAATGACTTTACAGTTTGCTGACACTACTGCAAAGCTGAGCATATGGGGCATGAGTGCCCTGCCCCAACGCTCCACTGACCAAGTCCAAACTCTCCTCAGCTCCTCGGCCTTTCTTGACCCCCAGCACCCATGCTCCTCTTTCTCCTCAAGCAAGTGCCAAGGAAGAATAGAGTTTCTGTGTGTGTAAAATCACTTTTGGACCTTTAGGTGACAGGAAATGGGGTCCTGCTCTCAGAGGGGAGGAGAGCAGGAATCACCCTATGCTCTGCCTTCTATAAAGAGGTTATAAATGAGGTGTGAGGTATGAGAGGTGAGATATAAAAGCCTTTAAAAGACTGGTCTTTGCTCTATATGGGGATTGATGAGTTCATAAGAAAAGAAAACTTCCTTATCTGAATCTTCCAAGAAACCCACTAACACTTTGCTCAAAGAGTTTGATATCACTATAATATGTGTTTATAGATTTTGACATTTTTAGTATGAATATGAAGACTCAAATCATACTCTCCATAAAGAATAAACTTTGCAGTCTGAAAGCTCTGCCTGCCTGCATAAGCCAAACTCAGCTCCATTTTGAACCTTCCTGAATGTGAGTTTCTGTTTGTCGTCACCACAGGAGTCACAGCCTGTACAAGAACTGCATTACTGTTTGCTGCAAATGTGCAGAGAAGGAAATATGATCTCAAAAAGCTTGATGCTACCTGCTTTCTCTGGGCACTGAAAGTCCAACTGCACATTCAGTGATAATTATGTCTTTCCCATTTCTGTTTTGGAATTTTTCCTGCTTTTACTAGTGTGGAGGTGCTTCATATTTGCTGCTCACAGATTTCCAGACCACCCATGAATGCATTGCAAATGCTATTGTATATACAAACTTTGTAATGCTTAAGAATACAAAAAATCCCTGTGATTATGCTTCACAAAATTTAGATTTAAAGGAAAGCATTTCTTTATTTTTTTCAGTCATATGAATGCAGTATCAGGCTCATAAGCATTTAAATGAGTCAGATGCTTTATTAGTTGATTTCAGAAATTTTTCTTTGTACATGAATGAAAAATTTAAACTGAATTGATTCTGAAAGAAATAGTGCTGAACACAGCCATATGAAAAGCAATCTGAAAATTCTGACAGGGGTAAAGAAAAAGAAATTAAAGTGCCCACGAAATATGTGGGGCTAAGGATGAAAGATAAATCGTTCCTTGCATGTGCTGTGTCAAGCCAGTTGTTGCTCCAAAGCTCTTTACAGGCTTTATGCCCACACACTGACTGAGCTGCACATCCTCCCTAGCAAATCTCAGTAAGATGCAGAAAGGGGAACTCTGCTCAGGGACTGCCAAGATTAAAGCACCTCAGAGGCTTAAATTTGCACTTTTTCTGTCCTTATGCTAACCGATAAGGCACTGTCAGTCCACAAAGACAGGCCTGATCCCACAGAGACTTCAAACTCAAAATAACTACCAATAAATCCAAGGAAAAAAAAAATTAGAAATCAATGGATTAACCCGTCATTTCTCTGCACTGGTAGGTGTAAAAGCAAAGAAGGGGTTTAAGGAAGCATAAAAAAGAAGATAATAATACATTTTGCAGAGTTCCTCATAAGCATGAAAGGCATTATGGCAAAAAGGACATAATTGCCACATTGAAGACAAAAAAGGGAATAATAGACGCCAGCATCATGAGATAATTTGAGGAAGACACAAAATTTCACCCCTTGAATGTATGCTTTGCTTAGCATGGTATGCCCAGGAAATGAAAAGGGACTAACTTAAATAAAAATGAGGAACTGGGGATGAGAAGCTTTAAGAAAAGAGAACTATAAATTCTGTAAGAATAGCTACTATAAAAAGGACATTTACATGCTAAGAAGGAAGAAATAAAGGATACAGCTGAAGATTGTCAAAATAGCTCTAAGCCAAATGTGAAATAGTTTCCAGTAATTCAGATGCCTCATGGGCAGCCAGGTCCTGGGCTCTCCCCTGTGAGACGAGCACTCTGAGGCTGGCGTGGTATGACGGCATGTCCCCCAGTATGCTCTCCGTGTTTCACATGCCAGCCAGGGAAAAGGAAACGGATTGTAGGGGAAATCGCCATCTGCTTTTGTCAATAAAAGACCGCATGCGTGCCTTGAGCCTAAACAGACTGAAGGCAGCCTTTTATAGCTGCATGGGGGGAAATGGGAGACCTTACAAAAGTGTGAGAAAGTATAATTTAAAAGGAATAAACAAAAATTACTCTGACACTACTTCATCTGCTCTGTGCAGACTCCAACACAGTATCACAGAAAGCATGGGAACTTATAAAGGCAGGGGTTCACATTAAACCTGTGATTTACTCTGTTCCTGAGTTCCTAGTTTCAAGAATGTTATTACAGATACTGTTTTCTCACACTTTAATGTAATTTGTACTGTACAGGGGAAAAAGATTGCAAAGTTTCTCTTTCCTATAAATGTATACAAAAGGCATTTGTATGTCTCATTCACTGAAAGCACCTCACAATCTTTGGTGTATTTATACTTCCAAGGCACATAGGCAGGTGTATTAATTTCCACATTCCATAAACCATTTAATGGAGGCACAAGATCTCAGAAATACAACGTCTTGAAACTAAAGTGGGTATAGGCATAGCTGAGGCAGGACTGAAAACAATATCACACTCTGAATCACATAGAATCACAGTGTAGGCATTTCTGGAGATCATTTGGTCCAATCCCCCTGCTCAAGCAGGGCTGCCAGTTGTCCAGGACTGTGATCAGATGACTTTTGAGGCTCTCCAAGGATGGAGGCTTCAAAGTCTCTCTTTGGCAACCAAGGGAATGCTGGCTAGCCTATAGTTCTTCAGATCCTTCTTTTTGTCCTTCTCAGTGATAGTATTGATATTTGCTTCCTTCCAGTCGTTGTGATTCTGCTCTAATCACCACAACCTTTTCAAAGATAACCAACAGTATCCTTGCAGTGACATCAGGCAGCTCTCTTAACACCTGTGGGTGCCTCCCAGGGGATGCCATGGGCTTGTATACATCAGATTGTTTAAATGTTCCTTTCAATGTGCTTCTCCTCTGCCAAGGCTGAGTTTTCCTTTTTTCACAGTTTCCTTTTGATGTCAGAGTCTTGATGTTC
The DNA here is from genome assembly GCA_013397055.1 of Pachycephala philippinensis. Classification (NCBI taxonomy): domain Eukaryota; kingdom Metazoa; phylum Chordata; class Aves; order Passeriformes; genus Pachycephala; species Pachycephala philippinensis. The sequence goes on from VWZT01001708.1 coordinate 786,307, forward strand.
CTGAAGGCTGGTCTGACCAGCAAACACTGAGGTAAAGAAGGCATTCAGTATCTTGATCTCTTCACTGTCTCTTGGCACAAGGGTCCCTGCTCTCATTCATCAGCAGGCCCACATTATCCCTGATCTTCCTTTTGCTGCTGGTATGCTTGTAGTAGCCCTTCTCATCGCTCACCAGGCTTAACTCTAGGTGGGCTTTGGCTTTCCTAATTACATCATGGCACACTGTGTCTGTATGGCTCCTGGGTCACCTGCTTCTGCCTCTTGCATTCTTCCTTTTTCAGTCTGAGCTTAGTCAGGAGCTTAGTCAGACCTGTTCATCCATGCAGCCCTCCTGCTGCCTTCGCTTGACAGTGTCTTTATAGCAGCTTGGGTACAAGGGGTATGTGTTTGGCAGCATAGACACAGAGACTTCAAGGCAGAAAAATATTCTTCACCAAGACTTGGAGCCAGTTGATCTATACTTATATCCATATCTGCTTCTAACATCCACAACAAGATGTTCCACAGCTAGAGTCCCGACCCAGCACCCTGGTCTGCCAGGCAGATATATCTACAGAGACTTACCCCAGTCACATAGGCAGTCTGCACGGGGCAGAAATAGGGAAAAAAATGCCCCTATCTTAAACTAGTTATTTCACCACTAACTCCTGGCAGGATACAGACACAAATGCCCCAGTCTTTAACCAGTTATTTCACCAATAACCCCTCCTGTCCCTTGGATTACACATATGTAACTTCCTAAATCAAACAGCTGAATTTGTAACCATTAACCCATTCGTTTTAACAATCCTTAATTTACTGCACTGAAGCCTGCAGCCTGGACTGTGGTTTCTTGCAATATTGGTGACAAAAAATGACCTTTCAGTCACTACATGTTCAAAAATCAGTGCATGGCTTCAGGAATATTTATACAACAAAATTCTAAAGCCACTGTTTAAAAAAACAAAAAAATTATTACCCATTTCTTACCCAAGGAGGCTGGATCAACCCCCTCAACATGCAGACAGTAGTTTCTGTTACCTATTTCACCCAAAAAGGTGGCTCTCATCATACATATCCATTCTCCTAAAGACAAGTGAACTCACTGTACAAGTAAGGTGAACTCTTCCACAGGTTTGTAAAAGTGGGTATGAACTTATTCCTTTGCACATGTTACACAGAATCATAGAGTCATAGAAGATCCTGAGTTGGAAGGGACTCACCAAGGTCATAGAATCCAAGTCCTAGGCCTGCACAGGACACCCCAAGAATCACACTGCTGCAGTGCCCAACTACCCACAATGTAATTTCCTAATATCCAACCCAAATGTCCCCTGACACAATTTGAGGCCATTCCTTTGGGTCCTGCCACTGGTTACCACAGAGAAGAGATCAGAGTCTGCCCCTCTACTTCCCCTTGTGAGGAAGCTGTAGACAGCAATGAAGTCTCCCCTCAGTCTCTTCTTCTCCAGGCTGAGCAGACCAAGTGATCTCAGCCACTCCTTTTATGGCTTCCTTTCAAGGCCCTTCACCATCTTCGTGGCTCTCCTTTGGATGTTCTTTAACAGTTTTATATCCTTTTATAGTCTGGTGCCCAGAACTGCACAAAATTACAATGAAAAACAAGGTGCTAAAACACAAAATACACATAAAATAAGCACTTTCTAATATGAAAATGTTTAGTCATAATATAAACCAAAATTGTGGTGGCTATGTAGTATCAGAATGATATTCTAAAGAGTCTAAACCATTCATTGTGACAATGGAAAAAAGAAAGAAAAAGACAAAAAATCGGAAAGTCTGGTGTATCTAGTATGAAATGTCAGTGAACAATCTCTCTGTTGATGGGTTACAAACTGCAGCTAAATCTACAAAAGGACATATGCATTTTGGTTATCCAAACACAAACCAAAAATTTAAAGCTGTCAGTAAGTTGCTGAATTCATCAGACTGGAACCAGGAACTGCAGCTTTAAAGTATGATCTGCCACTGCTTTTCAAAATGCCAGGAGACACAAGAGGCAAGATGTGTCCCCAGAGCTGTCCAACCAATAGACCATGTCTCACCTCAGTTGTTCAGTCTCCAAAGCACTTCAGAAGCAGCTGCTCAAAGGCCTTCCCTGGGGAAACACAGAGGAGGTGTCTCTGCATGTGTGATGTCCAGACCAATTGAAGCTTGTGTGGACATTGATTTACGTGCATGTGAAGGGAAGGGGCCATAGCATGCAGACCTCTCTTACTCTAAGCTGTGCAGCTGATCTGTCTAGCTGGAAACATGACAGTACCAGGGCATACCAGCTCTCTGCTCAGTGCTTCCCTTTGTAAAAAAATTATTTGAAGGCTGAACAATGAGACAAAACAGGATGACAACTGTATATTGAAGCCACTGGGTCAAACTGCTAACACTGGATCAGGAGGGCCAGTCCTCGCTTGCCCCAAGAGCTAGAAACTAGAAAACAGTAACACTTTCAGAAGAGTAAGGACCAGAGGCAAGCTGTCTCTCATTCCCAGGCAGGCCTGCTAAGCAATTAGACTGCAGAATCATGCTCGGGTTTTGGAGCAATTACTATGTATTTCTCCATGCCAAAGAGTAACTCTTAATTCTTTTGTTGAACTGCTTCGGCAAGAGAAAATGGAAACATTTGTGCTCACATTTCCTCATCCTAGAACTTCATGGGAAAAGCAGAGGGAGGTAAATGAAGGGATTCAAATTTTCTTAGGTGGGAATTAAAGCCATGCTTCCTGGATGAAAGGGGACTGCCTCTTAAGCTTTCAAAGGGGCAAAAGCACCTCACGGCAGGGAAGAGGTCAGAGTGCTGGCTTCCAAGTAAAGGGATATACTTCTCTACAACCATATATAAGGAATCCAAGTCTCTGAGACAGGCACAAATGCTTTGTATTTCCTATTTGTGATGTATTGCTGTACAGCTGGGGATTACATGACCACTGATATAAAATCTGTGCCCTACTAGCATGCCAGACAGTACATGTCACATACATTTCTGCCAAGCTGACTGGGATGCACTCTATAATGTTTATTCCAGCTACCTGAAACAAACAGCCTTTCTGAGCTGAGTGTAACAGCAAAAACAACAACACAGCAACAACAACTTGTACTGGCTTAGCCTTTTGCACCTTGTGGCTGCAGTGTATTTTTTCAGGCAGTGAGAATCATAAAACCAGACTTAGGGTACCAGCCTCTACCTGCCAGCTGGGCAAATTACAGACTTTGGCACTTGGCTTTCTCCCCATAGCCTGAGCCCTACAGAGAGCCTAGGCACTTGATGTGGAGGCTGTTAATTCCACAACCCCGAGCCCTTACTTGATTTAACCCTAAATCAGTTTCAATTCACAACAACTACATGTCAGGAATCCAAATCTCTGAGTCAAGCTCAAATGCTTCCTATTTCCTATTTTAGACAGATTTCTGTTTAGCTGGGTCCATCAGTTTCATTTCACACTCTGTGACATTTTTCAGCATAAATTTACATGATTCCACTCTTATGTAACTCCTGTCCCCTCCAAATCTAGCTGGAATTCATAAAAGCCAGGCTGGCTGTGGCCACATGACACAATGACAAGTGCCATTAAAACACACGTGGTCTTTCAATAAAACATGAGATACCACCTATCAATCCCATTCTAAAAGATACCTGCTTGTCAGGCATTTTTTTACTTAGATCACTCTTTCCAGAAGAATCGAAGGAGAATCGGGAAACTGGAAGCAAGCACAAGTTGCAGAGAAAGGGGATTATGTGAGGCAGTGGTGCTGTTGAAGCAAATGTCAATGGAACTGAAGCTTAACTTCATGCTCAATCAGGTTATCACCTGCTTGTCATCGCTACAACTTCTCTGGCCACACCAAGGGTTACAGAAGCTAAACCAGCAGGAAACTACCCTTCCCTGCACAAAAAGCCTGGGAGGGAGGGAGGGGGAGAATGGAGGAGGGGTATTGGGGAAGAGAGAAAGAATAGTTTTCTGCTGCTTTAACTCTCCAAAATGGCTTATCAGGAGGTCAGAGGAAAGCCAGGGCACACACAATGGAGGGAGTGGAACTGTAGGGCCAGAGCACAGGAATGAAGGGAGCAAAGGACTACTGCTGCATTGACTTATCCCGGGTAAAGCTGTTGGGGAACTGCAGTGGAGCTGTATTTGTCCTTAGAACCGAAGGATGTAAAGGGTTTACAACTCTCTACTATCTCTATTTTTTTTTTTTTGTCCACACCCTGCTTAACACAATGGAGCCCCAATGCCCTTTATTTGCTGCTGAAATGATGTTCTTTAAAGCAGAACCAGCATATAGAATGGACCAGTCTTTTAGTGGTATACTAACACCTTCCCTTTTAGTTACTTTGTCTTGCTGTGATTGCCCCTAAGGGAGGGGCTTGGGTTTACAGGAGTGTTTTTGCTTTTGTATCACCTAAGAAAAAAATTTTTTGGGTTGGGTTGCGTTTATTGTTTGTTTTCTTATTCTTGATTTTAATTTGTGGATTTTTTACTTCCCAGAAGTAACCAGACTCATTACTGGAGGCCACTTATCCAACTGCTTGACAGATATTTTTTTATTAGCTATGAGAGAGACCAGCCGTATGATACTTTTAAAATATATAAGCTTTTCAGTTTCCCAGCACACTGGACATTCAAACAGTCTGGATCCTATTTAACAAACATTGTTGAATGTATTCAGTTAATAAAAGCTTGGCAAATATTAGTAAAGGGCTTGTAATGGTTGTGAGTGACATAAAGGTTAAAAGCTTTCGATAGCATTGCACCAAACCAGAGTAAAGCTTGAAGAAACTGAAGTAATGTGTCAGTAGGAAACCACAGCACTGATTCAGCATCATGAAATACACATTTTTAAGAAACCAGAAAAGATGCAACTATTCTGCAAATCTGAATTTACTTTTGAAACTTTTAACTTTATTTCCCTCATATTATCCTGTTCCCCTGTTACCAGAACTGTCCCAGTTTGACAGTTCCTGTGAAAGCAAGATGTTTTCTGTCCTGTGCTTGTCTTACACTGTTTCTCCATAAGCACCAGGACAAGAGAAGAAAGGACTTGTGGTAGAGGAGCATATAGTGAACATTATCTCTCGGTGTAAACTTTGATTACCATTTTTTAGTTTGCTTGCTGCTCTCTCTGAATAAAAGAAAGGTCTCTGTGCACCCCAGGACACAAGGAGGTTTCCCAGCACCTCCTCAGAGCTCAGATCACCCAGGCGGGAGTCACAACGTGAACACTAGAAAGCACACACTCTTTCAGGATTTCTGTAAACATTGGATTCCAGCTCCCAAAACCGCTCTTAGATTCACTTTCTTTAAAGGCTTGTCTGGACGAGGATAAAGGTGCATTAAAAAGAAAAAAAAAAGGTGTCAGTGAAAACTTTTAATTAACATGTTTTCAAATTCTCAGTGTTGACAGGGTGTGTTGCACTTTAGTGCATTTGCCAGCAAACAAGTTAAAATACATTTGTGTCCCAACTACGAGCGGCAAGTTAGGACACGTTTTTAAAAGTTTCAAATTTTAATAAGAGTTAAAACATGTTCATGATTGTGCTTTTACCTTAGCAGAGTGTCACTGATGGGTTTTTCTGGGACTCCAGTGAGTAGCTGCCATACTGGCAGAAAGCTGTTACTGAGCAGCTTTCTCCTTTTCCTGAACTGTGAGATGAAAATACCATTTCATTCACCTGTATTTCAGGAATGGATGAAGATTAATGTTTTAGACAGTATTGGGAAAAGAAAAAAAAAGCTGGGTGCTAGTGAGTTGGGAGGTTTGGCAGTGGCTGCAGGAGTCAGAAGCCATGCTTTCAACAGGGTGGTAAATTGCAGCTTCAGAGGACCTGATGTAAGGTCAGGATTTCCATAGCCACATAACCCAGCGTGTGGCACCACATTCAGCTTTTGTTCTGGATGTGGCCAAACACTTTGCAGGGGCAACTTTGCCTCAGCTGCTTTTGGGCCAAAAGCTATCAGCTTTTTTCCTAGCCTCCCCACAGAAAGTTAGTGCAAAGTTGACATAAGCACTATGCTTATACCAGGCTAGCTTTACAGGAAGGTTTGCGGTTATGCCCAAAGTTGTAGCTGCAAGGCACAGATTTAATATTAATGATCATGAAGTCACAGCCAAGAATCAGTAACACTGAGTCAGCTGAGAGGCTGATTTGCTGGGCAGTACCGTACAAAATATTTCATCAGTCCACACCTCAGTCTTCCATCTTTCCAAAAGGCTGAGGATGAAAATACCTCAGGAAAAATGTGCTGCTAGGAGTCACATTTTGGAAGTACTGCAAAAAGACAACTTCATCTGAGAGGTGCAACACACTATTAGAAATCAGGAAATTGCAGTGACAGGGCCCTTAAACCTTTGGAGGAGCAAGGGGAGGCAAATCCTGCTGCCTGCCCAAGAACAGCTCCCCAGCCCCGTTTCTTCATTTTTGGGCTCCACAGAGCTGTCTCTCAGTTACGGCTATCATGTTCTTGGAAATATCACCACACATGACACAGGGGGATTATGGTTTTTTTGCTGACACAGCTATTGTGGTAAAAGCCTTAACACAAATACACTTGACAACGGTACCACTTCTCTCAGACACTAAATCTCCAACACCTTATACACAAGCTACTTTACACTGGTACATCCTTGTTCCTGCCACAGAAATTCTATGACAACTTTTTATGTGGAAGGCAGAGTAGAAAACTGGTATTCTCATACTTGTAACTGATTAGTCCTGCTACAAAACACTAATGAGGTCTTTCTTTCTTTCTGTCTCTCCGTCTTTCTCTTTTCCCTCTCCCTGCCTCTCGGAAGGAGATTAAAAGATCAGGAACTTGAGTAAAGTACAAGTTTAAGAAAGAGGAATCTCCCCTCCAGCACATCTCTTTGCTTGGTGGATAAAGGTGTGGTGAGACAAGGAGCAGCCTGGTAACTGATGGACTCAAGAGGTCATTCGAGGGGTTAAATCTCATATTTGCACCTCACGGTCAAGGGTTTGGGTTAGAGACAGCTGTCCAGGTTTTAATTGCACTGGGACCGACAGAGGGACCATACGTATATTCCAGATTTCCCGCTTGTCCAGAGACTCTACAGAAGAACTTGTGGAACTAAGTATCTCAAGTAAGATCAGTCAAGGCTTTTTCTTTTTTACTTTCTCTTTTTCTTTTCAAGTCGTAAAACATTGAAATGGTTGAAAAACATATCAAAAGCATAATGCAAAGCACACCGTCTCAACTCCCAGTCACTCTGTGAAATTTTTCGGTGACACTACTCTGAAATTCAGACACAGTTACGGCGGAAAGTAGAAATGCATATGCCCGTGCCGATGAAATTGCATATACCAGTTCAGGATGGACAGGTGCCTTTTGATACTGATTTCGAAGTCCTGTCAAGGTCTTCCAGCGGGTCTTCTTAGGTGATCTGTTACATCAATCAGTCTAAAAAGATAAAACCCCAAACCACCACCAACAAAATCACGATTTGCTTAATATCCAGATGAAAAGGAGCAGAGGAAACACAACGCGTGCAGTTGACAAGCGAGGGAGGATCACGAAGAAGGAAGCTGTCCGGCTGGCCGTGCCCCACGGTCGCGTTGCCGTCACGCCATAAGGTGAGCCCTCCGCAGCTCGCTCCATCCCTTCTGCCGCCGGTGCCCGCTGCCCCAGCCCTCCGCCCGCACGCCCAGGAGAGGCGGCAGCCGGCGCATCCCCGGAGAGCGGCTCCCGCCACCGCGGCCCCCGGGAGCTGCCGCCGCGGCGCCCCCGGCCGCGGCCCC
>VWZT01001709.1:254-32353 GCA_013397055.1 Pachycephala philippinensis
AAAAAACCAAGACACCCCCCCCAAAAACCCAAAACAAACAAACAAACAAACAAACCAACCAAAAACAAACAACAAAAAAAACCCAAAAACCACATCAAAACCCCCCACAAACAAAAAAAGAGTATTACTTCATTCTCCTTATCCTGTTCCGACAGCCAGAGTATGTTTAGGAATTCCCTCTTGGGTCTCTCCACTGACTGACACATCCAGCTTCCAGATATCCAACTTTCTCAAGATTTATATTTGGAAAACTTTCTGACTGATAACATACAGCCCCAGGTCTGGTGCACCCTTCCAATGAATCAGTAAGGAAGGTTAATGAAGTGATCTCACTGCATGTGCAAGAACAGAGAAAAGCTCTCTGCTTGCCAGCACATCAAAGATCAGATGAGTCTGAGGCAGGACACACGGTTGCATAGCACTGCTCTGGTTGGTTATGTCACACTAGAAAAAGGATCTGATAAATAAAGGAAAACATACACACAGAGGGTTTAGATATGTCCAAATAGAAATAGTGAAAGAAAAGGAGATTTACAGCAAAGTTCAAAAACACTTTTCCTGTTATTATTCCCTCTATATAGCTCTCCTGTAGCTCTTATTAGCAATAAGGCATTGCTAATATTTGCCGGCTAGAGGGGTTGGGTGGCAGAGGAGGGCTGTTCCTTCCTGAGTTTAATTATTATTAAATGATTTATTAAATTATTAAATTATGAGAAGGTAACATTTGAAAACTTAGGAAATCATATGACTCATCAAATATACATGCATGCTTCTAACAGCCGTCTTCATTAAATACAGCCAAGCTCATGTCCCTAAGTAGGCAAGAACAAGGGAATTGTTACATCGCTGTGATTAGGGTGGAAAAACTACATCATATGACAATAACAGTGGTGAAAGAGTGGAACAGGATGTCCAGAGGGGTTGTAAATGCCCCATCCCTGGAAATATTCCAAGTCAAGCTTGATGGGGCTTTGAGCAACCTGGTCTAGTGAAAGGTGTCCCTGCCCATGGCAGGGGCTTGGACTAGATGATCTTTAAAGGTCCCTTCAACCCAAACCATTCTGTGACTCTCTGTGAAAATTAAATCTCAAAGATACTTTGCACAAAGATGACCAGGACCGCTCTCTGAGCTCATATATTCATTTCATAACCAGTATTGTAAAGGTTCAGTTCTCAAAGTATCAAATGAATCATACTGCCACTGCTTTTATTTATAGTATGAAAAGGCATTCAGCACTGTGCAATTATTAACATTGACTTTTCTCCACCCTGTCTCCAGTAAAAGGCTAGTTTCTTCAGTCTTTCATTTCACTAGCTTTGCAATTTGTCCTGCAGTGAGACTGCTACAGTAAGCAGCACTAAAGAGCAGCTCCAGCACCCGCTCTCTGGGGTTACTCACCATCTTTTACATGGGGAAAGGGAAAGGGACAGATGCAGCTGAGATTCTTTGGTTGCAGAAAGATCAAGCCAGCTGCAATTACCATTATATTCATTTGCTAAATCATTCAGTTGAGATTCTAATTACACTAGGACAACTAATTTTATTCATTAGAGCTCAATTAAATTAATTTGAAATTCAAGATAGTAGCATTGTGGTAGTACAGTCATATTAAAGTTGAAATATAATATCTCCTGATTGTTTTCCCCTGACAGAGTAGTTTTATTTACACAGAATTAATATAGGGGCATCTTCTTTACCAGGACAATGGAATTTTACAAACAAAACTTTGCATATTTTTAACTGGAGTCATCATAAACAGACTTTATTTGAAGATAAAATGGAAGCCCATGTGTTTTCCAAAAAAGGAATTTCATGGTAAATGTCTTCTTAATGTTATTACTGAGAATATTTTCCGTTTCTGACCATAGGTAACTTGCTCCATAGTCCTTACCCTGTAATCAAAGCTTACATATGACTAGCCTTATTCAGTCTGAGGTTTTTGAAGCACCCATCCTTTTTAGAGCACAAACCGGTGGCAGAAAGAAGCCTCCTGCCTCAAAACAGGTCTTGCTGTTCCCGAGCTATTTTAGACAGATGGTGGTCTAAAATTTTCTTAAAGACCTTCAGCAACAGAGATTTCACATTGCATATCACAGCACTTTGTTTGTCTTAACAGAGCTGCCCCTCAACTGGCAGGAAAAACAAGGGACTAAAACTGCATCTCTACAGGGTCATTTATTGCCAACTTGTCTTGGTAGCCTGTGTGATTTGAACTAAAATCATCTCCATCCCCATTGGCGTCTGTGTTTAGGACTTTATTGTGCATTTTATAAATCTTCATGTTGTTACTTTAATTAGCACAGGAACTGCCAGCAAAGCCAAGCCACAGCTATTAACATCCAGCCAGGCTTCCTTAGGCAGGATTCTCCCTTGGAAAGTAATATTCCAGTCACACTATTCGTGATTAACTGCTCAGGATTTCTATTCACCCAGGGAACAAGTACATCTTCACGCTAAGTTTGGAAGAAAAATTCTCCTTTGGTGAATGCAGCTGTTCCCAGTATCTTTGTAGTAACTTTGTATCCAAATGTAGAGAGCCACATCTTGTGTAATGAGAAAAGTTTGATTTGATGCCAGAATGCTTACAAACCAAAGAAACTATTAAATATTAGCCATAACTGGGGACTTAACTATTAGGCAGGGGCTGGTAGCTTCCTCCCAAATGCAAAAATGAAGCTGTCCCTGAAAGTCTGGTGGGGAGGAAGCAATTACTGCCTCAATGACTGCCTAAGCTAAAAGTCTGCTTAAAAATTAGGTTTTCAAAGACTTTTTAAAAAAATGATGAAAAGCTTTCATATAAGACTATGTTCCTTGTACTTCATTGAAGAATACATCCAATCTTACTAAATCCCAATGAGATTAGGGGATATCTTGTTCATGCCACCAGTCAACCAACAATCAAATCACAAGAGGAACAGAGAGCAGAGTGATGACAGGCCACTGCAAGAAAGACAGCTTCCAATTCATCATCAGTACCAGCCACTACGACTTAAGCCTTAAACCCTTCACCAAGGGAGGAGGTTTAACTTTCTTTAGAGCTTTAGTGGGATATTTTCATTCCATTTTAACTAAAGGTATTTTCAGCATTTCAACTGAAGTCACAAATTATCTAAATCATGTGTTTCCATATTTCCTGGAAAAAAATAAAACAGGAATAGGCTTTCATTCAAAATTAAATGTGCATTGATCTATCTGTCACAAGACAACTTTTTGAAGGTGTGGGGGTTTTTGTTGTTTTGTTTCTGTTTTTTGTTGGTTTGTTTTGTTTTTTTTTTTAATATGTAGTTTAAGTACATTCTTTGGTTCTGTAGGGCTTGATTGAGATTACTCTCATTTTCTCATAATTTTTACTAAACCTACATGACTAAAGAATTGATGATTGCATCTGCCAGCTAGTCTAAAAGGAGAGAACCATTAAGAATTACTTTGCCTTATCCTTTCTTTTCTAGAATGTGCATTTTCAGTCATTCAAGAAAAAATTACTTTCCATTTATAAACTTGAAATGCTCAATTCTACCCTACAAAAACATGATTAGAAGAGATAGGACTAAGAAGCATATGTATTCCCTTGTTTTACTTCGCTTCAAAAGCAGATAATCAGGATTAATTTTGCTGCAGAGCAAAGACAGTCTTTTATGAATCCATAAATTCTAGCTAAAATCGAGTGAACATTCATTCCAAATACTTTGGTTCCATTCTATGATCTATGCATTATTTTATTTCTTCAGTAACATACGCTTTAGTACAGCCTGTGCTGTGCTATAGGATCACCTCCTGCTTTCTTATTTCAATGCTCTCAAAGCTTGAGAGCAAAAAGAGATAACACTATTTTGCAGGAATCCATTGTATTTCATTTGCAAACAGGTTTCTTAATTTCTGCAGCAGCCAGCTCTTTTCCTATAAACAAACAAACAACACAATCAAATAAAACCTCCAAACACAAACAATCCACCTGAAATGAAGTACTCAGACAGTTGCCTTGCATGCTTAAAGTATGCAGGTTAATATTGAAGGATGTGTGTTACATTGCAGAATATGTCTAATTAAAAATTTAACTACTTCAGATGTTGTATCACGGATCTCACATCTGACAGTAATTTCCTGCATTTTTACATGTAAAGACAAATCAAAAATTAGAAACTAGAGTTAAAGTAGTGCTCTGTTTCTGCAAAAGTGACCATTTGTCACTAAGCATAATTCCTTATCAGAAAGGACTGCTAATGACAAAATCACTATCAAATGGAATGCCATCACAGCTTCCATTAACTCTCTGGGGAAGCTGCTAAAAGACTTTCAGTTCAAAAGATTACACTACTGATGAGTTTCTGAAGTTCTGCGTTTTATCTGAAAATATACACATAGAAGTATATTTTACATTCAGAGGCTGCTGCTCCAAATGTCCAGATACAGAGCTTGGGTTTTCTTCTGTTACTCTTTTCTTATGAAAATTTTGCTTTAGAATTAGGTCCTTTTGTGGCTATGTGGGAATAAATTTGGTAAAATTCAGTTCATGAAGTACTGTGATAGAAAGTAACAAGGAAAAACTCACTTTTTCTGGATATATTTTCGTATCAAGCTGGAAAAATCAATGTTGAAAAATCTACCTTTTAATTATACATGCTGTTTACAAGATTTCTACAAAACTGGTTTTTTTACATTAAAATTGTCAGGTAATTAGTTCTAATGCAGTTATGGATCAATATTCTTGCAGAATACTATCACAGAAAGACTAGAAGTAGAACAAGAAGGGTATTCATGTGATGTACTGATTTAGCGAGGATTCTTGAGATATTTCCACTCTGGCCTGAACCTTAACCCCAGAACTACACCCTAACAAATTCTAAAAAATTTGGAATGAAGAGTATAGCATGTAACACGCACTTAAAATCTTGACTGACTATGAAACAAGGCAGAAGAAAATCAAGCTCATGATGGCCACAAAGGATGAGTCTGCCACAGACACTACAGGAGTATGTACAGAGCTGTATAGGAGATAAGAATATTTTCGGTCATCCATTCTACCTTGCCCTTTGCATGTTAAAAACTGCTCAGGAAGGGAGCACCAGACAGGAAGGGAGAGATTCTAGCAAGCAAATTATATTAGCTAAGGGCTATATGCAAAGCATAAAACACAAAATCCAGATAAAAAGAAATGGAGCAAAATGCAAAGCAGTATTTTTGCCATAGGGAATACCACATAATTCACTAGAGAAAATGGATTACATGGCCTGACAACAGCAAGGGGATGCCAGAGACTGTTCTCATAGCAGAACTAAGCTATAATTGCTGTATTGTTATAATTTTTATTGGGCAAAAACTTACAGCTTTCACTCAGTCAGCTCTCACATTAGTGCTACACAGCATTTAACAAGTAATTTCGGCCCCCATTCTCCATTTAAAAAACCTAGTGTTACACTCTATGGAAACTTTTGACCTTCCTCATTTAAAGCACTGTCAGACATGTCAAACAAATTGCTCCAATAGCATTTGCCATGGAGTCAGAGCTGCTCTTTCACTACAACACCATGAAAAGAGTAGAGATGTGCATGTCTCAGACTTGAACTATCATTTCATCCTTTACTCTAAGGCATGAGACTGGCAAGGAAGGGGAGAAGACAAGCCAGAGAAGTTGTGCAACTGGTGAAGACACCTGTGATATATCCCAGCACATCTGGTAAAAAATGGCAAAAATGGCAAAAAAGGTTGGCAAGTTGCGCCAGCCCTTTTGGTCACTCCTTCCCCAGCAATCATAGCCAGGTAGGACCCTCCACTGGCCCAGAAGTAACATCTTTTCAACTGGAAACTTTTAAAGTTGTCACTAAGATAATTTGCTTTAAATCACTGAGAAATCAATTGTGTTGACATACCAGTATTGTGCTCCTCCAGGGCCTCTTTTAGCGGCTATCATATCCTTTCTCTTGAAACACATCATGAAAATAATAATTCAGATGGGAAGTGATTACCCTCCTGGGGTTTCTCAATCGGTTTCTCCTGTCTTTTTAAAACATTACTAATTGACATGAATTTTCTCATTACTATCTCAGCAGTTTATTTGATGGACACCTCACAAGGAAACATCTACAAGAGAATTTTTCATTTATTTTTCATGAAATGCCTATAGTTAAATAGCTTTGGGGGAGTGCCACAGAGCAAAGTGCTGAAACTTGAGAGTAATGCACTCTGATCATATGTTTATGTAGAGTGGGGGTTGTGGTCTATATCCATCCCTAGAGCACTTGTCAGTACCCAAGCAGTGGAAGCCCAGTCAAATAGCAGGTAAATTCTCCCGAGACACAAACTTCTTTGATTATTCCAAAATCTTAGACTGCTGTAGCACATTATTATTGCATATCAGACATCCACCTTCTCTGGGAACAAAGATCTTGGAAAGCTCAACAGTTGATTTAAATCCTCCGTTAGTGTTCCAAAATATTGGGGAGAAAATTCTGCACACATGGTTGTGTCTTGGTCCTGCTTGTTCTCTAAGCACACAGTGATACTTACACCAGTCTCAGGGGTATCCTGCAGCTCAAAGTTCTTTCTGCAAAGATTTACCTCCAGTTACAGCAACTATCTCATGTAGCCTCTGCTTGACTTTCCCTTGGCCAAAAGGAGCTACTGAAGAATTTCATTCATGCGGTTCTTTGTGTTATTTCACAATGTACCTTCCATTTATTTTTCAAATATTCTTACTGAACCAGCTTACATGGTCTCACATTCATTAACTTCTCTAAGCAAAGACATGATCACTGGAGACCTGCCCAAAATCAAACAGGAAGACAGCATGGAAGTTCTGAGCTCTTACTACAATATGCTGTTCCGTGTTGCTTTGTTTTAGTGGATGACAAGGGTAAAAGCATTGAAAACATGATGATTTCTGGTTTTAGCCTACAGCACCACTGCTTCCTGTAGCTATGTCTTTATTCAGTAGTCTCCAAAATGCAGAACAGTCAGTACCCATTTTGTTATCTGAGATAGCACTGCTGCCCATCTACAGACCATACTGGCATTATACAGTAACAAGTGAAGCAGAACATATTAGGCCTGTCTCAAGCCAAGTCTTAAGGCATTAGATAGATAAAATCCACGGAGGGAGCATGGAGACACACTGGAGACACTGAACTCCTTCCCATTCCAGAGACCTCTGTCCCTTACATCCTGGCCCCACATGGTTGTCATAGAGAAACAGGAAGTCGTCCTTTTTTCTACTTGTGTTGTTGGAGCTGGAAGAATTTTAGCTCATTTTTGTCTGCTTTTTGGTGGGGGACTTTGAAGTGGGAGATACAAAGCTAGATAAGCAGAGAACAGAATGGTTCCATGCCTTCCTTTGAGAGGACTGAACACTTGAAATAACGAAATGAGATATTCAGCACAGAAATCTATCTTACTGCTATTTCAATATGCCAATAGGAAAAGGAAACTGTTCTCTGCTCCTTTCTCTTTCCAGCTAAAAGATAATAAATAATGAATTCACCTGCTCCTGCTTTTACTCACCTAATAGGACTCGAAGAATAACAGGGTCATGCAAGTCACCCTTGGTTGCCACACCTGGACTGGACTGAGGTTAGCAGCATTTTTACTACTCATGTATGCTACATATGCACACAGAGAAAGGAAGATGTGGATTGCAGTGGACTACTTCAGAAATGGAAGCTTCTCACAGATAATTTTGTTCTGTTACTTTGTTCCTTGAGCCTTTTCTCCTCAGTAATGTAGCATGACATTGCCATCAAATGTTAGTACTGTGCCAAAAAAACACCTTTGGGAATGCAGTGCCTCGTCTCTATTCTTCCCTGCTTTTAACTCCTGTGCATTACAGAGAGTCATTATGGTGATTCTTTCCTACAGTTCCTCCAGTGACTGAATCTGTAACGAACATATGAGAAAGTCTCAAGCATTGTGTATCTTCTGGGAAAATTTTGGCATTGGCTGTGTTACTCATATGTTGCATCCTTAACTCTAGCATAGTAATTTAAAAGCACTTAAACACAAAACCTGGTTTTTTTAGTAACCAACCTGGGGAAAAAAAATTAAAATCTCATCCCATATAACTGACTTCCCATCTGTATAGAAGGACCAGATCCTTAGGAGAAAAGAGATAACTGCTCCTTGAGTTCATGTAGTAATTGACAGCAGGAATAGCTGTTCCTAAAGGCAATCATTCAGTAATTTGCTGGTACATTTCACAGCCATTTGCTTATACCACAAGAAATTTGCCCCTTAGGCATCCTGGGTTCTGCAGAGACTGTGAACAAATCTCTTTTTAAGAATCTGGTCCCCCTATTTCTTCTCCTTCCAGCTCCATGAATTCTCCATATTTGCCTCCAACCTTTTACACTTTTGTATTGAAGCAGTTTGGGTTATTTTTCTTGTTTGGGTTTTTATTTTCTGTCCTGTTTTTCTATACTACAGCAGCAACTTTAGTAGGCCATCGAGAACAAACAAGAGCGTGCCTCTGTGTTCCACTGTAGTAACTAGGGTGAACAAGAAAAGGACAAACGGCTCTCCCAGACTGCAAGGCTGCAAGGCCAGTGCTGAGCTGCGGTGGCAATGCGTGCACAGCCCAGTCCATCACTGCACAAGGGCGCTGTGGTGCAACAAGCCCTGAAGTGGTACAGGTTCTTCCAAGACTTTACCTCAGGGCGCCAGGCACAGACCAGTTCATGACAGCTCAGTCAAATGATAGCACATCTACAGAAACACTTCACAAACCTACCTCTACATTCTAATGGGAATCACTCTTTCAATCACCAGCAAGTCTCTGTTTCACTGTACAAAGGAACCAAAGAGGTTGTCAAATAAATGCCTGGGAAACTTTAGGACAGAAAGACCTATGACTTTTTTATCCTTAACCCTCCTCTTCAAAATCCTTCCAAAAGACCAAAGTGCTTAAGGTAAAGTTTCCTGATTTTTTCAGACATGAACCGGCACATAAAAATTTCAGCTGTAGGAATCTAAATTGCCGAAGTTTTTAGTAACTCAAAGCAGGCTCTTACAGAAGTTAGCAAACCAGCTCTGCCTACAAATCTAAGCATAGAGGTAATACATTTAAGTGTTGAGAATAACAGCAATATGGCTGTAGGACAATTCAGTCTGATAGTAACAGTGAAGCTATAACCAAGTAGACTGTGTATACAACAGCTAAGATGAACTCCAGTAAAACTTTTATGCCCTACCATAACATCATCATTTTCTTTTTGCTAGATGTGTCAGAGAAAAATGCTATCTAAGGCATTTGGAATTCAAGACTAGAAGCCTCAGAGATGGCTTTTGAAATGTGAAGGTGTGTGATAAATCTATCAGATAGTTCTGCAATTTTTAAAAGAGATGGATATGCCTTTTGTGCATATGTGCAGGAAAGATTCCTTCTGCCCACCCTACATAAGCTTTCTCTCTGCTGTTGAACACTGGCATTAAGTACTTCAGTTGGCTAACAAGAAACAGAAAAACCAGTACAAAATTTAGAGGCTAAAGAAAAAGCAGCATTTCATACCAATAAGTGAAATTATAATTTTGCCTTCGTCTACTGTCCAAGTTAACAGTTGTAATTGTGCCACTAAACAGAGATGGGTATATTGAGAAGCACAGAGAGCAAATACAAATATTTGTTATTTAGCACAAATCAAGATGATTCAAGCAGAATTTAGCCTATCAGTTATTTTTCCCTATAATGTCTTCTACATTGGAAAACATCTCACAAAATCAGAAAGAGTGGAACTGCATAAGAAGGGACAGCTTTTACCTTGCTCTATTTTGCTTATAAATATCAGGATATCATATTAAGTTCTCTGTTGCAAAACACTGCTGTTCACTTGCATCACAGTTGGAAAGTATAAACAAGCTTCAAAGCAAAAATATTTTGTAGGAATTTTCCTATTACTCTCTTTAATTGAAAATTTTTAACCACCATAGCACAACACAATATAGTGTAGAACTCCTATTAAGCATCAACAAAATTGTTTTGCTACAGTAATACAATAGCAAATAGGATTCATAAGAAGTAATCTAATTTTTATCTAATTCTAGTAATTTGATTTTATCAGACCTTACTTACAGCTGTGGAAATCAAGAGTCATAGCATTTAAGCATTCTACTTCGCAAGCCAGCATAAATTGAAGTACTTCAGATTCTTCCTTGAAATTTCTCAGATGAGAGTGAATAAAAATAATTTTAATGTATCCTGACCAAACGACTACTTTGTGTACTCACCCATCACCTTCAGGATTTTCGAATATACAGAACAGCTGCTTCGCTCTTGTACATGTAAGGTAATAGAAATGGTTCGTCCTGTCCTGGGGTATGCTGTGCTTTCTTGCTATGAACATTCTATTTTTGTGGGGGTTTTTTTGGTTTTGGGGTTTTTTAATCCTAGGAATACCACGCCAATTCGGTTAGCCAGTCTTTAAAAGGGCTTGACTCTTCCTACCTACTGCACTCCTCCTCACTGTGCGTGTAAGTGAAATGGTCATGAATGCTGATATGCTTTTTCGCCAGGAAAGATGTATCTGTCTCTAACATCAGGAGCAAAATAACACACAGAGGTTTTACTGGAGTGAGAAACTGGCTATTGAGAACTGGTTACACAGATAACATGCAACCCTGTTTTGGTATCCACCTACCTGATTCAGCTCATGGCAAGCTCCTGGTTTCCCAGAGCATTGCACACCAGTGTATTCTCTCTCTCATATACCTGAAAGGTCCATACCAGTATGGGTTGTGGAACAGAAAAACAAGGTTTTTCAGGAATTGTAAGGGAACAGGAACTGTCTTTCTAGGCCAGCTGTTGAGCCAATCCAGTTTGCAAAGACCATGAGTCCTGAAACAGGAGACATGAAACTGCAATGATGACAATTACACTTTTCATTTACTCAGCAGGTATTTTTTAGTACCTTACAAAGGTCAGAAATAATTTCTGTGCCTTTGAGAAATTCCACAGTGAAGATCTTCTTGATGAAAGGTAGAAGGGGAAACAAGCCAACTTTTTGCATGAATGTTTTAAAAAAAATCTGCAACCTTTTAGTCAACAAATTTTAAGGATTTTGAAGAGAAAGATGCTGGATCCACTCTATAGAAATGAGGGGGTTTATTCATGGTGCCATAACATGGCGTTGTATCAGAACCAGGCAAAGAACATGCGTTTGATTTCTAGCCTCTTGTACCACATAGCATCACCTATTCAATTACAAAATATTTTAATATGTATTTAACCATTTAATAATATCACAGTTGTTTTGAACCTTCATGGAAGATTATAAAAGCTTTCTGACCACAGAACACAGTATTTTGAAACTAAGCATCAGTAATTAGGTGTAGTGGGTTGACCCTGGCTGAGTACCAGGCACCCACCAAAGCCACTCTGTCACTCACCTCCAAAGCTGGGCAGGGAGAAGAGAATATAACAAAAAGTTAAAGAGTTAAGGACAGGTGGAGATCACAAACCAAATACCATCTCAGGCAAAACAAGACTCAAACTGGGGATATTAACTGAATTTATTACTAACAAAATCAGAGCAGGATAACGAGAAGTAAAATCAAATCCTAAAAACACCTTCCTCCCATGTCTCCCTCTTTCCTGGGCTCTTCCCCCTCTCCCCACAGAGGTACAGGATGACGGTGAATGGGGGTTATGGTCAGTTCACGACACATTGTTCCTCCTAGTGCTCAGGAAGAGCAGTCTGTTCCAATGTGGGCTCCCTCCCACAGGAGACNCAAATCCTAAAAACACCTTCCTCCCATGTCTCCCTCTTTCCTGGGCTCTTCCCCCTCTCCCCACAGAGGTACAGGATGACGGTGAATGGGGGTTATGGTCAGTTCACGACACATTGTTCCTCCTAGTGCTCAGGAAGAGCAGTCTGTTCCAATGTGGGCTCCCTCCCACAGGAGACAGCTCTCTATGAACTTCTCCAGTGTGGGCTCATCCCACGGGCAACAACAGCTCTCCATGAACTGCCGCAATGTGTGTCAGTCTTCCACGGGTGCAATCCATCAGGTACAGCCTGCTCCAGCATGGCTCTGCCTTGGAGCTGGCTGGCATTGGCTCTGCTGGAAATGGGGAAAGCTTCCAGCAGCTTCTAACAGAAGCCACCCCTGTAGACCCCACTACAAAAACCCGGTCACACAAACCCCATACAACATGATTATCACCTGCACATAACTGTAGAAGGCAGCAGCAATCTTGCGTTTTGCAAATCTATCATAAGTTTTTATCTTTTCTTTACAATACCAGAAGGAGCCCTGATACTCTGAAATATGCCAGACAGCATCCACCACAATCCAGTGCCTTTAGAGAAAGTGTTATCAATTAGATATACATTCAAATTGTCACAGCTAAGCAGTTTCTTAGACTAAAGGGATTCTGAGTGATTTTATGGTACAAGAAAAGATAGTTAATGTAACACAGAAAACTTACACTGTCATTTGAGGTGTCACATAGCAATCTAAAAGATTTTAGTGTCCACTTGAAAAAATAAGAATAATCATGCAAGGGCTTCAGTGAAACAAAGATCTGTATGCCTCAGCATATAAAGGACTGGGGTTTTGTACAGAAAAAATCTTTGGGTCCATGTATTCTGGTTTTTTGCAAGCAGAACCCTGGAAACAGCAGTGCTCAGATTTAAATTGGATTTTGAGAGGGCTCTTTTTCCTGTGGCAAACAGTCAGAAATCCTGCTGACTGTCCAATTTACAAGAAACAGATGATGTCATTTTGATAAAGCTCCCTTCTAGGTTCACATACCCAAGTGTTCAGACAAATTCAGACTTTCTGCTTTCTGTGAAACATCCGAAAAGGTCAGGATCCCAAAGACTGAAGAGAAATAGAAAGACAAGAAATTAAAGTACACTATTTATCAACTCTGCATTTTAACACTAAGCTATGTGAGTGGCTGTGTGTATAGTCTGTTGTGTTCAGGAAAATACAGCATATATTCTCGATTACTATAGGTATGAAACAATACGGTTGAAAATCACATCAACAGGAAAAATGTTGCAATTGTAGTAAAGTATTTATTTATTTTAAAACATTATTACGTTGCTAGAACATTATTTCAAAATAAAAACCATAATACATTCATTCAAAACTAGGCTGTTAACCATATATATTTAAACTCTAATTTTCATACAGATAGTGAAAGAAATTTGTATCTTACAAGTAGATATTTTTAATAGACTTTATGAAAAACTTGTTTAAAAATAACTGTCAAAATCTGTCTCTTTAAATATACAAAATACCCTTGCTGTGCTGAAGATACCTCTCTCAAAAGCCAAAAATATCTAAGTCGATAGCTGAGTCCACATCAAATCCTACTGAAAACAGTAGTGACATAAAAATGTAAAAGCACTGTACAAAGTAAGTACAACCTTTGTTTGTCTCAGTACTGTACATATCTGGTTTTGTTTTAAAAATGTTTTATAAAAACTGTTATTATCAAACTTAACATCCTTTCCCGTATGCAGAAAAAAGTAAGCCACTGACATTATCTCTGTTTACTAAAATGTCTCCTTCTCAGAATTGTGAATCAAAGAATTCAAAGGGAATTTTACCACTTATTTCAATGAGAGCAGGACTGAAACTTTTCTTCACCATATCGTTTAGTAATCTGTCTTGGTTTTCCGCCCAGTTTTATAATGCAAAATATTACAAATTCTTAAATACATTAACTGAAGAAATCAGAACTCAAGTCAGATTACAAGGCTGGTGTATGGATTAGTTCACCGTGAAACAAGAGTGATCAATTAAACGAAACCCAATTGCAAATAATGCTACATGCTTTTTAATCAAGAACCCTCTCTCTTCTCTTGCTTCCTTTATAGTCCCTTCTGGCATTTCTTCTGGAATGAGCTTTTTAAGAAGGTGCGGTATCCTGGATCATCCACATATTCATTCTTAAAACGAGAACTCAATACTCTCTGCCTCTTCTTCTCTCCCAAGATAATATCTGCTCCATAAAATGTGTCTTCAAATCTCATGTCAGAAGCTGTAGACTAAAACCAGACATTAATTACACATATGCACAATTTTTACCTTTCCGTATTTTGCATGTCCTATTCAGTATTTAATTCTCTACATCTGTGGTGTTCCTTGGAAACATAATAATACCTGTTGTTAGTCTGGATTTTATCCAGGGATCACACAATCATGCTAATTCTAGATGAGAAAACAGTGATATGGAAGTGATGCAGCTGTCGGGCAGGTTTGATACTAGCAGTATGATGTAGTATTCACCACCTTGTGTTATTCAGGAAAGTTTTAAATGCAAGGTACTACGTCACGGATACCCGAAAAGAAACCTGGGCACCGCCTGATTTGCGAAGGATAGCGGTCACAGTTTGGTCACTTGTCAGCAAACTTAAACCAGTTGGGAATCCCCACTAAAAAAGCACTGGGACAACAAACAGCAAGCCATTTGGGCAAAATCAGAGGCAGAATATTTTGGACCAACTTTCACTGCTGGAGTCATGGAAAAATTCCCAAGATTAAGAAAAACATCATTTAGAAGGAATTGGTGTCTTTTACTTCAAGAGACAGAAACAGTATCATAGGCTGTCTTTAACTTGCACTGTGTTCAGCACAAGGAGGGAAGGAGGTGTTGGGCATATGCCTTGAGGCCTAACCTACAGATTTCTAGAATTTAAGGCAGTAGTAGAAAACCATGCAAAGGTCTGAGCAATGGCTATGGTGTGTTTTATTCAGCTGACCAAGTTTAATGTTTTTAACCTATAGTTAACTCTGTAATGAAGTTAATGATGTAAAATAAGCAAATAAATAAATAAAAAGAAATATTGATTTATAAAAAATCAATTTTAAAAACAACAGCATAAACCCCATTATTATTATCCTGAGAATGCAACAGTTTGCATTCTATAGAGCATGCAGTTAATTAGAGAACCTTCTTCCATTTGGTCTCAAAATCAAAAAAATGGCAATGGTATGCTTTCCAAGCATAATAAAAAACCCCATTAAATATAATCAAACAGTTCTTTTAATATTTTCCAAGACATCTATCTTAGCCGTAGTCAGGACAATGAAGGATTTCTGCATTTATCCCTAAGTCACTGACAAAAAGTTTTCTTAACCCAGAATATCTGACCAGTGCACTCTGCCTTAGAAAGAACTGTCTTAAGACAGGTAAAAACAGTTATCTCCTCCAACAAATGTGTGGAAGAACATCGCCTTTTCAACCTCTAAGTGTTATGCTCTCTGTGAGCTTCAACACTTTTCCACTTGGCATACATACATAAAAATGGCTAGCTGGTGGATGTTTGAGACAGCAGGAACCTTTAAAAAAGTAGCAAATATTTGGTTGTAAACCAAAGACTAGTGAAATGCTGATAAATCCTGCCACCAACTGTAATGAGTTTTGATAGTTACATTGTTTCTTACAATAAGTTAACTGCTTTTTAATTAAATTAAAGGCTTTTAAAATCACAAGCTCTTAGAAGCTGGAAAGTTTTTTAAAAACTATACATATTATAAGCATACTGAAAGAATAGAATGTCTGCCAATTTAAATGTTTACTAACTTGATCATTCCTGATCTGACAGATGAACAAACACGATCTCCCTTTTAGGAGAAAAGAATTATGTCTGACAACAGCATTTGCCTGTACTGGAAGAAAAACTAACCATCTCACTAGCAAATGGACACATCTCCTAATTGGGCTGATTTAGCCACTCTTAATAGCACAGGCTTCACAAAACGTGAGTCAGTTTAAACCGAAAATCCAGAATAAATCCAAGTATTGTGTTATTGGTATTTTGAGCATATATATATATATATAAAAAATAATGTTAGCATCAGCAAATACTCACTAAACGTGCTTTTACTCTCTTAGGAAGCTCTTCATCCAGTGTATATATTTCTTCCCTCTTCATTACTATTTGAGAACCATCTTCAAACTCCACCTAATTGAAAAAAATAGGTATTTGAAAATAAAGTAATAATTAACTCTTGCAGGAAGTTTCTGGCAATGTTTCCAAATAAAAATATATATGTAAGCAAGGAGGACTTATACATAGACATTTTGCTATCTGTTTTAGCACAAATTTAGGCTGAAACATAAAAAATGTTATTTCTTAAGAACTGGAACACATAGTTACATTGAAAATAATATCTAAGCAAAGAGACTTCAAAATCAGCACTGACATACACAATAAGGTAAAATTTGTTAGATTAGGAATGCTGAACAGTAACAAGACAGGCAACATTATTTTTCAGGAGTGACATATTAAAATGTCCTTGTGTCATTTTATTTGTCTCTAATTTTTTTACTTGCTTCTAATAAATAAAAAATTAATTTCAACATCCTGTGATTCAAGGTTGAAGAAGACCATGTCAAAAAAAAGTGTGAGTGACAACTAAGGAAATACCAGTTAACAGAATTTTATTGAATCTGATGGAATTTCTTTTAAATGCTCTGTTCAGAAGATGAAAAGCTTTATCATGCTTAGGTTTAGATTTAATCCAATATGAACCCCGTTAGCAGAAAATGAGAAAGGAAATGTAACTAGGTGTGAGGAATGTTAAAATGCTGAGGCTTTGAAGCATTTAAGCTTTTTCAGTAGCTGCTGATTTTTTCCTCTATTTTAATACTTCACCTAACAGTTGTGAATTTCAGCTACTATCTGTGATGGCAGTTTAGCTCCCACAGAAACTATAATTTAAAGTTTGGTATAAAATTAGAAGTCCCATTCTACATCCTCAGGTGATTTCATGACAACTATGTGAATGACAACAGCACACTTGACTAGAAGAATAAGCACAAATATAAACATAAGAGAATACTGACTTATCAAAAGTATTATTACAGATAAAACTGAAAAATCATGCATTTGAACTTGCAAATGGACTGGGTTTTTAGTTTCAAATTAAAAGCTTGCCATGGCTGAGTATGTCAGATTAATACGTGAACAGCTGAAAAATCTGATACTGTATATCCATTCTTGAAAGCCAGGATACAGACTGTGATCTATTAGCTTATTTAAAAATTTTTTCACTGCAGCTGACAGGGATGCACAAATCTGGAATGCATCTAAAATGCATAGAGCACAGAGATGGATAACAAAGTCACAGGAGTCATCCTTACTCCTCTCTGCTCCTGTCACTAACCCCATAAGCCCACTCTGTTACCAGTATGTTAGAGGAACTTAACAGTCAATTTGCCTTAAGCTTGTTTAATTAAATTATGGCAATCCAGGATGCAGGAACAGTCTTTCTGCTATTCCTGCTCCCTCCTGCACAATACATTTGGTAATGTTTTTGCATAATACAGTTGGTAATAATGTTTTTTTTGCATCCGTGGTGAAAACACTGGGTAGGAAATTAACTCTGCCACTCCATGTGGTAAGAAAATCTTCTCTTTAATGGTTAATATATTTGTTTCTACTCATAGTGTGCAGTAGGATTCAAGTGCTTCATACCAGAGAAACTGTCATGCTTGCAATATGAAATATACTGCACATTTATCAGAAGAGTAAGTGCAAGTTCTTCAGCTATAATCCAGCATATCACACTGGAAATAATTTGCCTGCACTTGATAGCAAACACAACAAGAGCTTCTCTAAGACTTTCAATAGTATCATGATTCATGCAAAATGTAAGACCACCATCTCTAATAGCCCAAATTCAATTCAGATTGCAGATCCTACATTTTGAATCATCAATTTTATCAAGTAAGTTATTTTATTTGGATTCTGCTGCTGTACTGAGTCTGTATGGTATGTTACTACCTTCATGAGATTTTCTTCTATAAGAACATCATAAATTAAAACGAAAGCTGTTAGAAAGCAATTAATGGAGTGAATGGATAATTTAATAAACTCTAACTCAATTGTGAACCTCAATTTCAGAAATCATCCAGAAATCAAACACAGATTACCTTAACAATTTCACTTGAACACCTGCTTCATTTGGCAGTTATAGCTCTGCTTAGGGACTGTGTAGGATACTGGCTGACAAACTGTATGCCACAAATTCTAGTGCATTGTGTCGTAGCTCCTGCATGCTCAAGTACTGCCACATTTGGTACAAATGTCTGATGAACATGAGCAAATTTCACAGATTTTTCCAACTAGAACAGATTTGCCTTATAAGATCTAAGAAATCAAACAAAAGACTGGGTAAGAGAATCTCAAAGGTGCAACACAGATGACACCAGAAGAAAATAAACCTTGGTGTGTGTGTGTATGAGTCCTGGGAGCTTTCAGACACTGTTTAGAAAGACCAGAGGAAGAACTACTAATAGGTCTTGAAGCTAACCTTGCACCCTCCCTGTCATAGACTTTTTGTAACCTGTGACCACATGGCAGGCTCCTCTCTCATCCTGTAGACTGAAATACTGCGTCTCCATAGTTCTATGTATTGCAATATGGACTCCCTCTCATCATTAAACTTTGTCATTACCCCTATGATAGCGGTTATTAAAGGCAATTTAAAGGCAATTTATGTTTTTTATGGTGAGGAACTCTAAATCTTGCTGAGACTCCACATGCTTATCCATTTTCCTTAAACAAAACTGGTTTCATCATGTTGCTCAAGAGGACTAAAATAAGACAAAGCTGTTTGTTTTGACTATGTCAAATTCCTTCAAATACAAAAGATAAAAACATTCATCTAATTTACCTCACAGTATTCCTCAGAAGACCAGTTATTCAAAAGATTAAATGATTTGAAGATTAATGTTACTATAGAAAAATAATCTTCATACTTTATAAAGAACTTTCTAACTTCACAACATAATACAGCTGCTAAATATAAGGGAAGAGGTAAGATTTAGAGACTAGCTCAAGGCTTTAGGCATTTGAGGACTTGAATTCAATTGCAAGTCATTGGCAAAGTGAGAAGGTCAATGCAGCAAGTAATTTAGCTTCCCTGTGCCTTAATTTATCGACAGATATAATAGTAAATTTGCCATTTTCGTACAGTAATGTGAGGCCCTCTGATGAAAAGAGTTACATGAGTGAAAATGATTACATATATATAAAGGAAATGTATCTAGATTCTCATTCTTTCAGAAGTGCTTTTATTATTGTGATTGTTTTATTGCAGTTCTACCATTCACTTGGGTACTCAAAGCTGCTGACTGATTTTTCTCAAAGGCAAGCCCATAAAAAAACAATAATTGTTACTCTGAAATCAGCATTCAGCTTTTTAGCCTTGCCTTCACTGTTCAGTTCCTTTTTGCCTTTGCTGAGGATAAAATGCTCCTTAGATTAATAAATTCAAAAGTGCCTCAGACAAATGAATGTTATGCTCTTACTGTCCTCCCTTCCAACCACTTATGGCATGCCTCAGGTTCACTGCAGGCAAATATACCAATACTTAATTTTATGTCATTAATTGTATAATTAGCTGACATCAAATAAAAGTAAATAACCTGCAGAAAATAACAAATGTTATCTTTCAATCTTAATGTTCCACCTGTTTACCTGAGTTCTTAGTAAGCAAGTGATTTTCTTGATTTTGTAAGAACAAGTGAAACCTCACTCCCAAAGAGCGCACAGCACTTGCTACTGGGTTAGAAAGTTTTATATATTAGTTGAAGTGCGGTAATAGTTACAATAACAGTCCACGCTTCAGCCTTCTGCACCTTGGAAAGTGTGGCTGGCCACTCCAACGCTAGAGCCAAATGAGCAATTTACAATAAAGACATCTGAAAAGCAAGCGCATGGTTATAAATATAGATACTCACCTGATACATGTGAGCTGTATTTGTTCCCAGATACTTTGCACCGTACAGTTTTCCATCAGGCCATTTCACTTGGACAACCTCTCCCTCTGCAGGTGGACCCAGCCTTAGGCAATCCCTGCTCTATTTACAAAGAAGGATGGATTCTCAAATCAGTGAGTGAGCCACTGCACTTAAATTACCAGTAAGATGCTTTTACAACTTGGTAATTGGAGAAGATTTATTACCATGCATGTTTCAAGTTTTATAATCCTGCTAATGGGCTAATGCGAATCTTAGCCCTTATGAAAATGAAACACTGACCAAAGAAATACTCTCTTTACAGCACTGCCAAGACAACGTATGCATAAATCAGACAGCTATCAGCAACTGTGACACACTTCCACCAAAATTAATTTCTAACACACATTGAAAATAAGGATCACTAAAGTGCAATTGCATATGTGCAACACTTTCTCTTTTACATATCTCAGTAATTCATGTTTCGTTAACCACAGCACATTTCTGCTTGATGCTATCTTTGCTGACTGAAACATACGTGGGTCAAACCGTAAATGGTGGGAATGCCAATGAGATTTTTGCTTAGCTGATGGAGAAACACTGAAAGAATCCAAACGCTTACAAAATAAAATTAGAGGGAAATAATTTTTTCCATAAGATATAAAGCATTTTTGTTCCAATGGTTTGGCCAACTTTTGTGCCTGACTTGTTGAGCATGTTAGAGCATCAGTAGCTGGTTTCTTTTGTCCCATATGTCTTGGTATGAACAAAATGACTAAATTTCAGAGCATGCCAACCACACACCCATGCCAGCAGCTGCTCACATGAGGAAATAAGACAAAGGATCAGAAAATGATGTGTCACATCTGGGCTCAGCAATTCTTTGGTCAAATACTCACCCTAACAAAGGCATCTCTACTTCATAGCGACTACATCACAAGACCTGTCATGTAAACTAGTGCTAATTTAGTGGTATTCTCCTAAGTGTGAGAGGACTTACTCAGTGACCACATCACCTGAGCTCACTCGTAGGTGGTCTAGAGTGGGAAGAGAAAAGATAAAGACAAGGACTCAGGTATAAGGACTCAGTAACAAGGTCCTGCAGGACCTGGAGCTATCTCAGGTTGCCACAATAGCATCACCATTTTCTTAGATTTACATAGAATAACTTAGGAAAATATTTGTATTTTGAGTTGAACAATCCATTTCTAACAGAGGCCAATGATCATCATGAAAAAGAACTTAAAATGTGGGAGCAAAAATGCACTACAGTGATCCTCACTTGGACGTTATCTTGATATAATACCATTCTAGCCAAATTCAACCTTTATAAACTGATTTTAATCAAATGTATCTTAATCCATGAGTTTGATTCACCACAGGATAAAAGAAATTAAAAGCTGGCTTTTCAAAGAAACACTTTCCTGCATGACAATATTGTCTCTGTCACCCCTCAGGTGCTGTGCAAAGGGGAAAGCTTTAAAATATGCCCTCTGTGTTTGCCTGGCAAAGGTTGCTGTGACAAACACAGAAAGATAAATCCTTTCAATGTCACCATATATTTGGAGTAGGTGGAATTACTGTATTATCCTTCCCAATATTTTCAGGAGAGGCAGGAGGAAAGGGGAAAGGATGGCTGCTGCAGTAGAATAATTATGACTTCACAGGGGACAGGGATTACTAAATACTATCATAGCTCTGACTATAAATTAAATTAGACTGTATTTTTAGGTGCTCTCTCCTCAGTGACGACTGTCAAAATAGTTATTGTCACTACGATACTTCTTCCACTATCTATTTATTGCAAAAGTGCAAAAAGGAGTCTTGGCTAAGTGTCTTGAAACAAACTTTTAAAATGCATCATGGAATGGAGTAAATTTCCTGAAAACGAACAATCCAACAACAATGTTCAACCTAACATTAATTTTCCGAGAACAAAAGCCCAGCATGAATTACTCCCTTTGCAACTTGCAAAAGAAAAAAATCTCTCACAGACTCTCTAGGATAGCTAATGGAATTGCTCATTTGGAAAATTAGAGTCCTCATGCAAATAACTAGACAAATAACAACCTCATTCTTCATGTATCATCACAATGTCTTAGTCTATGGAACAATATTTGGGAAATTGGTACTAGTTTTTATTAATTTCTACCAGAGATCCTACCTTTTATTTTCACAGGATCATAAACACTGGAGATTCTCTTTTTACTGCACAAATAATTCTTATAATTTTTTTCTTGGGAATGATTAGACCCATTTCTTAGACTGACAAAACAGCAAAAATGCAACCTCACTTTTTTCAGTCATATAATGGAAAGTCAGACAGCAGGGTATGGCAAGCTTTCAACATCCCCATATACCAGCTGTAAAGAGAGGAGTGGTGTGGGCTCAATCTACATTCAGCTTATAAATATAGTGCCGGCTCAATCGACATTCATCTTATAAACCATGTACATTTCCTGTACAATTACACAATGTATTTCCTTCTTTATAGAAATGGACAAATCGTGCCCATCTGTACTGAAAATACAATTCATTTACGTGTCTAGTTTCACATTCCTGTTGTTGCACAGCTCAGAGCTCCAACCATGACTAGCTATCTCTAAAGATGAATACTTCAAGGCCTCCCTGGGCCATTAATCCAGCATTCAACAATCCTCACAGTGAAAAAGTATTTTCTTACATGAAGAAAAATTCTGCGTTGAGAAATTTCCTGTATTTCAGTTGGTACCGGTTGTCTTTCATCCTGTCACTCCGCATCACCAAGAAGTGTGTGGCTTAATCCTCTTTACTTCCCCCATCACATGTTTACACATTTGGATAAGATCATTCCAAGTTTACTGTTCTCCTGAATAGTCCCAGCTCTGTCAGCCCCCTCATATGACAGATTCTTCAGTTCCTCCATAACTTTCAGATCCTTTTACCATATTTGCTCCTCTATGTCCACATCCTTCTTGTACAGGTAAGACCATAACTAGACACATTACTGCAGATATGGTCTCCCCAGTGTTAGGTTTACAGCCATTCAAAAAGATATTTTAAGAGCAAAACCTGTAAATAATAATAACAATAATTCTGAAAGTTGTCTTGTTTATTAAAGGTAATACTTTCAGGGTTTAGAAACATTTCTTTTGGAATTAATTATATACACTAAGCTAAAATAGCAAGCAATCTATTTGCAATAGATGTTGGAAATACATGTTGAAATACTGGGATTGTCTTCTACGCTGTCACTAAGGGATTCACATGTACAGCACTGCAGATAAAGAAGATATTTTTTCTGTTCTTCTGATATTCTGCTGTTTTTACCAGAGAGGTTGATTTGGTTTATTAAGGTGGGACAGAGAATTTGCAAGCAACAAATCCAACTGCAGTGGCAGGTGGTGGTTGACACAAACTAGGAACTGTGGAGCCACACTAAGAAAATAAAAGGAAGACTGCACCTGAAGCATGCACTGGAATCCAGGAACTTGAAATGTTGCAATATTCCCATAATTTGAATACAGCCACTGACACTTCATGAAAGTATCTTCAAATACGTTCAAATGCTTTCCTAAATCAAGGCTAAAAGGTATAGATATTCTGGTCTAAGGCAAACATATGAACTACTGAGACTATTCTCCCAAGCTGTCAAAAACTGACGTACCTTGGATGCCTACAGTTTTATTTTAATAATGTTTTCCCTGATCATTAGGTTACTAATTCAGCTATCTCAAACTCAATAATTATTTTTAAAATTGTAAGACTATAAGAGCCTTTGACTTCTTTTAGATTTGATCCAAAGGAGCCACACTTAAAACAAATATCTACCACTAAACCTCTGTATGAGCTTGGGGGAGCAGTGTTCCTTCCACTGTAAGCGAAGCAAAGGTTTGTGTCCACCTGATGAAACTGAGTAAGTACAAGTCTGTGGGGCCTGGTGATATGCAGCCTAGAGCCCAGAGAGAACTGGCTGGTGCTTTTCCCAAGCCACCTCTATCATACTTGATAATTCAGAGCAAACAAAGTTCTTGATGACTATAAAAGGAAACATCACTCCTATTTTTAAAATGAGGAGGGAGTAGAGATAGGAAAATACAGACCTTTGAGCTTCACCTCTGTGCTTCAGAAGATCATGGAGTAGATCCTCATGGAAGACACGTTAAGGCACATGCAAGACAAGGAGGTGATCAAGACAGCCAGCATGGCTTTGCTAAGGGCAAATCATGCCTGACTGATCTCGTGGCCTTCTATGATGGTGTCCTGGTTCTGGCAACAACAGGGTTAATTTTTGCAGTAGCCAGGAGGGGGCATGGATAGGGCCTGGAGGTTTTTCTATACCACCTCTGTCATTGCTGGGCACAGGGAAAGGGACCCTCTTCTGGGGAGAAGGGGTTCCTTGCAGTCAATGTGGCACAGGAAGCTGTCTGGTACTGTCTATTGTCAGGGAGGGCACTAGTCATTGTATCTCAAGAACTTGTTTGAAAATAGGAAAATGTGGCCCATATGGCATCTTTCAGAGGAAGTATAAACCCAGCAGTAGACAAATGTTTAAAGCTGCTGCAGGAAACAGTAATATTCTAATAGAAAATCACCAATACTTGTCCATTCATATCAGGGTTCCATCAGATCACCTGGCTCTTGTTAATGGCTTAGATGATGTGATCCCACCCTGACTCAAGAGATGATAGATGAGTTGTGATGATGAAGATCCCCAACTTGATCCTGCAACTGATAACTTAGACCAGCGTGCTTGCTTTCAAAGCTGCTTTTGCCTCCCCCTCATGCTTTTGCATAAGCATTCTGTAGAACTTTTCCTATCAGGATGAACAAAATCGATATCCATTTCGATCAGATCAGAGTGGAAGATTAGTCAACTCAGTTCTCACATCTGTGCTCTTACAGTGGGCTTACTAGGGGAGAGAAGAATAAAACCTTGCAAGGTGAAAGACATTTGCAATCCATAAGTAGTAAGTATGAAGACCTTTCTCTAAAGCTGATGAATATTCCTGAACCATTTCCCTGAACATAGCCCTAAAACTTCATATATACAAAAAACCCCAATACAATATAGACTGAGATTTCTTTTTCTATGTATGAAATGATAAGGCCAACAACTTGGAAAGGTGTTGAAGAAAAATAAATTTACAGTATACAGCATTAAATGAGAGTATTATCTGCAAGTGGTTCCCTGTTGCGGTCCGGCGCCAAAATCGCAACAGAATCCGGCAGCAGTGACCACAGGCGGTGGCTCTGACCCAGCCGGCACTCGCCCCCGACCCCAGCCCAGTCCTGCACCAGCCTTGTGCCCCGCAGTTCCCCACGGCAGGCGGTGAGAACCACGCAGGCTTCGGGGATGGTTCCCGTCCAGATAGAGACTAGCCCGGGGCGGGACACCGATCACTGGGGTGGCAACAGAGCAGCAGGCAAAAGAGGCAGGAGGGGAGTTGTCATGATCCTTTAATAACTAGAATCAGCTGACCACTCCCTGCACTACGACGATCGACTCCTAGGGAGCAGTTCAAACAGTCTCCTTTTACAGAGGTGTGGGGAAAGGGGAGGTACAAGGATGGATCCAACGGGGACAAGGGAGGTAGGAGGGAACCGGGGTGGACAAACCAATTAAAATTATTGGGGGGAGGGCACAGAGAACATGAACCAATTAACCATTGAACCAAACCGAACAATCTAGAATCAGAGGCGGTGCCACGGCCTCGGCTCTACGCAGTGGGCATTGCTCCGGCCGGTGAGGGGCGAGGGCTTCGGGGACTCGCCCCTCCACAGTTCCCTCTTGAAGATTACTCCTATTCACCACTAACTCCTCTGAATAAGCGTAAATTGTTTCATATACCAGTGTTTACAAACCTGAGGCTTACATTCATCAACAGGCATAATTTAAAGTAAATTTTTGGACAGGCAGAATAGCCTCATCTTTTTCTAAATAATTTCGTTCTTTTGAAACTAATTAAATAATTTTCAACTCTACCGT
This sequence comes from Pachycephala philippinensis, assembly GCA_013397055.1. Taxonomy (NCBI): domain Eukaryota; kingdom Metazoa; phylum Chordata; class Aves; order Passeriformes; genus Pachycephala; species Pachycephala philippinensis. The sequence continues at coordinate 25,908 of VWZT01001709.1, forward strand.
ATCAATAACATTTTTCCACCCATTTCCCAGGGGGATGACTCTACAAAATCCATAACATGGAGCAATCAACTGTCATGAAGCATTAACTAAGACCGAAAACAAATCTGGCTGGCACCTCTTTCTTCAGCAGTGTCTTAACTGATCAATCCCAATCCTGTGAACAACCTCAGGAGCTACTGTTTTATTTTCCTCAACACTAATAGAACTGTTTATCTGTTTAACTGGCAGACACAGCACTGAGCTTTGTTATTTTTCAGATCACTCTGGTTTAGACTGTATTCAAAATAAATTATTTTTGTTTGTTTAAATTGTATTCAAATTACAGTATTTTCCTCAGTGTCACTTAGCAAACATTTCCGTATCTCCTTGACACTCCTGGCTTTCACTTCCTGATTTGCTTTGTTTCCAAAACAAGGTACAAAATGCCTCATTGTTTACTGAAATTCTTGTCAAATACCACTGATGGTATAATTGACATAAAACAACACAGGTTGAAAGTGGTTAAGTGTGGCTCTTGCAACAGGTTTTGTGAACTACTATATACTTCTAATCTGGTTTTTGCTGTATGGCATGTAGCAAGAGAATAAAATACACAGAAATTTAATAAATTATTTCACTTAATGGTAATGGAATTGAATAAAAAATACACAGAACCTGATTGGGATTATTTTTCCTGGGATGCTATGAGTTTAAAGACAGTTCAAATGTTAGCTCAAAAGTAGTATTTGTAACAATTATTTTAGCTGAATGTATTTCTCATCTATCAAAGTCACTCATTATGTCTGTATCATATGACACCAAAACCCTCCAGGAAGATGTATTCCAATCACTCAACAGCAGTCTTCAGAAAGACTGGGTAAGAATCCATTTCATTGTGCTGCTGCAGCTTTCTGTATTAGAAAAGTTCTTCCAAATTTCCGTATGCTCTTGTCTATGCAATCAGGCAAGATGGAATGGCAAAAGGCAGAGGTAAGCAGAAGCTTGGCTTAGCTCCACAGTGTGCCTGGTGAAACACATCCGTTCTGTTTTGTTCCATCCCTCCTGCAGAGGGGCCATGGCACAATATTTTAATACTCCTCCTGGTAGACTGAAAGCTCATAATCTAGCCCTGAGGTTACAAAGATCAAAGAGAAGCAGATATTGAAAAGACTGACTAGAGAGAACTCAGATTCTGTATTTGCACTAAACTTGGCTTTCCTATGTACCTACATATCATTTTTACTCTAAATCATACTGTGTTTGTTCATAAATTCATACATATTGTTAAATCAATCAGGGAAATATAAACTGTTCATTTTCTGTCATCCCCTGCATTTCTTAAATATCTAAGAACAGTTCACACCTTCCTATTAGTCTATCTAACCACAATTTGCATGGAGCAAGCCATAGTATTGACTTTTAACCTAGAGATGTCACGGTTTCTGAAAAATAAATTAAAATTAATGCATGGTCTCCAAAACTCAAAACTCCAAAACACCTCTGTCCTCTTATATTTGAGAAACTGAAATACACTTTACAGCAAACTGCGTTCATAGCACATTCATTTCAATTTAAAGCAAATGAGTATTCTTGCGTTAATCACAAAATTAACAGTAACTTCCCACAACACAGACAAAACACACTAAGTACATGTGATTTGCACTGATAAGACTTCAAGTGGGTTTCTAGTCCCTAGACTTAAAACATGAAAAAGTAAGAAAAACCCAGGCCTGATTATTTGTCTTTTGCACAGAAATGGTCCTCATGGTTACTCCAGCTGAAGTGCAGGAACAGCTTTTAAATTTTCCCCTTAAATTAGAACCTGAGTTAAATTTACTGTCCTAACGCATTGCTACTAGGGTACACATCATGAGATAGTGCTCCCTGTACTGACAGAAACCAGCTGAAGATGGTTTAAGACGGAGCGCAGAAGCAAGCACAGGGTGGCCATATCATCAGAAGTGGCCTTTCCAAGGCCATTCTGCAAAAGAACTTAATGCAAATTTTCTTCTCTGCCTACATTCCTTCAGCTAATATTAATTTTCAACATGAATGCTAGTGATTAAGCTTCCATAGCCCTGCACACTGGTGATTGTTTCATAAGGAGCATGACTAATGCGATTACAACCAATACCTACAATTTAGAAAAGCTGACCATACAGACAAATACCACACTGCAACTGCAAACACTGAATATATCTACCAACACCATTAAAGCGCAAGTGGAGAAACAACTTGCGGAAAGTGTCTGAAACAACCACTAATTTCAACAGATTGTCAAACTGTGTTTTTCTTTCAGAAGATGATAGTATACACTAGTTGACGCAAATTTTTAGAAACACAAAATTAGGTTTCATATGTTCTAAGACAATTTGAATAAAAAGGAGAGTAGTAGCTAATTTGTCACAGTCAGAATTTTATCTAAACAGGAACAGCAATTTACATAGTGCATTAGCATTTGAAAGAGAAGGCCTGACTCCCAGGAGTGCAATTCTGGGTTTGAATTGGTACAAGTTCAGTGAAATCACCAGATTAACAGAATAGTTACTGTAATTCAACAAATTTAGCCTTGAATCACGACATGTGCGTATAAAAATACTTTGAATTTATGTGTAATATGTTGGCTTTAAAATACTACTGGATATTCTCCTACAAAGTGAATATATGCTTTTACAAAAGAAAACTAGAATATAAATTGGACCATGCATTCTTATTTTCTATCCAGCTTAGAAGGTTACTATTTTAACCATTGCACTGCCTTTCAGCAAACTATTAATAACACAAATTCAAGCATAATGCTAACTGACAGACAGAGTTGCCCTGAAGACAACAACTCAAACCCACATTGCAGAATGCGACTTAGGATTTCCAGGGTGGTACTGGGCATCACAATAAGGTACAGCAGAGAGGACACTAAAGGGTACAATATAGTCTTATGGGACAAAACTGAGAGTCAGCAGTAGGAAGCTGAAGTTGACAAGGACACCAGGATGTCTGATTTGCTATGAGGAACAAAGCTTCTGTAGTGCAGCAAAAAATCCTAGCTTATGCTTACAATTAAGTCAGATGAGACTGAATGTTACACTACTGCCTCATGTCCTGCCCACCTGTATATTGGCTCCCTGTAAATCAATTACACTCAGAGGAGTACAAAGACCAGCTCATGTGCTGCTCCTGCCCCCTCCTCAGGACACAATACACACATGAAGGAAAACACAAGTCTTCCAACACTTCCCCCAGTAAATCTGGAAATAATCTGCTTCTGCACAACAGTAGTGTAAATTAACAGATAAAAAAAATCCTACAGTTCCTGGATTACCTCAGAAAAGAGGTGGGAGGTGAAATAATGCTCCTATCCCAATCCCAGCAGTCCTACCTCATCTCAATGGTTCCCCTGCAATTCCAGGGACTTCACCATGCTCCACAGGCTCATCACAGCTGTACTCCTTGTGGTCCTGGACAAGGACACACATTGTCTTTGCAAACACAAGAAACATTGTAATATATCTCTGTCTCTCACCCGCCTCACCACAACATCAGCCATCTTATCATGAACTGCAAAGTAATGACTTATCTTCCATTTTGTTTCTCCTGCTGAGCTGTGAGGCATTACCTTCAACTCATCTAACATCATTATTGTTAAGGATCCATAAAGCATTTCATCATAAAGTGGAAAGGCTATTCTACAAGGAAATGGTATAAAGATAATACTTATATTTGAGGCTTTAATTTCCCTATAATCTGTGCTGTTTTTTATGCTTATCTACTAAGTTGCCTGTCTTTCTGCTGTAATAGGAAAGAAAAACGCAAGAGCCACAGAAAAATTATTCCTGTTCTCCATAATGGAGCAAAGTGAAAGTAACTCATTTAAATCAATACAGTTATAGTACTGTGTAAGTCTTAAATTAAAATAAGAGTATTGCATGTGTTGATGCTTTGTAGCTTCAAGAGTTAAACAGTGGAATGAAACCCTCCACTCTGCAGCCTTAGAAGTTAGTCTTCAGTTTTGAAATAGCTTGATTTTAACTTATTAAGAGTACAGTTTTAAAATCAGGAATTAATTTGTATTAGTATTCAGAAGATGCAAACAATTATTCACATGTAAAAAGCATGACATTCTGTGTATAAGCACTTGTAAATCTAGTGGAAGAAGTTCACAACTACAAAAATATGTTAAAATAAATTTTCCTTGTTCACACAAATGCAAAGTGTATTTTCCAAAACATATATAAATATTTAACTTCTTAGAGTATTTCACAAAACAAGAATGCAAAATCCTACACAATTTCTATAAATCCATCAAACCAGGAAAAGAAACCTAAGTTTTTTCTGACACGTCATGCAGCTCTCAAATTTGCTTTCCAAAATTTTTCAGAATTACCTGTCAATGATCACATCATACAGCTTGCTGAGTAGTAAATTCAATTACACAGCAATTTTGTAATGCTGCAAAAAACAAGTGTACCGGCCCAACATGAATTGCACATTATTCAGTTTATAGACTCAATGTCACAGTTAAGAAAGCTTTTAGAAAGTTGCTATACCAATTATAATTCATTATGTCTCTTTTCCCACATCACAAAAATAATTCTCAGAACTTTCTGACTAAGTTTATACCAAATACAATCTAGCCTCTTGCTACCTTCAGAAATGCATTACTTCCCTATTTCACATTCTCAGAAATTGCTGGTGATGGTGATACTGGAGTGCATCCAAAATCTATAGGTTGCCCAGAAAGTGTGCAAATTCAACTGTTCTAATTTCCTTACCAATTTTTACAGATTTACATGCCATTATAATAAAACTTGAACAATAAGCTATTATTGTATGCCAGCAGTCTAATGGATCTTTCACAGATACAAAGAGGCAGTAAGCACTACTATTTAAAACTTTGATTTGAACAGGTAGACAAGCAGAAAAGAGTTGTCAGATGACATAAAGAGAGAAAGGTATAAAGAAGAGAAATCACTAGGAAAAAGTGCTGGAAACTAGTCAGGAGTTTAGTAATTTATAATGCCAGACAAGGTTGATAGAAGAAAAGTAATATATGTCTTCTTTGTAGGACAGATTTTCAAGAGAACACAGCATCCCGTGGGAATTACTAGGGCTAGAGTCTAAACTCCTATTTTTTTAGATACAGGTGGATATTAAATGGGCTCTCAAGACTTACGTGCTAGCCCAGTATCTCCAAATGTCTATTGTTCAAGAAGTATGGTTTTTCAAAAGCAGAGGCAAATGTATTAACATAACAGACACTGAGAAGCTGACTGAGTGTCACATCTGCAGACACACACACATCCTGCACCAGTGAAAGTCAGTAGTCACGGACAAAGTCATTAGGGACAATTTCTGAAAACAAGTAAGATTTTGTTCTTGAAACTACATCCTGAGCACTGACACTCAAAGGTCTCAAAAGTGAGCCACCTTTTCTAATCTGCGCATGCAAAAAGTCCTACCAAGATAATGGCACATTATGGTTTTCTACTAATATTCCCTTTAGCTGGCCTGGAGGAGATAATTTTTGAAAAACTGTCCAGCTAAATCCCATTTGTTCTGCATCTCAAAGGAGGATGAAGTAAATCTGTTCTGTCTCTCATTTGTCTAATAATACCTGATTGTCTTGGGACAATCTGTATTCAGTCTGACTCCTTCACCTGTAATTTACCCCAATTAGTTCACCTTGTCTCAGGTAATTATTAAGATTATAAATGCCTATGCAATTTTGAACCCCTGCCAGATATCTAGGCCAGGAAGGATCATGCAAAACCTCAGTAAGTCCATGATCATCAAAGCAGATAGGACTGGCAGCTTTGTACACACAGTGTATAGAGTGTATGTGTATACAGTAGCATATACAACAGAGTGTGGATCATGGGATGTCGAAACTTCTATTTCATAATTTTGTAGGATATGAAGTGAGCATTTGTTGCCTGGGATAGTACAGGATTGCAAAGAGGTCCCTCACTGAAAAAAGTTGTGGGGTACCTTTAGGGGTTTATTTCATTAACAGATTCTTAAACTACATTGCTATCACACTAGCAGATTTTTCTTCAAATACTGGTAACTAAAATGTGCTTTTATTTGTTTTTGCCTTTTTTTTAACAAAGAAAGCAGGGGATAACCGTTTTAGATGCTGTGAAAGCTAGGTGCACACAGTAAGAAATTGTAGCCTGTCCTAGGTTACAACATAGCTGTATTCTATTACCAGCAGCTGGGCCATTAATCTGTTATCTCTTGTTAACGACTCACCCTTGATAACAGCCAATAGGCAATTAAGACCCATCAGATGACTCATGGTTTATCTGATACTATTGTGGGATGCTCCGCCCAGGAGGGAGGAGCCGGGCATTCCCACCTGGATATAACCTGGCCTTGGAACTGCCCAAGCCAGCCCTGCCTATTGGGTCTCCAGAGGACCACAGCTACTCTTGGACCTTCAGCTGGAGACCAGATATTCTACAGGATCA